>CM053570.1:86352359-86659117 GCA_028646485.1 Cryptoprocta ferox | reverse complement strand
TGGAACTTGAGGGTGTTATGCTAAGTGGAATAAGTCAGGCAGAGAAGGACAGTACCATATGTTTTCACTTATAAGTGGAACAGGAGAAACTTAACAGAGGACCATGGGGGAGAGGAAGGGGAAAAAATAGTTGCGGAGAGAGAGGGAGGCAAGCCATGAGAGACTCTTGAATACTGAGAACAAACTGAGGACTGATAGGGGTGGGGGAGAGAGGAAGGGGGGTGATGAGGATGGAGGAGGGCACTTGTTAGGATGAACACTGGGTGTTATATGGAAACCAACTTGACAATAAACTATGAAAGAAAAAAATTAAAAAAAAAAAAAAGAGTATAGAGGTCCTGAATCAAAACGTTTGAAAATAATGACCTAGATTAAGACTAAAGTTGACAGTGATCCTTCTCTTGCTATGAAAATACTAAACACTTACTCCATTTCCCTATCCTTAAGTTTTTCCTAAACAAAACCAAAACCAAAAAACCGACAACAAAAAAACACTTGCCATTCCTAATGACTGAACAGTTTGTTTTTACTTTCCCCTATCTCCACAAGTATTGCATTTTACTGTGAACCTAAAATAATTGATCATCCACTCTGTTTTCAGGCACCTTCAATCTTGTGAAAACTGTCTTCCTTGGCTCTACAGAACTACACTCAGAAGGATAGGAAGTGGAGTGGTGTTTTTGCCTGCCCTTTCCCAAACCCCTCCCTTGGCAAGGCACAGTCTGGAGGAAGCCACCCAATCCCCAGTTCCTCTGTCCCAAGGAACTTGTTCAGAACGTTCAGACTTGGTTTACCCATTGGCTGCCTAGAAGACTGGTTTCTATCTCGCCATACTCAGAGTACTGATGGAAACAGCGACATAGTGTGGATTATCAGGTTGCAGTTGCACAGAAAGCAGTGGCACCTGCTGAGCTACCTGAGAACTGCAGGGACACTTCAGACCTGCAGGCATCTGGGCAGAAGATATCAGGCAGAGTAACACGCTGGGAAATCACAACATTTAAAAGTAGCCACAGATATAGTAGAACTGGAGGGAAACTACACACATAGGCCCAGGGAAGATGTATGAACAGAAAATGCCTGAGAAGATCTTTAAGCCTTCACACTGGACTGGTGAGTAATGGTCTTCCCCTGCAAGGAACCAGGAGGCAAATACTAGGAGGTGTGGCCATTTTTCATACAAATAAACAGGGGAATACTGCTCATTCAAATGAATAAATCTCTAGAAATCAACTTTAAAGAAACACAGACTTTGGAGTTACTTAAAACAAGTCTTGAATGTGCTCAATAAAACGAAGAAAAACATAGAGACCTAAGAAAACCAGGAAAACAACATATGAACAAAATAAGAATATCCACAAAGAGAAATTTGTAAAAAAGAATCAAATTCTGGAGTAGAAAAACCCAATAACTGAATTTTTAAAATTCACTAAAGAGATTCAACAGCAGACTTAAAACGGCAGAATAAAGAACCAGTGACCTTGAACAGAGGGCCCTTGAAATTATCAAGTCTGATAAGGGTGAGGGGGCAGAGGGGAGGAGGAGTTGGAAGAGGAGGGGAAAAGTGAACAGAACTTAGGGAACCTACTGAAAAATATCAATAGGGAGAAAAGTGAAAGAAAGGGCAGAAACCATATTTGAAAATATAATGGCTGCAAATACCCTAAATGCAAAGAAACGCAAGGACATAAAAATATAGGAAGCTCAGTAAGCTCCAAATGTGACACACTATATAACCAAACTGTTTAAAGAAAAAAACCTACTAAATGAGAATTCTACCTCCCTCAAAAATGTCCTTCAAAAATAAGAGAAACTTCCAGATGAACAAAAACTGGGAGAGTTCATTATAAGACTTGGCCCACAAAAAATGTTAAAGGGAGTCCTTAAAGTGGAAACAAAGAAAAACTAGGCAGTAACTGGAAGCCACAGGAAAAAAAAATAGAGTTCTCTAGTAAAGTTAAATTCAAAATACCTATATTATTGTTCTTCTGGCTCGTAAACTCTTTTTATTACTTTATAAGATTTAAAAGGCAAAAGCATAAAACTAATTATTAATCTGTTAATGGATATACAATATAGAAAGATGTTATCTGTGTCACCAATAACAGAAAAGGAGGAGGAGGCAGAGATGTAAAGAAGTAGAGTATTTGTAAGTTTTTTGTAAGTTGTTAACCAGTTTTTAAAAATTTATTTATTTTTAATTTTTTTAATGTTTATTTATTTTTTGAGAGGGAGATAGACACAGAGTGTGAATGGGGGAGAGGCAGAAAGAGAAAGAGACACAGAATCCGAAGCAGGCTCCACGCTCCAAGCTGTCAGCACAGAGCCTGACACGGGGCTCGAACCCATGAACCATGAGATCATGACCTGAGCCGAAGTCGGCCACTTAACCGACTGAGCCAGACAGGCGCCCCAAGTTGTTATCAGTTTAAAATAAATTGCTGTAACCTTAAGATGTTACATATATTCCCCATGGTAATCAGAGAGAAAATATCTACAGAATATACACAAGAAGGAAATGAGAAGGATATCAAAACATGACACTACAAAAACTCAACTAAGTACAAAGAAATACACCAATGGGAAAATGATAAAAAAAAAAAATAAAAATAAAAAGAGTTATGTCTTTAGAAATGTGGCGCCTGGCTGGCTCAGTTGTAAAGCATGCCACTCTTGATCTCAGGGTTGTAAATTCAAGCCCCATGTTGGGTATAGAGATTACATAAAAATATAATCTTAGAAACAAACAAAACAAAACAAACAAAAAAACAAAATGGCAATGTGATTCCTTTCCTACCAGTAATTACTTTAAATATAAGTGGATTAAACTCTCCAATCAAAAGATAGGTTTAGGGGTACCTGGGTGGCTCAGTTGGTTAAGCAACTGACTTTGGTTCAGGCCATATCCTGTGGTTTGTGATTTTAAGCCCCACATTGGCTCTCTGCTGTCAGCACGGAGCCGGCTTAGGATCCTCTCCCCCTCTAACTGACCCTCCTCTGCTTGTACTCTCTCTCAAAAACAAATAAACATTAAAAAAAAAAAAAGACCCAATGATATCCCATCTATGATGATTCCCTTTAGACCTAACGACACAAATAGACTGAAAGTGAAAAGAAAAACTATTCCATGCAAGTAACAACCAAATGATAGCAGAGGTAGCTATACTATTATCAGACAAAATACGCTTTAAGTCAAAAATTGTTACAAGTTGTGATGAGCACCAGGTAATGGATGAAGTGTTGAATCACTATATTGTACACTTGAAATTAATAGAACACTGTATGTTAACTATACTGAAAATAAAATTTTTAGAAAATTTTAAAAATTGTTATAAGAGATAAAAGACATTATAATGAGATAATGTCAAAATATGACATTTAGAAACAAACATGCATGAACATATCAGAACTCCTAAATTAATGAAGCAACTATTGACAGAATTAAAGGTAGAAATAGTTCTATAACAGGAGACTTTAATGCTCCATTAGAACAACCAGACAGAAGATCAGTAAGTAATACAGGATTTACTTCTATAAACCAATTGGACCTAAAAGACATACAAAACACACCATCCAACAATAGCAAAATAAATATTTTTCTGAAGTACAAATGGAACATTCTCCAAGACAAACCATAAGTTTAGCCACAAAACAAGTTTCAATAAATTCTGAAAACTATTTTTCCTGATCACAATAGAATAAATCTAGAAATCAATAGCAGATGGAAAATACACGAAGATATGAAAATTAAACAGCACACTTTCAAACAACCAATAGGTCAAAGAAAAAAAAATCACAAAGGAAATTAGAAAATATCTTAAAACAAATGAAAATGAAAAGACAACGTATCAAAACATGGAATGCAACAAAAACAGCACTAAGAGAAATTTATTTACCTGTTTACATAAAAAAAAAAGATCTCAAATCAAATCAACAACTTTAACTAGAAAGAAAAAACGAACTAAATTCAAAGCTGTTAGAAGATAGGAAAAAATAAAAAATAGATAAAGAAGAATTAAAAAACCAATGAAACCAAGATCAACAAAACTGATAAAACTTTAGCTAGATCAACCAAGAAAAAGTAGAAACCACAAATAACTAAAATCGGAGATGAATAAAGGGCCATTTTAACCAGTTTTAAAGAAATAAGAAAGAGAATACTATACAATTGTATGCCAAAAATTAGATAACTCTGACAAAATGGTCAAATTCCTAGAAGCAAACAACCTAACAAGTCAAACATGAAAAAACAGAAAAACTGAACATACTTATAACTAGAAAGGACACTGAATTAGTAATCAAAAAGTCTTGCAATGAAGTAAGTACCAGATTGCCTCACTGGTAAATGCTATCAAACATTTAAAAAATTAATACCAATCCTCCTCAAAATCTTCTTAAAAACTGAAGAGGGAACACTTCCAAACTCATTATTTAAGGCCAATATTACCCTGATGCTAAAGCCAGACAAAAATACTGTAAGAAAACTACAGATTGATATCCCCAACGAATTTTGATGGAACAATCCTCAACAAAATATTAGCAAACAGAATTTAACAGCACTTGGAAAGAATTATACACCATAACTAAGTGAGATTCATACCTGGAATGCAAGAATGGTTCAACACACAAAAATCAATCAATACGATGCACCACAGTAGCAGAATGAAATGGGGTTTGGGGGCAGACGCATGATCATTTCAACTGTTGCAGGCAAAGCCCTTGAGAAACTTCAGCATGTTTTCATGATAAGAAGCACTCAACAAATGAGAAATAGAGGGCAACTACCTATGACAAAGCCCATATCTGGCATCATAATGGTTAAAGATTGAAAGCTTTTCCTCTAAGATCATGAATAAGATAAAGGAACAAAAAAAGAGTAAGACAAGGATGCCTGCTTTCATCACAGATACTCAACATAGTGCTGGATATTCTAGCCAGAGCAATTATACAAGAGAAAAAAAACAAAGGGCATTCAAATTATAAAAGAATTAAGTAAAATTATTTCTGTTCATAGATAACATGATCTAGAAAACCCTAAAGATTCCAAAAAACAATGTTAAAGCTAGTAAGTGAATTGACCAAAGTTGCAGAATAACAAACACACTAAAAACAGTTGTGTTTCTGTACTTTAACAACAAACACTCTAAAGAGGAAGGTAAGAAAACAAGTTCATGCACAACAGCATCAAAAAGAATAAAATACTTAGAATTAAACTTAACCAAGGAGGTTAAAGAACTGTAACCTGAAAACTACAAAACACTAATGAATGAAATGAAAGAAAACACAAATAGAAAGAGATTCCACGTTAATGGATTGGAAGACATTATAGTGGTAAAGATGTCAATACTACCCAAAGCGTGTTACAGAAAAATCCATCCTAAAATTCATAGGGAATGTCAAAGAACTCTAAATAGATAAAACAATCTTGGAAAAGAAGAACGAAGTCAGAATACCTTGATTTCAAAACTTATTACAAGTCTACAGAAATCAAAACAATATGGTACTGGCAAAAAGACAGACATAAAGACCAAATGGAAGAGAACAGATAGTCCAGAAATAAACCCTCATATGTACTGTCAAATGATTTTTAACAAGGGTGCCAGGACTATTCAATGGGGAAGGGAAGGACAGTTTTTTCAACAACTGATATTAAAAAAAAAACTGGATAATCACAGGCAAAAAGAATGAAGATGGACCCTTCTCTTACACTATATGTAAAAATGAACTCAAGGGGCACCTGGGTGACTCAGCTGGTTAAGCGTCCGACTGTGGTTCAGGTCATGATTTCATGGTTCATGAGTTCAAGCCCCACATCAGGCTCAGTGCTGACAGCTCGGAACCTGGAGTTTGCCTCGGATTCTGTCTCCCTCTCTCTCTCTCTCTCTCTCTGCCCCTCCCCCACTCATGTTCTTTCTCTCTCTCAAAAATAGACCAACATTAAAACAAAGAAGAAGAGCTCAAAATGAATCAAAGACCAAATCAGAGGGCTAAAAGTATAAAAATCTTAGAAGAAAATAAAGGGAGAAAGTTTTATGATACTGGATTTGACAATTATTTTTTGGATATGACACCAAAAGCACAAGCAACAGCAATAAAAAGAATAATTAAAATTAACTAAAAACTAAAACCTTCTGGGATGGATGGTGAAATAGGTGAAGGGGATGAAAAGATATGAACTTCCAGTTATTAAATGAGTAAGTCATGGGGATGAAAAGTATAGCATAGAGAACACAGTCAATCATGCTATAATAATTTTGTATGGTGACAGACGGTAGCTACGCATAGCACAGTGAGCACTGCATATGTACAGAATCACCAAATCACTATGTTGTGCACTCGAAAGTAATATAACACTGTATGTCAACTATACTTCAATTTAAAAAAATTGAAAAATTCTGATGACCCAGCAATTGCACTACTGGGTATTTATCCAAGGGATACAGGTGTGCTGTTTCAAAGGGACACATCATGCACCCCGATGTTTATAGCAGCACTATCGACAATAGCCAAAGTACGGAAAGAGCCCAAATGTCCATCGATGGATGAATAGATAAAGAAGATGTGGCGTGTGTGTGTGTGTGTGTGTGTGTGTGTGTGTGTACTGGAGTATTACTCGGCAATCAAAAAGAATTAAATCTTGCCATTTGCAACTACGTGGATGGAACTAGAGGGTATTATGCTAAGCGAAATTAGTCAGAGAAAGACAAATATCATATGACTTCGCTCATATGAGGACTTTAAGATATAAAACAGATGAACATAAGGGAAGGGAAGCAAACAGAAAAACAGGGAGGGAAACAAAACATAAGAGACTCTTAAATATGGAGAACAAACAGAGGGTTGCTGGAGGGGTTATGGGAGGGGTGATGGACTAAATGGGTGAGGGGCGTTAAGGAATCTACTCCTGAAATCATTGTTGCACTGTATGCTTACTTGGATATTAATTTAAAAAATAAATTTTAAAAAAAGACTAAAAAAAACCTGAAAAATTCTGGGAATCAAAAGATACAATCAACAGAGTGAGAAAGAAACTCACAAAATTAGGAAAAATTTTTTGTTTTGATATGGTTTTTTTTTTTTTGGTGGAAAAAATATTTGTAAACCATGTATCTGATAAGGGATTAAGACACAGAACATAAAGAAATCCTACAATTCAACAAAATAAACCCAAACATGAACCATATTAAAAACTGGGCAACAGATTTGAATAAGACATTTCTCCTAAGAAAGTATACAAGTAGCCAATAAGCATGTGAAAAGATGTTCAACATCATCAACCACTGGAGAACTGCACATCAAAACTATGATGAGTGGGGTGCCTGGGTGGCTCAGTCCGTTGACTGACTCTTGATTTCGGCTCAGGTCATGGTTGATGGGATTGAGTCCCAAATCGGGCTCTGCACTGACAATGTGGCGCTTGCTTGGAATTCTCATTGCCCTTCTCCCGCTGGCACAGTGCTCTCATGCACACATTCTCTCAAAATAAATAAATTAATTTATAAAAACCTACAATGATATAACATCAGACCCATTAGCTGATAGCTAATGAACAGAAAGAAAACAGAAAATAGCACCCATTGGTGAGGACGTATAGAACACGGGAACCCAGGTGCACTTTGGGTTGGAATGTAAAATGGAATAGCCACTATGAAAAACACACTTTCCTCAGAAAATGAAAAATGTAATTACCATATGGTCCATGAATTCTACTTTTCTGGATATCTGGATACCTATTCAAAAGAACTGAAAGTAAGATTCTCAAAAGAATAGTTTTATACTTAGGGTCACAATGGCATTATTCACAACAGCCAAAAGGTTGAAGCAAACAAAATATTCATCGACAGGTGAACGGAAAAATAAAAAGTGGCGTACCCATACAACGGAATATTATTCAGTCACAAAAGGCAGGGAAATTCTGACACATGCAACATGAATGAACCTTGGACACTCATTATGCCAAGTGAAAACAAGCCAGTTATAAAAAGACAAACCCTATATGATTCCACTTATGAGATACCTAGACTACTCAAATTCAGAGACAGAAAACAGAATAGCTGTTTCCAGATGCAGCGGTAAGGGGTAAATGGGGAGTTATCATTTAATGGATACAGAATTTCAGTTTTACAAGATGAAAAGAATTCTGGAGAGAAATGGCAGTGATGATTACATAAAAATGTAGATGTACTTACTTAATACCAGTGAACTGTACATTTAGAAGACTGTAAATTTTGTTATGTTTATCTCACAATTTAAAAAAAATTAAGGATGACATTTTTTATTTTAAGTATCAGCCTTTTTAAAAGTATCAACATTACTCTATTTCAAAGTCTGATCACAAAGAACTTTGTTTTAAACGTTGTTTATTCAACCTCATCAATTAGTTGTCAGTGTAATACATACTTGTACATGTACACTTACAAATACTTATTTATGTCTTCTTGCATTTTAAGAAGTACTTGATAAAGCAGACCTGTCTAAACTACTGATGACGTGATATGGCACTGTCATCAACTTGAAACTCATAAATAGTAGCTAGCTATACTAAACCATCTGAAACAGATTTGAAAATCATCTACCAGTGTGCACAAAATACAATGCTTTTCCTCTATTTCAGTGAAGGAAAAAACCAAATTCTTTCCTTTCATTTCCAAGGAAGCAGGGTAGCAAGGAGAATAAAACTAAACTAAAATGCAGATTTTCTTATCTCCCAGAGAGGTATTATTAGAAAATAAAAACAGCCCCACTTCCCTGGACATTGAGAAAGACTACAAGTCTACAAGACTACAGGAAACAGAAATAATTCCTCCACTACAGAGGAAAACCTTTTGTCTGCAAGGCAGTCAGGTTCTGTGGAGTATCTATTGCAACTGACAGTATGACAGGAAGTGGAAAACTTTCTCTTTTGCTAAATCTGAATTTATCTGTGAAATAGCTCAGTTCACTTGAAATCATCTTCTTATTTGTTCTTGGGAACATGCCCAAGCATCATGGCTGGCCCTTAGGTGTTCCAGCCCAGATAATTTTAACACTGAGTAATAACCAACTTGTTATTTATCTATTGGGATGAGGGCAGGTATGAGATCACACACATATGGCCAGTGAACTGTTGGAATTACCTTCAAATGGTGTTCATGTCAGGCCTCATTTACATGCTGTAAATTAGAAGGTACATATTATACTGTGCCATACCAGGCATATTAAATTCCTAGAGACTGCACCAGGTAAAAAGATGCCAAAATAGAAATCCCACTAAATACTCTAACAGCGTCATACTGAAAATAAAAACTTACATCTTCCTGTGTTTAATTTTTTTTTTGAAATACAGAATGAAATACATACAGTGCAATAATTGTTGAATACACGAATCATTTCTTCATCAACCATAAAAAGGTTATGTATGTATTTCCCTCTTTACACACAGCATCAAGGATCGTAAGTAATTTAATTTTATAGCCTCCTAGACCAAACAAATATTCCCACTCAGTTAAACATTATTGTACAAAGAATGCTGGCATTTATTTCTTCTTCATGAATCTAGTTTCTTTTCCCTTTGGAAATAATCTCAGAGATGCAAGTTCATATGCTGCACAAATGATGTACCTCAAAGAGCAAGAACACTCAGATGTCAAAAAAAATAAATCATAGTGACTCACTGCTTCCCAGACAAATGAACAGATTATGATTATTAGATAAACTGAAACTTCCAAGTGCTTTCTCGTTGAGAGCCAAGCATATAAATAGGTACACGGGATAATAATAACAACACTGACACACTGAAAAACCCAATTACAGTACATGATGGCACAAATCTTGAATACAGGGTGAGTAAAACAGGAAAATCAAGGTAAAAAGAATTACTATCATAATTTAATATTAACATAAAATCCAGCAAATATATACCACACTAACATTTCCATTTGAAAAAGATACTCGCTATAACCTCACAAAAAGGAAAAAAAGTTCCTGTGTAAAACTTTAGCACATAGATACCTGAGGCACACAAACTGTCCATCTGTCCAGAGTATAAGCTCAAATGTAATTGTGCAGAATTATTTTATGGATAATTAGAAGGCTTTCTTATTTTCCTAACCTTTAATTTGAACTTTATACCAAAGCATTCATCTTTCATTGAAAGAACTGAAACAGCACTGGTCAACTATTTATTTAAAATTATCAATAAGGAAAAGCCCTCACCACTGGGTCTGCATTATGATTTTTCTGTCTTTTGATGCCAAATGCAGTAAGAAAACAAAAATCGTCTATAAGCTATTTTTAGATCATCACAGAGCTGGTTAAGTAAACATTATGCTTGCTGTGTAATGTGACTCCTCTAATACCTACTCTGCCGAGAAGAAACAGACGTCATGCACACACAGTCACACGAGACAGGAACAGCTGAGTCACCCACCAATAGTCTTCCTGTTCCCAGTAACTCCATGGAAATTTCTATCTTACCACAACAGTTGGTGTCTTCTCCCATTCCCACTAATAAGTCACAGTTCCCTGAAAGCTTTCCCAACCAGCTTATGATAAAGCTCATTTTAGGGATCACATGGTTCTACCTCCACTGCAACCAATACACCATGTGCTCCTGACAATACAGAAAAACAAAGACAAGCAAAAACAGGAGGCTAATTAGGATAGCAAGCTTCAAATCAATTAGGTCAGGTCTATTTTGGAGAAAAACATGTCTCTCCAGGAGACCTGGGGGAGAAGGTAGCTAACACTCCACAGTCTAAACAGCTTGTGCTTATTTTGAACTTGTCAATACATACTCTAGGATTTCCTTTGGAAGCATCCGTAAATGAAGTGGTCTATGTTCTTGACTCTTACTAAAAATAACAGGCCCTCAAGAGCAAAACAACTTCAGATTTCCTTTACTCTGAGAATTCTAATTAGTATCATCAATGGAAACCATTAAACACACAAAAGCATTTCACTCAAATTGGAATGAAATAAACCCTCAAACCATACATTATTTAAAACGTAGCAATTCAATAATTTTTTATTCAGCATCAACCGGAATCCTAGATATAAAGCTGAAGAAGACATGGTTCCTATACTCAAGGAATTTATAATTTACCTAACTCAACTGTAAGAGAATACAGAAAATGTTAAAAGGAGTGTGAAGAACCATATGATGTCAAGAAGCATAGCAAAAACAGGTTAATTCCTTCCTTGGAGAAGATTTCCAGAGAGCCTTCACAGATAACAGTCCCACGGTGGATGGATGGGTGGGTGAGGGAAATCAGCCATAGGAGGAAAAGGGGTAACATGTGTAGGCAAAACAATGAGCGGAACACAAGCATGACATTTTGGAAAAGCAGGGCGTATCTGCTAAACCCTAAAACAGGTCAGTAATGCCAGAGCATAGTGGCAGATAAGGCAGGAAGCCACAGAATTAGACTGGGCCATACTGAAAAGGTGTGTCAAGATAAATAAGGATTTTACCTTGAAAGTAACCCGAGGAGATGTTAAACAGGGCAGCAATATCATTTGATTTGTTAAATAAAAAGAACTATTGCAACAGTAACGAGTCCTGGAGAAGAGATCTGCATCGGAGATACAAAACTACTTGAATAGTCGATGTACATGATGATTAAGAATCTGGTCTAGCACAAGGAATCAAGACAAAGCAGACAGATTTGAGAGATAATTAGTATACTGAAATAGCATGACTTTCTGACAACTAGATATAAGAGGTAAGGAAGCTGACGTTCTAAGATTTGAGGATGGGCAGCTAAGGATGCTTATAAAGCCAAAAATGATCAGGTCCCAGGCCACCCCTTGGACCTCATCTCATATCCCATTACTCTCGAGGCACAGTGTCCATATTTATTTCCCTCAAACATACCAAGGTTATTTTCAGTTAATGTCTTTCTTTTCATTAGCTGTTTCCTCTGCTTTGGATGAACAAGTGATGAATTCAATTGTATTATGTGGAGTTTTAACTCTTGAAGAAACTCTCAGGTACAAATGCATAGAGAGCAATTAGACATATACAGAGCAGAGTCATCTGCAGAGAGGTATCTAGGAATCAGCAGCATAAAACCAACAGTCCGTGCAAGCAACAGTGGATGAGGTCACCTAGGATAATACAAGACCAAATAACAGAAAACAACCTGAAATAAACATACTTAAAAGAGGAACTAAAATCAGATGGAGCTTCTGGAAGGTGGGACCTACACTCCCTTTACTGACAGTCTGTTTACTACCAGGCACAAATCTAATTATAACATAACCTCTATCAAGTAAATCATTTTAAAAATAAGAAAACGGGCACCTGGATGGCTCAGTAGGTGACTATAGTGGGGTTGTGAGTTCCAACCCCACATTGTGGGTAGAGTTTACAAAAAAAAAAAAGAAAGAAAGAAAAGAGAACAGAAGAAAAGAAGAAAAAGGAAAAGAAAAGAAAAGAAAAGAAAAGAAAAGAAAAGAAAAGAAAAAAGAAAAAAGAAAGAAAAGAAAAAAGAAAAGAAGGGCACCTGGGTGTCTCAGCTCAGGCCATGATCTCACATTTCGAGAGTTTGAGCCTTGAGATGGGCTCCGCACTAACAGCACGAAGCCTTCTTGGGATTCTCTCTCTCCCTCTCTCTCTCTCTCTCTCAAAATACATAATAAACATTAAAAAAGCTTTAAAGAGGGGCACTTGGGTGGCTCAGTTGGTTAAGTGTCCAACATTGGGGGTGGTCCGTGAGTTTGAGCCCCGCGTCAGGCGCTGTGTGGACAGCTCAGAGCCTGAAGTCTGCTTCAGATTCTGTGTGTCTCTCTCTCTGCCCCGACCCCACTAGCACTCTATCTCTTAATCTGTCTCAAAATAAACGTTAACAAAAAAAAACAGCTTTAAAGAGAAATCAAACCACATAAATCCTATTTACCAATATATCTATATGGACTCCTAGATCTTATTTAGGTCACTTCTAATATTATCTTATAGCCATAACACTGGGAACATAGCACAGGCATTTTCCTGCAAAAAATTAAATTTCTAGTAATTTTTCATTCTCATAAAAATCAGAAGATGATAGACATGAAAGATAAAAAAAAAAGTTAACACCTCTCCAGATAGATTTTCATCTTCTTTTTTTAATGTTTATTTATTTTTGAGAGAGAGAGAGAGAGAGAGAGAGAGCATGAATGGGGGAGGGGCAGAGAAAGAGGGAGACAGAATCTGAAGCAGGCTCCAGGCTCTGAGCTTCTGAGCTGTCAGCACAGAGCCTGATGTGGGGCTTGAACTCACGAACTATGAGATCATGACCTGAACTGAAGTCAGACGATTAACCGACTGAGCCACCTAGGCGCGCCCCTCCAGATAGATTTTCATATGGGTTGTCTTATTACTAGTTCATCTTCGACAGAATTGTTCATTCCCAATGACATGACTCATCTAATAAATTAAAATATGTGTATTATATGGGGCACCTGGGTGGCTCAGTTGGTTAAGCATCTCCTCCTCTCTCTGCCCCACCCCTGCTCACATTCTGTCTCTCAAAAATAAAGAAACATTAAAAAAATATGTATGTTATAAATCAAAGTCTGTCTAAACCCAAAGGATGGCTCTAATAGATGACTCGGGATAAATTTGAAATGAACCTTTGGCTAAAACAACTAATCTACCCAAATACTAATAAATAACACATTATCTCTCCTCTATACCACTTCTTTTTAAGTTTATTTATTTTCAGAGAGAGAGAGAGAGAGAGAGAGAGAGAGAGAGAGAGAAAGCAAGCACATGAGCAGAGGAGAGGCAGAGAGAGAGGGAGAGAGAAAATCCCAAGCAGGCTCCACACTGTCAGGGCAGAACCCAATGGGGAGCTCAAACCCACGAACTGTGAGATAACAACCTGAGCCAAAATCCAGAGTGGGACGCTTAACTGACTGATCCACCCAGGCACCCCCATCCCATTTCTCCCATTCCTATCTTGAAGCAAAACAATTCTTGCGTTGTTTTTGATGTAGTTAGGAAAACAGATTTCATCTGTTATGATAAATGTTGTATGATACTGATTTCCAATAAGGGAGAAAACAGATAAACTTTACAGAAATGCCATGTCATCATTTTAGCTATGATTTTCAAATTTTTTCAGCTTGAATCCTATTAAAAGGGTTAATTCTAATAAAAGACTGAACAACAATGGATCAGATGCCACCTTTAATTTCTTTTGCCAAGGACTCTACAGACCACTGAACAAACAGCAAAAAGAGAAGACAGTAAAGAACCAATGAGAGGCCATAATACACTTCACAACATAAAACAGAGCACGCATAAACCAGAACTGTGCACTTGGACTTTTTCCCAAATACATCATAATGCAAGGAGGACTCCTTCTCAAAGCAAATAACAGACGTGCCTACTAGGACAGAATTTTTCCTTTTCCTGTACTGTAATGTTTGCCTGAAGTTAACACTGCTGAATGATTTCTGGAAAAGTTCAGAGATGAACCTCACTCTGTTTGTAGGCAACATCAAGGTCATTACCATGCTTTCTGAGTAGTTACCCTGGGATTTCTAAACCACTTTAAATATCAGCTTTGCCTGAGGTGTAAGTTGTTTTTTTAAACAATTCTACAGGGGAAGTAAATAATAAATACAGTCAAATAAAAAACAGTCAAACTGGGGGCGCCTGGGTGGCTCAGATGATTGAGCATCCAGCTTCAGCTCAGGTCATGATCTCACGGTTCGTGGGTTCGAGCCCCGTGTCGGGCTCTGTGCTGACAGCTAGCTCAGAGCCTGGAGTCTGTCTTCAGATTCTGTGTCTCCCTCTCTCTCTGATCCTCCCCTCCTCGCACTGCCTCTCTCTCTCTCAAAAAAAAAAACATTAAAAAAATAGTCAAACTAATAAAGTCTTTAACAATATAAGACAACAATATTTAATGATAAGTGCCTGTGTATACAGCAAGGTCTGGTTTTCAGCACTGATGAACACTTATGAGATGGTATTAAAAGGTTTAGAAAAGTCCCAGGTGGTTCCCAGAGGCAAGAGGAGGGGGTATGGGATGGGACAAACAGGTGACGGGGATGAAGGATGGCACATGATGTGCTATGTGCCAGGTGATGCGTGGAAGTTGTTGAATTCCTATACTGTACACCTGAAATGAATATAACACTCTATGTTAACTAACTGGAATTTAAATATAAACTTAAAAGAAAAACACAACAGTGGGCAAATAAAAACAAACTTAAAAAACAACGTTAAATACTCCAAAACTATTGTAGCATAGGAGATGCACTGTACACTTACCGAGATTTCAGGACCCGCATTCGACTGAACTCTCGTACCAGCCTGTGATGTGGGACAAGCACACTCTGCTACACTGCCCTTCACTTTACTGCACTTTGCAGATACTGGGTTGTTTTTTTTTTTTTTTGTAAATGGAAGGTCTGTGGCAGCACTATGTCAAGCAAGTCTATCAGTGCCATTTTTTCCAACAGCATATGTTCACTTTGTGTCTCTGTGTCACATTTTGATATTACAGTATTTCAAACATTTTCATTATTATATTTGTTATAGTAATCTGTAATGAGTAATTATGACTCACTGAAAGCTCAGAAGATGGTTAGCAATTCTTCATAGCAATAGTTTTTTTTTAATTATTTTTTAAATTTTTATTTATTTTGAGAGAGAACATGAGCAGGGAAGTGGCAGAGAGAGAGAGAGAGAGAGAGAGAGAGAGAGAGAACCCAAAGAAGGCTCCACACGGCCAGCCCCAAGCCCAGCATGGGGCTTGAACCCACAAACCATGAGATCATGACCTGAGCTTAAACCAAGAGTTGAACGCTCAACCTACTGAGCCACCCAGGCACCCCTAAAGTCTTAAAACAAAATTTTTTAATGTTTATTTTGGGAGAGAGACAGACAGAAAGTGAGTAGAGGAAGGCAGGAAGAGAGGGAGACACAGAATCTGAAACAGGCTCCAGGCTCTGAGCTGTCAGTAGAGAGCCTGGCATGGGGCTCAAACTCATGAACCACGAGAAGATGACCTGAGCCAAGGTCGACGCTTAACTGACTGAGCCACTCAGGTGCCCCGCCCCTAAAGTCTTTTTAAGTTTAGGTTATACACATTGTTTGTTTTAGACAATGCTGTGTGTGGCACATTTATTGGACTACATATAGTGTAAACATAACTTGTATAGGCATGGGAAAACAAAAAAGTCCCATCTGGTGGGAGGTTTAACTTATCCAATTTCTTGTAATTTTTATCAAGTTTATTTATTTATTGGAGGAGGGGCTGTGCAGGGGCAGAGACAGAGGGAGAGAGAATCCCAAGCAGGCTCTACACTGTCAGCACACAGCCTGACGACGTGGGGCTCAATCTCCTAAACCGTGAGATAATGACCTGACCTGAAACCAAGAGTCAGACGCTTAGCCGACTGAACCACCTAGGCGCCTCACAAGTTATCATACTTAATAAGAGGTAAAACTGGGATTCATAACCAGGTCTGTGTTTTTAAAAAGAAACTTCACTTGCGTACCGACTTCGGCTCAGGACGCTCAACAAACTGAGAATTCGCTCCTGTGGTTTATACTGTGGATGTGGGGGTGGAGCTCTTTGCCTCAGGAAAAAATACGGGAAGAGTACAGGATCAACCTCTTTTTTTAAGTTATACTGATAGAGAAAATCTTGCTAGGACTCTATCACTGTTCAGCTGTTGGGCTGTACTCGAGGCCTCTTTGGAAGTACTCCAGCAAAGAGTGATCATTTCTGAATGGAATCTCTTTTCAACATCAGAAACGTGATTGTTAAAAAATTTAAAGGAATCTATTTTAAATGTTATCTACCACAAACACTGCTCTTCCTTAATTGTGGCTTTTGGACATTTTTAAATGGATGTTTTAGGCAATTCAACTGTTAAGTCATAATATGTGTTTCATTTTGCATTCAGACGATCCAATTACTCTTACTCTTTACTTCAAAAACAGATCTTTAAGGAGCATTACCCTACACACGCTGAAGTGTACTCTGTATCATTCAACACCCATCTAACTGCTGTACTTTCCTGCCAGTGTTCCTATTAACCAAATACTAGAAATATGTAACATAATAAACAGAACTCTAGCAGGAGACAATTTTGACAAATAGACTGATTTCACATCATATTCTGTAAACTGAAATAATTAGCGCAAAAAGTAATGAACCTTAACATCTCATATTACATTTCTTTAAATACCTTAACATATAAAATCAGTTACTCAGAGACAGTATATCTTTGTACCTAACCACCACGACTCTATATAAAAGCTTATTTATGGATTATGTTTAATATTCAGACCAGAAAATGAAATCACTTGCTCAGAAAAGGAAATAAATTCTATAGTCAATATGTTACTGAACTGATTTTTAAAAACCTAAACCCCTGTCATGGTATCCTGATCAAGGACTTTTCCAGTTTAGGAATCCAATCTTAATTATTTAATTTATGACAACAGTACAGCTGGAATATTAAGAAAAAATTCTCAAGACACTTCCTCAAAATAAACTTTCCTCTGAGGAAGTTCTCTAAAGATACAACAAGAGAATATCTCTTTTTTACTTAATTTTGTACCTGTAAAATAAACTTTTACTGAATTGTACAAAAAAGGTAACGGTACCAGTCAGGAAAAAGCTTGTCTGTTTAGCCAACTAAAGCACCATGCAAACAACCACAGGGTGACACCTCTGGAAAATTTCATTCAGTGCTATTTTCATCCCCCAAAGACTTAAGGTCTTACTTATGGTTCAGACTACTGTACTAGTTATATGAGAGAATGGAAGTCTTGTCATTTAAAATTTGAAAACAACTGTACTACAGCTTTAAATCCAGGAAGATTTGATTGTACTGAAGCCAAAAGCACCTGCAACAAATGTACTCTTACTCTGCTTGTATGAGAAGAGTCAATTATACAACACCTGTCAGAATAGAATTTTGTCCTGTCATCAAAATAAATCAGAATACATTATCAATACTGTAAAAACTATTTGAATACAGACTGTCATGCAAAGTATATTACGAGTAAGAAGTTATTAACAGTTTCCTGTAGACACTAGATAGAAATGGTTTCAAAAAGCGACCATCCCTAAATTAAGAAATATCCCAATTCATTATGTTTATGTCATCTAAAAGTGCTCCTTTCACTGAAAGCTACTGCCAGCAAAGAAGACCTAAGAAGTCTCATTTAGGCAGTGGGTATTTCCTGTTCCACAGCTTTGGTCTCACACTGCCATTACCTGGGCCCCATCCCAAGCAATTAAATGCAGATCTCTGAAGAATGAGACCCAAGCATCAGAAGGTTCTAATGGCAGACAGGATGAGAGCCACTGATACTTTTCTCATCTCTGAGCAGTGTCACATTATGTGGAACAGGAAAACACTGTCTGAAGTGAACACTATTTCTGTATTCTTTACACTTAGATCAACATTTAAATGCTATGGTTTGTCACCTTCCACTAGACAATGACGGACTCATGACAGAATGGCTTTCACAATATACCTGGATCTGATAGGCTACTTGCTTTCCCACCACAGTAGCTATACTGTTCCAAGTTCAGCTTTTCCCTATACAGCATGACATCCCAGTACCAGCTCCCCCAGGTTACTGGGCTAAAAGCTCTGGTCTATCAAGAATAGAGTGCCTGGTTCACTGAGTTCCTAGGAAGCAAAGGTATTCTAGAATCTGTGTACTGCTGTCCCTGTGCTTCCAATGTCCTGTCAGCTAGTCGTCATACTTCCTGTACTTTCTACATCTTTATTACTTTTCTCCCTCCATTCCTCACATCTTTATTTAGTTTCTGATATCTTCTACTTTTCATCTAAAACATTCCTAGCCAGAGTCCTGATTGTCTTCATTCGTCACACTGGACAGAATCTTCACTCTAGGTCCTGCTGCTTCTCTGTTAAGACTACCTCCTCCTCTACTAACTTCTTGAATTCCAGATTTAGTTGTATACCTCTACATTTAAGAACCAGAGGTTTATATATTGTGTGGCTGAATTTTTTAAAGCCCCAAGTTTGCAGCAAATTTAAGTTGTTTTGGTGACTGTTTTTACAATTTCACAAAACTAAAGTTGTAAGTGATGGTTGTATTCCCAAAGTATTTATGAAAGCTCAGTTTAAACTAAACCTGAAACAAAATACTAAGGTGAATTAGGAGAAAGCAAGGAAGGCCAAGAGTTGGGACCTGGGGACATTGACTTGGTCCCTTACCTAAGGTACCCGAAGCAAATCATTTCATTTTTCCCCACTCAACCCTTCTAGTATATAAAACAGGAACTATCACATCTGTCTTATAGTGTTCTTGTAATGATAAAATAAATACAGTGAAGTAATTAAATGCTCTGAAAACTCTAGCCTACAAAGTATCTATCACCAAGATATTATCCTCAAATAATCTGATAAGAGGAGTACACAATAAATACGAATTCATACTGTTATAATTCAAGTTATATTAGGAAGGACAGCTTTTAGTGAAAATTATTTCTAAATGTTTCCACAGTCAGGCTTTCCTACCACTGTCCATAGCTGCTCAAGAACTGAAATTTGGGGGAGACCTGGGTGGCTCAGTCAGTTAAGCGTCTGACTCTTGATTTCAGTTCAGGTCATGATCTCGTAGTTCGAGAGTTCGAGCCCTGCATCAGGCTCTCTGCTGTCAGTGCGGAGCTGGCTTCAGATCCTATCTCTCTCCCCCCACCCCCAATCTTCTCTCCCCCCACGCCACCCCAATCTCATGCACAGGAATGCTGTCTCTCTCTCGCTAGCACGCGTGCTCTCTCTCTCTCTCTCTCTCTCTCAAAAATAAACAATAAAAAAATGAAATTTTTGAGAATTTGTTATTCTAATTCCTACAGCATTAGATCTACTTTTAGAGCTTGTTGCAACAGCTTCTACTATACTATAGTCTTTTTCAAAGACCCTCTAGGAATGGCCATTCTTCAACAAATCTGTATTTCTTAAGGCTTTTGGAGTTAAGTCAAACTAAGATGCAGTGAAGGGTGCCTTTTATATACAACTGGCTTTTTAAAACTTTCATCATTTCTGCAAATTGTACAAAGTTTTATATTCCCCTTTTCTAGTATGCATTTCAACAGTGGGGCTTTTTCTCCCCTCTTTTGGTTTTCTAACTTCCTAACTTCACTGTCAGAAAAGCTAAAGGATAATCACTCTCAAAAGCAGAGATAATCTAGTTCCTTGATACTTACTTTCTTTGCCTACTGGCTAGCCTCCAGTTTTTCTGCTACTTCCCTCCCTTCTTAAAAGTTGCCAAATGCTTATGTAAATAAGCCAGCTGGCTTCTGAGTCATCACTTCTGTATCCAACTTCCCTAACTCCCAACACGAACCTTAACATACTCTATGAACTCTATTAACAGCCCTTGGAATTTTTCTGTGTCTATTTGAACATAGCAGCTGGATTTTTAGTGACTGTTCTCACTCTGATAAAGTTGTTATTGGCACCTATTACTCATACACTAGTAAGTATATCTATCGTTCCTCTAAACATACCTTTCGCCTTGGTAACCCAAGACATTTTTCTCTAAATCTGTTACTGTTTTCCCAAAGGACAAAATCTCTATATATGCAAAAATTTTAAAGTTAATAAGAACTTTAGTTTAACGAAAACTAAAACGAAATAACTGGTTTGCCAATGGCTTCTTGGTTATGGCACCAAAGGCACAGGCAACAAGAGAAAAAACAGGTAAATTAGGTTTAATAAAAATCAAAAATTTTGTGAAAAGGACACTATCAACAGTATGGAAAGGCAATTGAGGACAGCATATATCTGATAAGGAACTGAGATCCAGAACATATAAAGAACTCCTACAACTCAACAGCAACAAAAAAAAAATCCAATTAAAAAATGAGCAAAGGATTTGAATGGACATTTCTCCAAAGAATATATACAAATGGCCAATAAGCACATGAAAAGATGTTCAATATCACTAATCATTAGTGACATGTAAACGTATTCTTTCTCTCTCAGTCTCTCTCTCAAACACACACCACAAATTTTCTGAACCCATCACCAAGTTTGCTATGATCAAAAGGAGCATATTCTGAATGACAGTAGACCTAAGTTGGCCAATTCAAAGCTGGAAATATTATAAGGAAAGCTAGTTACTACACAAAAGTTCTGGATTCCTGGTATTAAAACAGATAATGCACTGTGGCAATTTATAGCTGTGTTTACAATCAACACCATCAAACAAGAAGTATACTAAGAACGGGTATGCATTAAAGGAAACCTACAATCCCCCAAAGTACAATACAGCAATCTTCCCTTCAGATCATTTGTTCATTTAGTTTCCAGTTTTTAAAATTTATTTATGTTGAGCAACAGAGAGAGAACAAGCGGGGAAAGGGCAGAGAGCGGAGAGAGCTAGACTCCCAAGATGGCTCTGCTCCATTAGCAAAGAGCCACAGAGCCAGACATGGGGCTTGAACTCAGGAACCCTAAGATCACGACCTGGTCTGAAATCAAGAGTTGGACACTTAACTAAGCCACCCAGACATCCCCATTTATTTTCAATTTTTCTATCTTCTATATGCCTTTAAAGCTATACATTTTCCTCTGAATACCACATCATGCTCATGAGTTAAGATTCACAAAATCTTATACAAAGTGATATTTGTCATTCATTTTGAAAGACAGCATCCCGTTTTGGTTTTATCTTTAATTCAAGAAATTTAAAAATTTCCAAATAAACAGATTTTGTTATTTACTCCTACATTATGTTAAGATTATGAAAAATGTAAAATTAATGTTAAACTAAAACCAATTCTAATTCTGATAAGATTATTTTTTTTAGTGTTTATTTTTGAGAGAGTGTGTGTGAACGGGGGAGGAACAGAGGATCCAAAGCAGACTCTGGACTTAGGGCAGCAATCCTGATACGGGGCTTGAACTCACAAACCATGAGACCATGAACTGAGCTGATGTAGGATGCTCAACAGACTGAGCCACCCAGGAGTCCCCTGATAATAATTTTTTTAAAAAAACAATAATTATGGGGAAAAAAAACAATAATCATGGGGGCATCTAGATAGCTCAGTCAGTTGAACATCTGACTTTGGCTCAGGTCATGATCTCGTGGTTTGTGAGTTCAAGCCCTATGTCAGACTCTGTGCTGACAGATCAGAGCTTGGAGCCTGCTTTGGATTTTGTGTCTCCCTCTCTCTCTGCTTCTCCTCTGCTCACACTGTGTCTCTCTCTCTCTCTCTCAAAAATAAATAAACACTTAAAAAATTTTTTTTCTACACAATGATTATGTTCTGTAGAATTTTAGCTTAAACATAACTTAGATTTTGTTATTCTTTTGTTGTTAAGCTCTAATTCTGTGACATATTCAGGAAAGGATGTAAATATGATTCAAATTTAACATTTTTCTCTTAGCATAACATGATCAAATTTTATAAATGCCCCAAAAAGCATGATCTTAGTTGAACAAAAGATGTTTTAAAAATTTAATAATTATTATTTCATTTAAATTATCAGTTGGTTTTTAAATCTTTTATCTTAGTTGAATCAGTAGAAAGTTACCTACATATTATTAAAGTTTTATATTTATAATGTTCAAGTCACTGATACCCTCATTTTTTTCATGATTAAATATGTCCAAAATTTCTCATTCATATATTCTTCTGCTGACATATATATACCTATAATATACAGTTTATATATGTATATATCTATATCTATTTAAATAAAAACAAGTTTACTCATATGATTTAACTGTATCACAAATTGACAAACTATGGCCCTTGGCATGCATTTTTGAAAGGACAGCTGAACAAGATTTCTACATATTTAAAGGGAAAAGGAGAAGGCGGGGGAGGAGAGGCAGGAAAAGGACTGATCAGAGGACTGAAGGAGGAGAAAAGGAGGGGGGAAGGGAAAGGAGTGGGAGCAGAATAATAGGCAAAAGAGTACATGACCTGCAAAACCCAAATTTTTAACCAGCCAGTCTTTAGAGCTTAAGTATGCTCATCTCTGTAAAAGGTTCGCAAATTTTTTCTATAAAGTGCCAGCTAGTAAATATTTTCAGCTTTGTAGGCCATACAATCTCTAGCAACTATTCAACTCTGCAGCTGGAGCACAAAAACAAAACTCATAAACAAATTAGTATGGTTGTGTTCTAGTAAAACTTTACTTACCAAAAACAGGAGAGGGGCCAAGTTTGGCCCTTAGTCCATAGTTTACCAACACCTGATCTACATGTTTATATACTTACTGATCTGTCCACTCATCTGAGATGTCATTCTCCCACAGTAATTAATTATGGATCTGATCATTTCATTTTACATTTGCCTTATATTTTCAACAAATTAAGAAAATATGAGTTCATGATATTACATCTTCTAGAAATTAAATCTTTCACTATAGGAATTATTTCTCTTCGACAGTTTTTCACCTTGAATTCTATGTTGACTTGTAAAAGTTGTTTAAGCCTGCTTTCATTTCATTAGCATTTTCCTATTAAAGGTTTCATACATTTGTTTTCAATCTTTGTGCATCATATTTAAATGCATATACCTAAATTTTGGTTTCTGACCAATGTGAATCACTGTTTAATAGAGGAATTTAACTTCATTATTATTATATAGTGACTAACATGTTTCACAGTCCTACTATGTTATCCCATTTACTTTGCATTATCCTCTTTCCTACATTTATTAAATTCATTGGGGTTCAAGGGCACCTGGGTGGCGTCCAGCTCTTGACAGCTTCAGCTCAGGTCATGATGTCACAGTTCAGTTTGTGGGTTTGAACCCTGTGTTGGACTCTGCACTGACAAGTGTGGAGCCTGCTTGGGATATTCTCTCTATCCTTCTTTCTCTGTCCCTCTCCCCCAGCTCTCTCAAAAAAAAAAAAATAATAAAATAAAAAGAATTCATTGGGGTTTACTGGTTCCACCTTATTCTTTAGTAGTAAGGAAATTATATATTCCTTTTACCAGTGTATGTGCCAGTTACTTACCTATTGTCTTTCACCACTAACCTATCCTGTAAGTAGGAAGGTGCTTTCACCAGCTCCAATCAGATCCCAGCCTCTCAAAGCCATTACAATGCCAGCAGCAGGTATGCACATTTGATATTCAAACCAGCCTCACCTGGTTCTTGTACCTACAGAGTATCGGTTTTCCCTTCTCAGAAGTGTCAGCAACAGTCCCAAGCTTCCCTTCCTCCAAGCTCCTAGGTCTGGCAACACCACCACTTCTCTCTCATTTCTTCAGCTTTAGGGATGTTCGTTGCTTCCTGTGATTATTAATCTCTGGATAACCTCAGCATCCTCTTGACAATCAATTGGCTGGTATATAAATTTTATTATGAAATCCCCTCTATTTGAAATACTTAGTATGATTGTTTTCTTTCCCCTGACAAAACATTAACAACTGTACTGCTAAACTATTTAGGCTGTCGTGTTGTTAACTGCACTAAACAGGCAGGTCTAAATTTAGGAAATAAACTGTAAAAGAAGGTAGGCATTTTAATGGTGATGAAGAGTAAGAATTGAAGGGCACCTGGGTGCCTCAGTCAGTTAAGCGTCCAACTCTTGAATTTCAGCTCAGGTCATTATCTCACAGTTCACAGGTTCAAGCCCCGCATCTGGTTCTGTGCTGCCAGTACACAGCCTGCTTGGGATTCTCGCTCTCTGCCCCTCCCTCAGCCGTGCTCGCCCTCTCTCTCTGTGTGTCTCTGTTTCTCTCTCAAAATAAACAAATAAACTTTAGAAAGATAATAAGAAAAATTGAAATAAGAAACAGAGTCCTGAATAATATAATGCAGTATGTGAAAGTAGAGTATCATTGGCAGGGAATGGAAGAGATTTATTTTGTCTATGAAGTATAACAAAATATTGCCAACATATTTTTTTTTCTATATATCACCAACTTAGATGCCTATGAAACAAAATACTGGGCAAAGAGAAAACATACCCTATAAGAAACGGAGAATTCAGATAGCTTGAGAGTTTATGATTCCTAACAGAAAATAATAATAATAATAATAATAATAATAATAAGGGTTCATCAACTGATAAAAAGTTTAAAATGAGGGATGCCTGACTGGCTCAGTAGAAGGAGCATGTGATTCTTGATCTCAGGGTCATGAGTTTGAGCCCCACATTGGATGCAGAGTTTACTTATATACGTACATATGTACATACATATATACATAAATAAACTTTAAAGTTTGCTTAAAAATTGTTTTTAAAAAGTTTAAAATCAGATTTATCTCTTCCTCTCAGCTAACTTTCAGTGTGAGTGGACATGTGAGAAAAAGGAACAGTAAATAAATTTATGCACCGAGGAAAAAATGTGTTAGTTTGGTAAGTAAATTATAACCTTTTATTTTTAGGAGTCATTTCATATATCGACATATAATATTGTAATATTCATCATTCATAGTTACTTGATTCTACTTGCTTTAATGGTAAGTTAACCTTTCCTTCACTGTTCATTGACTTATTTTATTTTATTTTAGAGAGAGGGAGCACGTGAGCAGAGAAGACAGGCAGAGGGAAAAAGACAGAATCCCGTGTATGCTCCATGCTTCGTGTGGAGCCCAGTGCAGGGTTCAATCCCACGACCCTGGGATCATGACCTCAGCCAAAACCAAGAGTCAGACATTCAACTCACTGAGCCACCCAGGTGCTCTTCGCTGAAAGAATTTAAAATTACTGCAAAGCTACATGACATGTGTTGTCTGCTCTTCGTTGATGTTGAGTCATTGAAATTCACAATTTTTAGTTCTATAAAGATGCTAGTTTCTATACGCTATACTTCGTAGTTAGCAAAACGCTTCAAATGAATTTAATCTGATCCTTGACGAAACAAATACAGTTGACCCTTGAACAACTCAGGGATTAGAGGCACCGACCCTTCTTCACAGTTGAAAATCTACATGACTTTTGACTCCCTGAAAACTTAACTATTAACAGCCTACTGTTGATCAGAAGCCTCACCAATGACATAAACATTGGATAAATATGTATCTTGTATGTTATATGTATTATATACTGTATTCTTAGAATAAAGTAAGATAGAGGGGCGCCTGGGTGGCTCGTCTGGTTGAAAGACTTTGTCTCAGTGTGGAGCCTGCTTAAGATTCTCTCTCCCCCTCTGCCCCTCTCCTCTGCCTGCATTCTTGCTCTAAAATAAAATAATAATAATAAAGTAAGCTAGAGAAAAGAAAATTGTGAGCAAAATAGACAGTACTATGCTATATTTATTTTTTTATAAAAGTCTACATTTAAGTGGACCCACACAGCTCAAACCTGTGTCATTTAAGGGTCAACTGTACTCATATACTAAGGTTCTCTCACTTCCCTCATTCCTTGCAAATTGAATCCCTGCCCATTAATCTGGAGTAAAAACACATGTACTCATCTGTATGATTAAACTCAAGAAAATATTCTCCATCTCTATGGTACTTACCCCTTCTGCTGACCTTTCTCCCATAGTCCTATCTGACCACATCCCCCACAGCTCTCTGAATCACATAAATAGTGTCATGGATGGAGTTGTCTCCCTCACTCATCCCCAAAAATTCATATATTGAAATCCTATATCCCAATGTGATAATATTTGGAAATAGGGCCTTTGAGAGACAATTAGGTTTAGATAAGGTCATGGGGATGGGGAACGTCATGATGGAAGTAGTGCCTTTACAAGAGACACCAGAGAGCTTACTTGTCTCTCCCTCTCTGCCATGAAAGAACATAACAAGAAGGTAGACTTCTGTAACTCAAGAAGGACCTCATAAAGAACCAAAGCAGACAGTACCTTTATCTTGGACTTCTCAGCATCCAGAAATAATGAGAAATTAATGTCTACTGTTTAAGGCACCCAGTCTCTGGTATTTTGTTGTAACAGCCCAAGCAGACTAAGACAGACGGAATATGAATTTCTGTGGGAAATATCATAAGCGCTTTGGATTGAACTGTCAGGCTGCTCCATTTCCTGACTTTCTTTACAATTTACCTCTTCAACTTCCCATCCCAAAATGTATTGGCACATGCTAATTTTCTGTAGCTGAGTTGAAGCTGCAATTTCAGAACATAAAAATCCAAAAAATCTGAATGTCACAGCTGGGTAAAAAATAGATTGGTGGCAATGAAGTGAATTTCTCTTCTAAAAGCATGAGAAATAAATGAAATCTCAAATTCCATAGAGGGGAACTTGCAGGGAAAATGCTGAGAGAATTCACTGCCTATTAAAACAGATGAGTGGTAGCCACAGAAATCAAGAAAAAGCAGAATCAGACTTATAAATACAAAGAACAAACTGATAGTTGCCAAAGGGACGAGGGGGTAGACAAACAGGTGAAATGGGTGAAGAGGATTAGGAGAGAGATATAGGTAGGCTACCAGTTAAGGAATGAACTTAAGTCACAGGAATAAATGGTACACCATAGAGAATGCAGTGAGTGGCACTGTAATAGCCTTGTATGGTGACAGATGGTAGTTAACACTTGTGAGCACAGTATAAGGTACAGGGTTGCCGAATCACTATGCTGTACATCTGAAACTAACATAACATGATGTGTCAACTATGCTCAAAGAAGCAGAGGAGGAGTAGGAGGCGGCGGCGGCGGCAGTGGCGGCGGTGTCCCACAGCAGCGATGGCGGGTCACCACATGTATCCAGAGAAGCAACTCTAAATGTAACAGAAAGAATCCTAAACCTTTTCCTCCCTGACAAAGTTTAGATAAAAATGAACATCATCAATAGAACCGGAGCCTACATCAAAGACAACAGAAGAAATGTGTATGAAATCACAACCAGTTTTTACAGATTGATTCTTACAAAATTCCTTGGCTTTCTAAAACAATGTTGAATTAATGTAGAATTTTAAAACTTTCACCCTTTATACTTTAATATTTGAAAATACAAGTTCTCATCTTATAGATCTGCCAAACAGAATCTAGAGCATGGGAGTTTAGGGTGAGGAAAGTCTGAATAATTATTACAATTTACTTATTATCCCTGCTGCAACACTTAAAAATAACTAACCAAAGAAATTTTGAAAGAAAATCACTGGGATTTTTCTCTAGACACATGCAATGAAATGTATAATCAAGCATATAAAAATTACTTGAGGCCTGTTTCATGGTAAGTTATGAGAGTGCATAAAAAATGAAATTCACCTGACAGGAAAACATTTGGTGAACTTCTGCCTTATAAATATGGTTTTAACTGTTTTATTGATAAAAACAAAAAAATGACAAAACAGTTGAAATGCTCTAGTCAAATATGACAACATTAAAATAAATCTCAACAGTTAGAAGAAAAAAGCTTACCAGTTATTTAGCATATACCAGATGAAACCACAAACATAAATGATGTGCATATTTTATAGGTCCTAATTTATAACTTTTACACTGATGACATTTGTAAAGGCATGTTGTTAACTGATAAAGGGTTTAAGGACAGTATGTGATGAAGAAATTTTCAACAAGGTATAAATTTTCAAGTACATATATTACCAATTGGAGGGGGAAAAAAGGAAAAAGATGACTTGGCATCAGGAGGGCCACCTCAATACAGTCTGTACTGCAGATTTCTGAACCCACATCAAATCCCTATGTGCCAAGAACGAAACTTCAAAGCACCACTCATTTCAAAAAATACCTCCTTTTAGTTAGACAGCCACAATGTGTTCCATGGGAGAAAGGGAGTAAAAAACAATAAATTTTGCTTTGATTTCCTTTTTTATGTTAATTCAATACTCCTCTATTTCAATAATGAAATGTGAAAAACAAATTCACAGGTTTCTCTATTTTATCCTGGTTAACAGCAATACTATCCTAGCTATCAAATCAGAATTTATTTTCTTCATGACAGAAAAAAAAACACACACAAAAGTATAAAAGCTTGCGTGCAGTAAATAAATTCACTATTTACCTTAATAATAAAGAAAAAGCAGTTTGCAAAAAGCCTGAAATAATCAATCAGTCAAGAACTACAAACTAACATGAGAATTTTTCTGTAGTAACACATGACCTCTGAAAGGAAACTGAAGTCTGGAAGTTGGATAAAGTGAAGAGCTATTCGAAACTCACTCTTTACTAATCATGAAAATTGTAGTCTTTAAAGGAAATATCATGGTACACTTACCATGATGAGCATTGAGCAATGTACAGAATTGTTGAATCACTATACTGTACACCTGAAACTAATAAAACACGGCGTTAACCATAGTGAAATTAAAATTTAAAACTTAATAAAATGAAATAAAAAGAAGTAGTATCATGACCAATCACCATACCTCAGTGAAGAAGTTCTTTGCTTAGTATTTCAAGAGAAAATGAAGACTTGAACCAGTGGATCATACACCTTCACCATTCTCTCAGTCCACTACAAAACATGACTGAGTCGATCTCTCAGAAGAAAGAGGAGCCAAAAGAAATTTCCAGGAAAAGCAGGCAGAAAACATTTATCACTCCACTTCTTGGGCAATGTTCTGACCACGCCTTCTCACTAATTACTGTGAACATAGCTTAGGAGTCACACAGTCACACAGTGACATCAAGAGAAAAAACAAAAAGGCCTAGATGTTGAACCTGATAATCAGTGCCAGCCTGGTCTCCTTGTTTTGTAATTTAGCTCAATTCTGTGAAAATTAACTGAGTTAAAACAAATGTGTAACTATAATTAAGCAATAAGAAGGAAACATTTTTGTTTTGCTTAAGTAATTTAAGATAATGCAAATAACTCGTGATATCTGATATTTTTAAAAGATAAAAAATAAAACAATATGAAAGTCTACCTAACGTTAAATAAAAAAATACAGAATTCAAAAGATTTTCATAATAAGAATTGGCTATTCTGAATTACTTTCTAAAACCTATGAAGATGTTTTTTTAAATAGGTGGTTCTATTTTTTTTTAATGTTTACTTTTGAGAAAGAGACAGAGCATGAGCAGGGGAGGGCAGAGAGAGAGGGAGACACAGAATCCAAAGTAGGCTCCAGGCTATGAGCTGTCTGTACAGAGCCTGATGCAGAGCCCGAACTCACAGACCATGATATCATGATGTGAGCCAAAGTCGGACACTTAACTGAGCCACCCAGGCGCCCCTAAAACCTATGAAGATCTTAAAAGGAATGCAGATCTCATTTAATATGAGGCTCTTGTTAACAAAGAGAAAAGCTGAGCATTAATAATAACTTCTAGTAGGTCAAACTTTGAAATAATACTGGGAGGGCTCAGATTCTAAACTCAGGTCTCCTGACTGCCGGGAGAGTGCATTTTTCTACTTACTTTGAAATCTGTCCCAAAATATACTCTTAAATTCCAAATTCCTGACCATTTCCTTAATAAGTGCATTCTGGACTGAGTGACGGTTGAAGTGCTGCCGTTTTAGGGTAACTGAAAAGAATCCACACCTAAAAAGTCTGTGTCTTTCAAATTTACTGAATTTTGAAAACATAATTTTGGGGCACCTGGGTGGCTCAGTCTGTTAAGCATCCAGCTCTTGATTTAGGTTAAGGTCACGATCCCAGAGTCATGGGATGGAGCCTTGCATCAGACTCCACCATGAGCATGGAGCCTGCTTAGGATATTCTCTCTTTCAGTGTCTCCCTCCTCTCTGCCCCTCCCCTGTTCACACATTCGCTCTCACTCTCTCTTTTTTTTTTTTTTTGGTTGTAGTTTTTTTTAATGTTTATTTATTTTTGAGAAAGAGAGACAGGGTGTGAGCGGGGGAGGGGCAGAGAGAGAGGGAGACAGAATCCGAAGCAGTCTGCAGGCTCTGAGCTGTCAGCACAGAGCCCGACACGGGACTCGAACCCACGAACTGTGAGATCATGACCTGAACTGAAGTCGGACGACCAACCAACTGAGCCACCCAGGCACTCGCTCTCTATCTTTAAAAAAAAAAAAAACAAAAAAAACAAAAAAAAAAACCCTTTTTTTTTTAAACTATTAGTTTCTTATAGTCTAATAGTCCAAAGATTTTCACTTTGATTAAACAAAATCACCAGAGAGGAAAGGACTGGAAAGACTTAGAAGTCATGTAACAAAGGAAAATTGCAAACAAAGCCTTAAATTTGGCATGTGCATCATACATGTATATACATGCACATACATATGTAAAATCTTATCTCAAAGGCAAAGAAGTAGGTGAAGACGTTGCCACTGATGATTTAAGAAATATCCTGGGAGCAATTTTCTACAATTTCTCTCTTTTATGTTTCAAAGCTATGAAATTCACTTTTCTTCAACTTAGCTACACCCTAATAGGTTCATTTAGTGTTAAACATTAAGTCACAAACACAGCCACTTGAGACAAAAAGATTCGATTCACAGAGGAAGGGGAGACTGTCTCATCAAGGCACATTAGGCATGTGCCTAAAAAAGTTTCTTTATTATCTTGAGTTGATTTGTGCGCAAGAATAAAGCACACTCTTGTTAACAGAAAATGACCAAGGTTGGCCTCTTCTATTATCCTGGAATGGATAAGCAAAGGCAGGAGATAAGCAAAGACTTGGAAAATATCTCAAACTCTTGGGGAGAGCTTCTGAATTTCACACTAGTAACTGCCACACAGCTAAATAAGAGCAGTTAGATACACATATACACACGTGCACATACACTTGTACACACATATAAATCCTGAGGAGAACCAAGTCTAACAGGCATGAAAATAATAAAAGCTACTTACGGAAAGCAATTAGCATCTCCTGCTCTAAGGTAGGATTTTATATAATCTTCATAACGACCCTCTTAAAGGGTGGTAGAACTCTAATTCTCACCTATATAACGACATCATGTAACCAGAAAGTGAAAGACCAAGCCCCAGAAGCCAGATCTGTTTAAGTCCAAGCCTGTAATATGATTTCCATTATGATCCACAAACACGTCAACTGTTAAACCTAAGGAGACCAAGCTTCCCACAAAACTCCTCAATTTTCCAAGCATGCCAATTCAGAAAAACTTCCTCACTTTATCAACAGATGTTAAGACATTATTAGGAAACAAATGAGTCCACCTCATTTGTCTGAAAGGAAAGAGAAAAAGGGGACTGTGAACCAGGTGCAATTTAGTGGGTTCCTTTACCAAATTAGAAAATATGGTAGCAAAACAGATCACAAAGAAAACCAAAGTAATACTTGGTGACCCTTCTCCTGGGATTCATGTCCTCTGACTTCTAAAGGCAATAAATGGCATACGTAAAGGCAACTGTGGCCTCAACAGCTGAGACCACAGCAAGATCATTCTTTTTTAATGCAAACTTTGCATTTTCAAGCAGCAAGGTCTTTCAGAAAACTTAAGTGCTTTCAGTCAACTGCCTAGGTCAAACATAACTTGTAACAGTAAGAATTAGAAATTGAAAATTAAGATTTTCCCCTTATGTTCCAGGGATCAGTGACTTGCCTTTTAAGCTCAAATTTTGCCTTGTATGCCTATATAGTCAAAATGGATCTGGGCTCCTTAATATTTAAAAATTTGTAAAAATTTTTTAATATTTTCCCATTCCAGCTGACACAGTGTTAAGCTTTGTCAATAGAGGAAGCTACAGAAATACTGCAGGAGGAAAGAGTTTGACTCCTGGTTCCTATCTGGCTTGCACATCAAACTCCAGAATTTGGCTCTCCAGTGATCAGCTGCCCTAGAGTGTACACCGTCTTGTACAGCAATATGCAGCGGCCGCAGTACCCAGTGGTCAACAGTTGCCCGTCGTATTTTCTTGGGCAGTTGTGTAGCAAAATACCTCCTCAATGAAACCTACCTGTGAAGAGCTTTCCCTGAGTACTCTATAGAAGGCAGAATTCTGGCAAGTTGCAGAGGGTAGATTTCTAGAAATTCTACTGACATGACACCACATCAACTTCTCTACCATTCAGTGAGCCACATCATACCCTATTCAACAAGGTCTAGATCTCAACTCCAGATGGGGGAGAAGTCTCTTACCTAACACTACCATGAAGAAAAAAAAAAAACAAAACCAAAAAACAGACACAAAACTTGGTTGGCCTTTTATGAATTTTAAAAACAACATACACTACATATGAACGTGCTACATTTTGACCTACCTAAAAAATCACCTGGGGGATTTCCAATTTTGAGTGAAGAATCAAACAAAAGAAGACTCTGCAGCAAGTTTAGGTTGTGATGCAAGCTGCTCTACCACACGGGACCTATGATCCAGCATATCCATGGTTATCTGAAGTATCTATGATAAACAGAGATGCTATAACAAGGAGCTCCTGGCCACTGCACACTGCAGCAGTTCTTTGCTATAGGACATTGGCAATAGAGGATCCAGCTTTCCCCAACAGTCCATGGAGTGAATTTCCAGCAAGTTCCACAGGTAGGATTTCTAGCATATACCACTTGTACAATACTACACTGATTTCTCTACCATTAGGTGAGCCACAGCCGTGCACTCTCCAGTATCAGCCCTGGAGAAGAAGGCTCTTCCATATGTATTCTGTCTCAGACTCAGGAGAAGCATCTGCTCCTTGTATTTGCTATTTGTATATCCTTTAGAGTTCTCTTTCTTTAATAAGCCAATCGCTCATCCTTCCAATCCCCGTTATACTGAATACTCTCTTTTTAAGTAATCTCTACACCTAACATGGAGCTTGAACCCACAACCCCAAGATTAACCAAGCATCACATCCTGTACTTACTGAGCCAGACAGGCACGACATGAATAACCTTTTATTAAGTTTTCCCTAATTCAAATTACTACATGGTTTTTCCCTCCTGATTAGACTTCAACTAAAATACCATATTAATAGCTTGAGTGTTCTGCTCAGTACCATGAAAACCAACACAAGAACCTAATTTTAAACAATTAAGAGTTCTTTTTGACATATTTTAGCTTTAAAACTAAAAATTAAATAGGAATAATGTAAACTTGGTTTAAGCATAGTACTAAATCCAAATTAATATATATATTTCTTAAAATACCATGGTTTGGCAAGTTATACATTCCCTCCCCAAATGTTCTGCAGTCTTTAAAAAACTTTTTTATGTTTATTTATTTTTAGGAGAGAGGGACAAATAAAATTCGAGCAGGGGAGGGGCAGAGAGAGGGAGACACAGAATCCGAAGCAGCCTCCAGGCCCTGAGGTGTCGGCACAGAGCCTGACGCGGGGCTGAAACTCACCAACGGTGAGATCGTGACCTGAGCCGAAGTCAGATGCTTAACAGACTGAGCCACCCGGGCGCCCCTGTTCTATAGTTTTTAAATGAACATTCATCAGCCTTTAATATAATCACCAGGTTTTAGCACTATTTTTAATAAGTAATACCTTATCTCTCTTATTATTTAAGTTCTAAAAGGCCTAAAGTAGGGGTGCCTGGGTGGCTCAATTAAGCAGCTGATTCTCCGTTTCAGCTCTGGTCATGATCTCATGGTTGTGTGAGAATGAGCTCTACACTGTCAGTCCAGACATGCTTGAGATTCTGTCTCTCTCCCTCTCTCCCTGCCCCTCCCCCATTCACGCTCGCTCCTGCTCTCTCTCGAAAAATAAATGAACTTAAAAAAATATTCTTTAAAGGCCTAAAATATGGAAGCCAAAATTGAAAATAACGTTGTAAGTTTTCATTATTAAAAGGGGCAGTTACGTATAAACACTGACAGTCTGAAATGGCATGGGCCAAATGGCTTGACTCTCTCCACATTCCACTAACAGACATCGTAATTCTAGCATGCTCTTCACCACAAGAAGCCAAAACAGGAATGTAGTGGTGGACCGGTAAAAGCTAATCAGTATCTTGAAAAATGGCGTAAAATGCAGGGAATCCACAATGACTTCTTATAACAATGTTTCAATGTCCCCCGAACCTGCTAATTGGAAATACACTATAGAGTTGACTATTTAATAGTTCAACCTAATTTTAAGCCAAAGGCAGTCCAATAACCTACTTACGAAATCAAAAACCAACAAAGAAGCCCACCACAATTACTCAAGAGATAAAAACACCCAACATTTTTTTAAGTAAAAAATCACCACCACCAACCACTCCATCAAAAACAGAGATGAAGGAAGAGTACTAGATTACACACTGAAAAACAAACCAAGTGCAATGTGTGGTTTTTAATGGACTTTAGAATCATACTCTAATTTCATGAACAACACAAAGGAAAACTAAATATCACTGACAATTCCTTTTGAATGATTCCATAAATGAAATTGTATTAAAATTGTCAGTAGCCACAATTATAAGAGGTATAGCTAAAAATATTTTTAAAAAAGTACTCGTCAAGTCATAGTGTATGTTACTGCTCAGAAGCTGGCCTTAGAAAACAGAAATACTGCTTTTATATGGAAATTTCTTTAAAAATAAAGTTTTTCTTACTTGAGAGAGTCCAGGGGACGATGCATGTCCCGGGGGCGTTGCCGCAAGATTTGGATGCCCCTTGTTTATTTCATGTGCTGAATAAGGGGAAGGGGTCGGGGGTCCCGGTTGTCTTGCTACTTGTGTTACCTGTGAGGAAATCAATATTTAGTAAGAGCTTTATATTAGTAACTCAATCTTAATAAATACAGCTGAACTGGGTAATTTTTAAAACTGAATTCTCTGCCTCATAATTTACACTAATATAAGTGCCAGACTAACTAAAGGCTTAAAATTTCAAAATGAAGCAATAAAATGCCTGGGGTGGGGGGGGAGGGGGAAAGAGTAGGACTATTATCATCAGTTTGACAAAAGATTCTTGAAGCATGATCTAAAACCAAAAGCTTAAAGGAAAAATTATGCTAAATGCGAGAAGGTATATTTGAAACTAAATATTGTTTAATTTTAATATAATGCCACTTATATGACATTTTGTAAAAGAAACAAAAAAGAAAGAAATGATTGCAAGGGAAAGAGGGTGACTACAGAAGGGACACAAGGAGATTTTTGGAGAGAAATAACTGTTCTGTATCTTGCCTGTAGTGGGGATTACATGTCTCTCTGTGTTCGTCGAAACTCACAAAACTGCACGGTAATAAAGGTGACACTTATATTATGTAAATTATACCTCAATAAATCTGAACCAAAAATGGGGCAACTTATTTACAGAGTATAATCTCATTTTGTTAAATTTTTGGATTTTGACTTTGGTATTGAAGTTTATTCATTTATTTTGAGAGAATCACAGAAAGCGTTGAGTGGGGGAGGGGCAGAGAGGGAGGGAGACAGAGAATACCAAGCAGTCTCCATATTGTCAGCGCGGAGCCTAATGTGGGGCTTGAACTCATGAAAAAATGAGATCATGACTTGAGCCAAAACCAAGAGTTGGATGCTTAACCAACTGAGTCACTCGGGCAACCCATCTCATTTTTTTTTTTTAAACAGTACACCTAAATATACATGTAAAGTCACATGTTTGTGTATTTCTATATGTATATCTAAGCTTACAATCTATGTCTACATATATGTGTATATATAAAATACACATGCATATACACATACTCGCAGATATATATGTCCTATTAAAAATATGTGTAATGAGTTACACAAAGATCTGAACAGAAAGCACTACAAGTATTTCTTTTTTCTCATTTTTATTGTCTAATATAATTCAATAATTATGAACTTATACAGAAAAATAATTAGCATGTTTCTATGTAAATAAAATTACATTTTTCCACTCTTTGCTGGCAATAAACTGCCCATCAGCCTATGATGATGGATATAAAACCACATTACCCAGGCCCCTTTCCAATGTCCAGCAATGAATCCTAGCCAGCTCCTCTCTACCACACTCTAACCCAGACTAGCACTGACTGAAAGTTTGGCAAACCTCCATGAATGGGGGGCAAATTTTATAGTCACTAAATATGTAAGAATCCATTCTCCTCAAGGTGAGGACCTCAAACTGGGGGACGGGGGGAGGCATGAAAGCTTTTATAACCTATTAAAAACTACAGATCTCTCCTAGAATCATATTTTTTTAAATATTTATTCATTTACTTTGAGAGAGAAAGAGGGAATGCATGCAAGTGGGGGCAGGGACAGAGTGAGAGGGAGAGAGAGAACTGCAAACAGGCTTCATGCTGTCACTGCAGAGCCCAACGCAGGGCTCAATCTAATAAACCATGAGTTCACGACCCAAACTGAAATCAAGAGACAGACATTTAACTGACTGAGCCACCCAAGTGCCCCTAGAATCATATTTTTATTTTTTTTAATTTTTAAAAAATGTATTTATTTTGAGAGAGAGAGAGAGAGAGAGAGAGAGAGAGAGAGAGAGAGAGAGAGAGAATGAGTGGGGGAGGGGCAGAGAGCGAGGGAGACAGAATCGCAAGCAGGTTCTCTGCCGTCAGTGCAGAGAGTCCGATGCAGGGCTCAAACTCATGAAACAGTGAGATCATAACCTGACCCAAAATCAAGAGTTATACACTTAACCAACTAAGCCACCCAGGTGACCTTGAATCATATTTTTAAATGCATAAAATATGTAGGATTATAAGACCAATTATGTTGAAATATAGATATGAAATATAAAGATAAGTTTCTGATATAGTAATATGCATTCTTTATATTAAAAAATAAAAAAATTATTGGTAGATATTGCCTACATCCATAATTCAAAGAAGTGATAACATTCAATTAGGTATTTTCTCCTCTCAAGTCTCAGATTGCCTAATTTTTCTCACAGTTAAAAACTCTCTCCAGATAGAAAGGAAAGTAGTTTCCAAATGATATTAGCTTTTCCTGGAATGCCCTCAGTCAGAAGCTCTGAAAAAAGTCTACTCCCTGCTAACCCAACTTTGGAATTCTTTATGTCTATGTAAAACAGCTTTAAAACCTGACTGACTCCAATGCTGAAATAAAATGGATTCACAGAGAACAAACTAGAGGCAAAAAGCTTACAGGCTAAATAAAAGAGATATAAGTGATGCAAAAATGTGACCAAAGTTTAAGACTTAAAATAATTGTATTTAATTTTTCTTGTTATGGCTTTATGATTTTCTTGAAAATGTTCTTTCCGGTTTTGACTGAAAATTACATTTATATGGGCTTAAAGTTTACTGTGAAATGTTATAGCAATTATAAATCTCAGGAAAATTATTCAAAGGATAAAAACTGGATTACTATTTAAACATCTACTTTAGAAAACCAGTAACTAGAAATGAAGAGTTCCTGCAAGCAAATTTCTCCCTGACAAGGCTTTGTAAATGTACATTCTTATTTCACATGTTTTAGAATAAATTATTTTAATATCAGCTAAAGTAAAATATCAAAATGGATTTTAATTTTTAATGTTTATTTTTGAATTTTTAACTTTTTAAAAAATGTTTTTATTTTTGAGAGAGACAGAGAGAGAGAGAGAGAGAGAAAGAGACAGCACAAGTGGGGAAGGGGCAGAGAGAGAGAGGGAGACACAGAATCTGAAGACAGGCTCCAGACTCTGAGCTGTCAGCACAGAGCCCGATGCGGGGCTCAAACTCATGAACTGCGAAATCATGACCCGATCCAAAGTTGGACGCTTAACTGACTGAGCCACCCAGGTGCCCCTGTACTTTTAATATTAGATTTACACAATGAGAATAGCAAGTATCTCTTTTGGAGGTTTGGTCCAAAACAGACTCCTAAGTTATTCTTTTTAGCTCTAGTGAGATAAAACTACTCAGCAATATTTTCAAAGGAAGACAATGACCATAATACAGAACTGAGTTAAAATATTTATATTTTTGTAAAATATACAAGTTGTGATTTATTCATTCTATTGTGCATTCTTTCTAATATTTGGACTTCTAATGACTTAGTAAGAATAAAGAATGGAAAAATAAATGTAAAACATCAGTAAGGTCTGGAGTTTCCTTACTCTAAATTATTTTTGCAAATGCACAATCAAATCCTTGAATCTTCTGTATTAGCATTAGGGGATCATTCATATCTATCACTGCGGAATTTTATTTCTCAAATTAATCTGGATAAATCTTCCCCCAGAAAGCTGTAACACATTTATAATGGGTTTGCTAAAAAACAGTAACCTGCATACTTGTCTACTTTGCCAAAACATCTGAAAAAGCCACTGGTGTGTATACATTTAGAAGACCTTGCTGCATACTTAACCTCTAAAACATCAGATTATAGAATTTAAAATAAGTAGCTCTTTGATGAGCACTGGGTGTTACATGGAAGTGGTGAATCACTATATCGTACATATGAAACTAATATTAGACTGTATGTTAACTAACTGGAATTTAAAAGAAAACGTTGTAAAAATAAAAAATTCACACAATGAAATAAAGTGATAGCAAAGAAGTTAGCTATATAAAATCTATGTTAGGTAAATTCTCCAATTCATCCTTATAAAATAATCAAAAATTAAGTTTACGGAGGATAATAAATAATTAATAATACAGGAAAATGTAAAAATAAATTGCTATTGATTAAGAATAATGAAATACAGGGGCACCTGGGTGGCTTAGTCGTTAAGTGTCCTACTCTTGATCTTGGCTCAGGTCATGATCTTGCGGTTTGTGGGTTCAGGTACCACATCAGGATCTGAGCTGACAGCTCAGAGACTGACTGGGATTCTGTGTCCCTCTTGCTGACCCTCCCTGCTCACCCTAGCGCATCTCCCTCCCTCCCTCTCTCTTTCTCTCTCTCTCTGAAAAATATATAAATAAACAATTAAAAAAACCCACCCTGGGTGGTTATTTTAAAATAAATAAATAAAAATAAGTAAATATTTTAAAACATTACTTCACGTATATCGTAACAAGAGTAAAATTTACAGGGGCGCCTGAGTGGCTCAGTTGATTAAGGGTCCGACTTTGGTTCAGGTCATGATCTCACGGTTCATGGGTTCGAGCCCCACATAGAGCACTGTGCTAACAGCTTAAAGCCTACAATCTGCTTTGGATTCTGTCTCTCCCTCTCACTGTCTCACCCCACTTGTGTTTTGTCTCTCTCTGTCTCTCAAAAATAAATGAACGTTAAGGAAAAAAAAGGTTAAAAAAGTAAAATTTACAAAACAACAACAACAACAACAAAAGCTTTACCCCACTACTGGCAGGTATCTAAGGCAATGGGACATAGGTACTGTGAAGGAGTTTACCTTGTCTCCAAAACTACAGAACAATGAATCACAACTGCCTTAAAACCATACGCAAAGAATGATTCCAGTTTGGGACACATATCATAAAGAAATAATCTCACTTCAAAAATTAGAAACATCAAGATATATCCAGGGACACCTGGGTGGCTCAGCAGGTTAAGCATCCAACTCTTGCTTTTGGCTTAGGTCATGATTTCATGGTATGTGGGTTCAAACCCTGCATCAAGCTCTGTATTGTCAGTGCAGGGCCTGCTTGGGATTCTCTCTCTCCCTCTCTCTGCCCCTCCCCTGCTCATGCTTGCTTTCTCTCTCAAAAATAAACATGAAAAAAAGTTTTTACAAAAAGATATATCCAACAGCACTACAAATAGCAAAAAAGGCAGAAACAGAAACAATGGGAAAATAAAGTAACAAAACTAAACAAAGGACATAAAAAATATATAGATGTGGACTGTTGTCAATAAAAATGCATATGTAAAATAATCAGGAATAAAAAAGAAAAACATACACTATTTGGAACTGTAAAGAAATTCTTCTATATACTGACAAAGATGGGAAAAAATATATCAATGATTTCAGATAAAGGTTAGTGTTCATATGGTTCATTTTTCCCCAAAAACTGCTTGAGTGTACTTTTTCAAGAGTATTTTATCAGCCAATAAAATACAAATGTTTGAGAGAAGAAGAAAATGCATTTTGCCAAAGCTGTAAGTATTATGCTATTACTACATTAAAAATTTCCTTATAAAGCAAGCACCAATGAAAAACAACCTTCATAGGCAAAATATCCCTAAGGTGTGTGCATCCTTTGCCATTCTTAAATAGCTATGCCAAACTGCAAGAGTTCTTTCTTTAGTACTATAAATTCTAGTAGGGCACTCCTTCTCAAAATTGGAGGTTTCTACTAATAAAGCAAGCCAAAGAAAATAAATCTGTATAAAAGTAATAGGAGAGAGGATGTGATTGGTTCGCAGTGCTGCATCTCTCGGCCCGCGGGTGAGAGTGACGGTCCAGAGTGAAGGTCCTGGGGACCTGGGGAGGGGAGGACTGGAACAAGTAGGGGAGGGTGACCAGGCTGCCAGTGTGGCCAGAGAGCACAGGAGCCATCTCAGGCCCCAGCCTGAAACCCTCCAGGGCCTGCAGCCTGTGGAAAGGCCCCCTCTGAGGAACCTCTAAAAAATAAAAATGTTCACATAGGCAGGCATTATCTACAAACAAGGAAGTAAAAAGGACAACTGACTGAATTTTGGAAGATAACAAATCACCCCACTCCCCACCAGAAAAAATGTAAACCAATGCTGTGGACTCCTTCAATGATTTGCTTCTGGGAGAAACCCTAAAAAATAAAAAGGAAGAAAGAAAGACAGCAAAAAGAAGTAATAGGAAAACATAAAAGCCGTATCATTCTAAACAATTTTTCCTAGAAACAAGCTGCTACATGCAATAAATCTCTGACCTGCAATTACACTCTATTTAATGGAAAAAGACCGTCATTACAAATGTCATACTGCATTACACACTAATTTTGCTTAGTATCTTTGCAGGGGAAAAGGTATTCCAGCTTCAATTAAAACTTATACAAGACGGGGCACCTGCATGGCTCAGTTGGTTAAGTGTCTAACACTTGGTTTTGGCTCAGGCCACGATCTCATCATGGTTCTTGAGATCTAGCCCTGCTTTGGGCTCTGTGCTGACAGCCAGAGCCTGCTTGGGATTCTCATTCTCTCCCTCTCGCTGCTCCTCTCCCTCTCATGCGTGCATGTGTGCTCTCTCTCTCTCAAAATAAATAAACAATTTAAAAAAAAATTATTCAAGCTGTAAGTAGTTAACACAATCCCATCCCAAGGAAATGGCACAAGACTAATGAGGTTGTTGGGGATAAAAACTAAAGTTACATAAAACTCTGAATACTTTCAAAATATTCCTAAACTAATGATTATTCAACCTTCTGATCTATGGCTAAAGTTTCTTCTCTCCGGCTAACTTATCCCATTTCAGATCTTATTGTTAAACTCCACGTCCTTCAAAGGTAAAGGGAAGAAATTTTTTAGAATGAAAAAAAAAAAAAAGAAAACATGTTTCCCATTATTTCAAACATATTACTATCATCTCAATTATAGATGCAAGGAAGAGAGGTATAAAATAGCTGATTATGACAAACAGCCAACTCCAAAGCTAAAAGCATGATTGTCTTTCACATAATATTAATCCTAAGCAAAATTAATCAATAATATCTTCAAGTGCAGTGTGTGTGTGTGTGTTGTATTTAAGTTTAAAAGGTAATAATAAGCTCAATAAGCTTTTGTATATTTTACCGATATAGTATTTTTGCACTGGCAATAATGTGGAGGTTCTTGATTCTCACCCATTTGCTGGTGGAAATGTAAATTTGTACAACCACCTTGGGACAGGCTACAATAACCATGAAAACAGGCACACCCTGTGCCACAGCTCATCCATTCCTACCTATACCTCTGTGAGAAACAGGACAACGTGTGCCAAGGGACATGTACAAAACTGTTCATGGTTGTACTGCTCTTAGTAACCAAAACCAGGCAAGAATACACCTGTAGATTAACAGGAGAATGGATCAATAATGCAGTATTTCCTTCTACAGAATTCAATGAAAAACTAAAGCAACACACTACAATCTGGATGATTCTCATTAACACAGAAGAACATTCACAGAATGATTCCCAAAGAGTTCCAAAACAGAAAATACATGACTAAATTAGTTTAGAAATGCATAAATGGATGGTAAAACTGTCAAGAAAAGCAGGGAAAGTTTTAAGGCAGATACATTACTTTGGGAAGACAGGGAGTTGTGAACAGGAAAGACTACATACTATTCTATTTCTTTTACTTGGGAGGTGAAACACAATTTCTGCTGTAAAATAATTTTAGTTTTTAATTTTCTGTACTTTTACACATGTAAATTTTAATCCCCTACCATTCCATAAAAAAAGATGAGAGACAAAAAAACAAGCAAACTACCCAAGGATTAGAGTAAAATATTAGTTAAGTTAGCATTACTTATGTTGTTCTTCCAGAGTAGAAAGTATATGGAAAAAACTAATATTGGCACAAGACAGGAAATCTCTAAAACTATGACCTAGTGAAACCTTCAGCTCGCCAGTGAATTTCCATTCAAAATTTCTACCTTAAAAAAGTTAACTATAAAAACTGATATTTCATGTTTTCTGAACAAGATGAATCAAAGGATCTTTTGAAAATTTAAAGGTAAACCATAACGATCATGTAAACTAAGATTAGTCAGTAAGTTTATGAAGTTTATTTAGTGCTAAATCACCTGACTTGATATAATATTCTAGCCAATTAAAAGCCATCAAACATACACTACAATTGTCAAATAATAATTAAAATATAGAAAAAATTAGGGGTGCCTGGGTGGCTCAGTCAGTTAAGAATCTGACTTCAGGTCAGGTCATGATCTCGCAGGTCAGGACTTTGAGCCCCGCATCGGGCTCTGTGCTGAAAGCTCTGTGCTGACAACTCTCTCAAAGATAAATAAGCATTTAAAAAAAATTTTTTTAGAATATAGAAAACAGTAATGTTTCTTAAACATGATCATTCTTTTATGACCCCAGAGCAGTGGAAATACCATGCAGGAAACATATGGGGGGTGGGGGGTGGGCAGGGCAAGGTGTAAGCAAGCAATAGGGAATAGACACTATGGAGAACTAGAGAGAAAGCTCACCCTTCGAAGGGTAACAGATACACAGACATTCAGCTGTAGCCAAAGTGCAGCCATTCAGGAATGCCAGATTAGTAATGTTATATTTTTCCAAGTTTTCAAGAGAAACCAAAGATAAGGATTCTTAAAAACATAACATGAAAATTTCCTGATTTCCAAAACATTATGCAAGTCAAATAAAACACATCTACACATTAAGTACAGAGGCACAGAGTGTGTGACTCTGGCTCTAGGGCTACCCTCATGATCATCACCAAATATAAACTTTCTATTTTTAAGGAAGCACTCACATAGAGACAGACTTGTGACTGGATTCTAGACAGGCATTGACTGAATACAGATATATTGTTAAACGTCATACACATATGTAAGACGCTGTGTTTTTATTTACTGCATTTATACATAAATGCCTAATATATAATATATGCAATAAAACACGCTGCTTAAAAAACACATAGTAATTAAATCTTTACTAAAAGGAAAGGAAAACTCTAAGAATCCTATCAAGTAATATTAATGTTTTCAACAACAATTTATCTAAAGGTAAAAAGAGCCCATGGTTTATGTCTGAGAAGCAATCCTGACTTTTTTATACTAAGATAAAGTTTATTTACTGAGGTCATCTAAAAACATTCCAACAGCTGCAACACCCACATGGAAATGACCAGGTTCAATCTGGGGTAGACTGGAAAGACTGCAAAGCTTTCCTTAATTGGCTACTTTCAATACTATGATCCTCTAGCAGCTGGATGGGTAGTCTTCCCCCTTAGTTTTTCATATCATCCTAATATTTCTTTCAAAGCATTTACTTCCCAATATCTCCAGATATTTATTTATTATGGATACTGGGAAATAAAAGCTTGCCTACTCAACTGAAAAGGAGCACTACAGTAGATCCTAGAAAACTTTATTTAGTATTATGACACTTTTCAACTTCTCTCTTATCACCACCAACGCTCACCCACCATTAAGAAAGAAAGAGAGCAGGGGTGCCTGGGTTGCTCAAGGCGGTTAAGCATCCGACTTCGGCTCAGGTCATGATCTCACGATTCACGTGTTCGAGCCCCAAGTCAAGCTCTGTGCTGACAGCTCAGAGTCTGGAGCCTACAGCCTGCTTTGGATTCTGTGTCTCCCTCTCTGCTCCGCCCCAACTCGCACTCTGTCTCTCTCTCTCTCTCTCAGAAAATGAGTAAACATTTTAAGAAGAAAGGAAGGAAGGAAGGAAGGAAGGAAGGAAGGAAGGAAGGAAGGAAGGATCGGAGGGAGGGAGAGGTGCCTGGGTAGATCAGACGGTTGAGGATCCACCTCTTGGTTTCAGCTCAGGGTCAAGATCTCGCAGTTTTGTGGGTTTGGGCCCCACATCGGGCTCTAAGCTGATCTGTCCCTCCCCCACTGGCGCTGTCTCTCTCAAAATAAATATAAATAAGCTTTAAAAAAAGGAAGGAAGGAAGGCAAGAAAGAGTAAATGACTTTCCTCTTTGCTCTACTCTTAGCTACACTTACGAGGTTGAACCATACTAAATTCCAGATTTCAAGTGTTTCTGACATTTTAAAAGAAGCCAATTTTATATGAGTCAAGTAATACTTAAATACTGAAACAGACAGATGCTGTCATAGGCAGTTTTACCAAAGACTTAAAACAGTAGGTGGGTGGAGGCATTACTGTGGGACAGAAAGGATTAGAGGGAGAACAGTGCAGAAAAAAGTTAAGTTTCAGATGCCTATTAGATATGCCATTGTAAGTGATTCATACTCAGTTGAGTATATGAATCTAAGCTCGAGAGAGGAGTCAGGGCTAAGGAGGATAAATTTAGAGGTAGGTTCATCATCAAACTTCTAGGCAGTCTCTAAGCTAAGTATAAAACTAGCAAATGAAAAGGTGAAAAAGTTTGGAATTTATAAACTGAGGAGGCAAAAACCATAGCAAAAATTTATTTTTGGACCAGTTTTGTCAGTATTAATTAGTGCATACTCAAGAAGTGGTCACTCTCCCCATGGAATCAATACGGTTTATTTACCTGATTATAATATTAAAAGGAAAAACAAGATTCTCATAGAATAAATCAGTAATAAACTAAAATTTAAAAAAAAATCAGAATCTCACAATCTCAAAGGCAAAAAAGGTGACTGACACAATTTCAGCTGTCCTAGGATCAATAAGGATCTAGTGTCTCAGGAAAGAGAAGACACAACAGGATTTTTGTAGATTGGTTCAGTATTATTTTTAATTGAGGTATAATAGACATAAGACATTTTTTTAAAAAAAATATTCGGTCTGCTAATGTTAGAACAGAATATAAAGGGCAGGAGACATACCACACAGTAATCATAATACAAACCAATCTGATACGATTCCTAATTCTACCTCCTTTATAATACAGTCAACACTAAGCTTCAAAGCTGTATCAGCCACTGTATTAAGCTACAAAGAAAGATAAAATAACCCTTGTCCTAAACTAGCTCAAACAGAAAGGAAGTCACAGTAAACGAATCATGCGATAAATCGTATTTGATGTATATTTAAAGTATTACTGAAAACCAGAAGTAACCAGGTCTGAAACTTTGGAAAGGTTTGGTGACATCTGAGTGGCACCTTGTGAAGTAAAAAGCTTCAGTTGAGACCAAGAATTAAAGACAGTATATTGAAAAGAAAATTAATGGGTACAGAGGTAAGAAGGCAAAACATGTTCTGCAAAAAGGCAAAGGTTCTCTTTGGAAAGGGTTTGTGGAGGAGAAAGAGTTAAATAGAAAGAAATGGGGCTAGTACAACTGCAGCCTGATTTTAGAGCCAGACTGTGAAAAACTACATATTCCTTTCTAAGATATTTTTTTGTTTTTAATTTTTTTAATGTTTATTTATTTTTGAGAGACAGAGAGAGAGAGAGAAAGAGAGAGAGAGCGAGCACGCGCACAAGCAGTGGGGGGCAGAGAGAGGGAGACACAGACTCCGAAGCAGGCTCCAGGCTCTGAGCTGTCAGCACAGAGCCTGACGTAGGGCTCAAACTCATAAACTGTGAGATCAAGACCTGAGCCAAAGTCAGACACTTAACCGACTGAACCACCCAGGCACCCCGCTAAGATATTTTAATTTCTTGCTTTTGACAAAGAGGAGCCATTGAAATTTTAAAATTGTACCTCTTTTGTATTTTGTGGTAAGAGAGAGGCTAGAATGTCCATAAAAAAACTGTATATAAATGTTCATAACAGCATTATCCATAGTAGCTGAATAGTGGAAAAAAAATACAACCATCTGAAGTTATCAATAGATAAATAAAATATAGTATACCCATATGACAGATATTATTCAGCACTAAAAACATTATGCTAAGAGACATAAGTCATCACAAAAGACCAAGTACTATATGATTCCATTTACATTAAATGTCCAGAAAAGGCAAATCTGTAAGAGATAGAAAGGACATTAGTGGTTGTCTAGGGCTGGGGGTGATGTGCTAATGAGGGACACAGGGTTTCTTTCTGGGTTAAGGAAAATGTCCTAATACTGGCTGTGGTAATGGCTGTACAACTATGAACATACTAAAATCCACTGAACTGCACATTTTAAATGGGTGTGTTATATGATATTTGCCATTTATCTCAATAAACTTGAGAGAAAGAGAGACAGAGATGGAAGCTGGAGCTGAAGAAGCAAACTGGGTAACGAGAAAGGAAATGATCTTCACATGGGATTCAATGTAAAAAAAAATTTTTTCAGAAATAACAATTACTGTAATGAACAGCTTCATAGATGACTTACAGTTTCTACCTACAGTACAACACAGTAACTAAAGGTATCAACAGGAAAACTATGTAGAATCACACCTGACTGCAAGAAAAGACATGGCCAGCTCTGAAGTATTTTATCCTACTCACCTAACCTTAACTTCAGATCATGGGCTTTGCTGATGCAATAGCAAACTTAACAATATTTCTATCATAGTTATTACTATTCATGTTGGCTTTCTCTATTCTTTCGTATGTTAAAAGCTAAAGTATTGAAAATACCATAGGAGAAAACATGTTCATATCCAACTTCTGTTCTATCATTCAACAGGTGTGTTACTATGGGCAAATAACTCTAAGTCTCATTTTCCCTCCTTGTAAAATAAGGAAATCTTAGAGGGATATATTGAAGTTTAGAGAAATCTTAGAGAGTCGCTAATATAGTGCCTGATGCACAAAAATTGGAAGAAATTGGAAGCTACTAATATTTCTGCCCACAAATTAAACCCTAGGTTCATAAAAATCATTGTAAGAAATACAAATTATTTTTTAAGTAGACAGTTGGTATATAGTACATTTGTAAGCATGAAGTACATGAGATTATATTACATATGTGCAAGATCAATGACGATTTTTAGACTATAAAAATATTCAATTAAGAAGAAATACATGAGTTTTAGATCGGTTTAGGTTAGCCATAACAACAAAGGAATTGTATCCGCTTGGGGATAGCATGAAGTCACAAAGCTCTTTAACTCATAATATCTGCTTTGTTGATGTGGCCACAGAAATAAATCAGCAAAAAAAAGAGCGGCAGAACTAAGAGCAAATCATTAAGCAGCTATCAAAAACAAATAAAATGGAAATTTAACACTGAATCTCTGGTTATTGAAAATGGGCTAATTCATTGATTATATAATGAAATAAATTCCTATATCCTCTGATAAAGATGATCATTGGTTCCAAAAGGAAGGCCCATGTTCTTTAGAACCAAATTTTCAATACTCTTAATGTCAGTTTCAGACAGTACAAGGGACAAAATCCCGAGAGACCAGATGGACACCATACCTAAAACTACATTTGGATTACACACAGAGACGGTTTCCCTAAAGTTTAGTCTATTTTATTCAGAGGCCACATTAGAGATCCTGCGAATCTCACAGCAAAGATTCCATTGAGATTATCATTCTCTCTCAATATAGGAGTTGACAATATAAGTAAATTCTCATAGAGGAAAAACCAGAAAAAAACTGGACAAAAGAGAGTAAGAGTTCAAAAAGAAACAGTTAAAAAGGAAACAGAACAGGGGCATCGGGCTGGCTTAGTCAGAGGTGACTCTTCATCTCAAGGTCGGGAGTTTGAGCCCCATGTGAGGTGCAGAGACTATTTAAATAAAACATTAAAAAAATACATTTTCAAAACATGTTAAAAGAAGGAAACAGGACTTAGAACAATACTGTTCTGTTTCATTTTAGAGTAAGATTTTTATCAAGGGTCCAAACTATATGTTCTAAAAGTTTGCTTAGTTATTAGGGGACCGAAACAAACAGTGTCCTAACTATATTGAGAAGAAAGAGAGGAAAGAAGAGAAGAGTGTGAGAGAACTGAAACACCATATGACAAAGCAAAGAGTAAATGGGCAATGACAAATCAAACACTGATAGAAACCGTGTTGTTTACAGATACTAGATAGATAATGCCAGAGAAACTAGAAGCAAAAAAAACAGCTACAAGCAGGACTGCCCCTCTACGGCAAGACTGGAGAGTGAGGAGTAAGCAAGGGGTTGTTTCTTTTCATTATAGAGCCTTCTATTTTTTGAAACCATATGTATTCTCTGTTTTCCTTAAATAGATGGATATTAATGAGATATTAAGAAATTACCAAGATAGGGGCACCTGGGTGGCTCAGTCGGTTAAGCATCCAACTTGGGCCCAGGTAATGATCTCACAGCTCGTGTGTTCAAGTCCCGCATCAGGCTCTGCACTGAGAGCTCAGAGCCTGGAGCCTGCTTCGGATTCTGTGTCTCCCTCTCTCTGCCCTTTCCCTGCTCACGTTCTGTCTCTGTCTGTCAAAAATAAATAAGCGTCAAAAAATTTTTTGAAAAAAAAAATTACCAACAAAGATCAATAGACAAGGATAATGATGTTCATCTCAGTATTAAGTATAACAGCAAGAATTTTAAAATCCTCAAATGTCCATCAATAAATGGCCAGTTATATAAATTACAGTACAAAAGGAACACTTTTATAAACTTCTTCACCCTAAAACTGCTTTCTTCCCAATGTAGCCAAAAATATTATGATATAGTTCTCTAACAACACAAGTTATTAGAGAAGCTGAGGTACTCAAAATACCATAGGAGTTATGATGTATAATTCTATATTGACATGAGAAGATATGCGTGACAGAAGATAAAAATGCGATTTACAAGCAGTACATATTAGAATGAACAAAAGTTTAAGTTATATGTGTATTAGCTGTAAACTTTTATTTATCTGTTTTATGTATGTATATAAAAATATAAAGATCAAGAAGAATTCGCTCTACATACGGGTATTTCTCTGGGAAATAAGATAATGGTTGACTTTCATTCTCTTCACACTTTTATTTTCTGTTTTTTTCCTTAATTGGAATTATTTGGTCAGAAAAAAAATTAAAGCTATGAGTCAGCTGTTTAAGTATTAAACATCATAACAGTAAAAAAAAACTGTGTTATCCCTTAGGGAATGAGTTAACTATAATCTTAAAATACATATTTAGACTTTTTTAAAAATGAGAAGTGGCTTTTAATTTTAAGTAAAGAAAGCGGGTAGGAAACTGTGGTACACTGATTTCAAAAGTATTATTTTTTTTTAATTTTTTTAAATGTTTACTTATTTCTGAGAGAGAGAGAGTGTGTGAGCAGGGGAGTGGCAGAGAGGGAGGGAGACACAGATCTAAAGCAGGCTCCAGGCCCTGAGCTGTCAGCTCGAACCCACAAACTCAGAGATCATATCCTGAGCTGAAGCCGGATGCTCAGCCGACTGAGTCACCCAGGTACCCCCAAAAGTACTCTTTTTGAAAATGCACAACAAAACAAGATACATGTCAAAATGAGTGCAAGACCCTTTCATATCAAGAACATTGGTCATTTTTTTCCTCATACTGTTCTCTGAGTTTCACTTATTTCTAGCAAGCACACATTAATTTTACAGTGAACAAATGGTGCTATTTAAAACTTGATAATTAGGTTACCAGATTGACCTATAAAATCCTACTTAAGTCAATGATGTAGCTGAGAAAGACAAGGTTCACCTTATCCTCTCTGCCCCTGTTGCCACTCAGAGCGATCAGTCATCACTGCGATTCTCATGGCCTATTTGCCTCCATGGAGCACACAGGGAAAGGGACAGAATGTAACAAGCACTATGACAGTGCTTGCAAACAAGTGGCTGCACAGACTACTGAGTATAAATTCTCTATTATTAATTCCACCAAATCTCACACTATATAATTTGGTTCTTTGTCAATAAACCTGATTCAGAGTATCAACTCAGGGGCGCCTGGGTGGCTCAGTCAGTTAAGCGTCCGACTTCAGCTCAGGTCATGATCTCGCGGTTCGTGGGTTCGAGCCCCACATCAGGTTCTGTGCTGACAGCTCAGAGCCTGGCGCCTGTTTCAGATTCTGTATCTCCCTTTCTCTCTCTGTCCCTCCCTTTTTTGCATTCTGTCTCTCTGTGTCTCAAAAATAAATAAACACTTTAAAAATATGTTAAAAAATATAAGAGTATCAACTCATAAATGCCAGGAACAACCCCGGTGGGCCAGGGCTGCCTTACAATACAAAGGAATCGGTTTAAGATAACAAACAGATTTTCATTTCTTTCATTGCTAATCGAAGCCTGGACAACTCCCTTAATATTTCAAACTCCTGCTTTTGGAAGGGAAGATTGTATCAGAGTAGAGAATTGCTGAATCACTATAATGTACACCTGAAACTAATATAACACTGTAAATTAACTGTACTGGAATTAAAAGAAAAAAAAAATCCCAAGGTCCTTTCCCAACTCAGTAGCAAAACCTTAATCAATTAGGGATAGCTGTCTTGGGAAAAATTAGGGTGGTAAGGAATATCTATTCTACTAAAAGATAATCCAACCATTTAGTAAAACTACCTTCACATATAAAAACTAATAACTCTTGGGGCGCCTGGGTGGTTCAGTTGGTTGGGTGTCTGACTTCGGTTCAGGTCATTATCTCACCCCTCTTGAGCTCAGGCCCCGCATAGGGCTCTGTGCTGACAGCTCGGAGCCATCTGATTGTGTCTCCCTCTCTCATTGTCCCTCTCCTGCTCACGCTTTCTCTCAAAAATAAATAAACGTTTAAAAAATTTTAAAAATAAAAATAAAAATTAGTAACTCTTATAGGGCACCTGGTTGGCTCAGTTGGTTAAGTATACAACTTCGGCTCAAGTCATGATCTCACGGCTCATGGATTCCAGCCCTACATCGGGCTCTGTGCTGACAGTTCAGAGCCTGGAGCCTGCTTCAGATTCTGTCTGTCTGTCTGTCTGTCTGTCTGTCTCTCTCTCTCTCCCTCCTTAAAAAAAAAAAAAAAAAAACACATAAAAAAAGATAAAAAGGAACCTGAGTGACTCAGTCAGTTGAGCATCCAACTCCTGACTTCGGTTCAGGTCATGATCTCACAGTTCACGGGACTAAGCACTACGTCTGTGCTGACAGCACGGAGCCTGTTTAAAGTTCTCTCTCTCCTCTTTCTCTACCCCTTCCCCACTCGCTCTCTCAGAATAAATAAATAAACATATGAAAAAAATAAAAGGGGCGCCTGAGTGGTTCAGTTGGTAAAGCATTCGCGTTCAGCTCAGGTCATGATTTCATGGTTTGTGGAATCAAGCCCTGTTGAGCCCCATATCAGGCTATCTGCTGTCAGCACAGAGCCAGCTACAGATCTTCTGTCCCTCTCGCTGCCCGTACCCCACACGTGCACACTATCTCAAAAATAAACAAACATTAAAAAAAATTTTTTTTCAAAAAGTGGCCACCCAGGTGGCTCAGTTTGGTTAAGCGTCTGATGCAGTTTTGACTCAGGTCAAGATCTCACAATTGGTTCTAAGTTTGAGCCCCACATCAGGCTCTGGGCTGGAAGCCGGAGCCTGCCTGGAATTCTGTCTCTCTCACTCTCTCTGCCTCTCTCCCACTCTCTATCTCTCTCCCTCAAAAATAAATAAATAACATTATAATATAGAAAATTTTTAAAAACAGATAAAAGGTAAAAAGGGAACTGAATTAAGTGGAAATGAAACATGTCCATGTCTATCAAACCTTACAGTAAAAAACGACCTTGCTATTCATGCCACCAACTTCACAGTGGTAATAAATGCATGTTTGAAATATTTTCTTTCTCCTTGAAATAATTACAACTCCATTTACCACAGAAGTACTTAAGACAGTCCAATTTCTTATGACTCCTTTTATTTTAAATTGGTCCCTATCAGTACTTTTATTTTCAACAGTATAGATGATGCTTTGTAAACGGCCCTGCAGGCAAAATCCAGGAGTTTAATGGAACACATTTTTGAAGCTCTAACATGAAAGGCCTTGATTATTGTCTCTACTATTTTCTTATATGAGAAATTCAAAAGCAATTTATAGGTGACATTTAACAACAGAACAACATTTTTATATCTTTAAGGTTAATCCTTCTTTTGAAGGAGAAAAATCAAGTAAATGAATATTAAATAATATTTTAATTAGGTATGTGATTTAATATTTATTGCGGAATTGCTCATTAAATATTAACAAGGAATCCGAAATTTCATGAATGAAATTACTCAGCCGATGCCACGAAAAGCAGAAAAACAGACTAGAATTTTGAAAAACCATATATTTATATGGGTTTTTTTATATGTGAAATATAAATAAGATCCACATATATAAAAACCAAAGAAAAACAGGTACTTCAAGACGGAAGGGTGGGTAAAATCTTTATAAGGCGTGTCCATTTAACATACAAGGTATAAAATAACAACTAGGCTATTTCCCTATACTTAGGACCAGAGTGCAACAGAGCACCCTTGCAAGAGAAACTTAGTCTACACTAGAGCAAGGAATCTAGACTAGAGCAAGGAATCTTATGAGTGAGGGTCCTTGCATTCTCATAAAACTGCAATAAAAACATGTATAGTTTCTAAATTCACTGCTCTGCAAAGTAGATCCAATGCTTCCATCATATGATCAAGAGTCCTGATCCTAAAAAAGCTGAGTATAGTATTGCTTTTAACCTCATCTGTGAGAGGTCAACAAAAAGAAGGCAGCTTCCCACACAGTAAAATATAGTACTTCATATCAACTGTGAAGTCCTCCTACAGACCTGTATTCAAATTATACAACATCTCTAAGCTCATTTCCTTATTTATAAATGAAAGCTGTCCTAAGGATTAAACAGTACAATGTATATACAGCACTTACAGTGCCTGGGACACAGTAATCACTCAAGAAATGTTAAAGATCCACCTGAATTGAAATCCAGCCTTTATACATACTAGCTAGAGAAACTTGGACAAGATTCTTCATCTCCGTGTCTGCTTCCCTAACTAATAAAGGGGATATAATTATACCTACCTCATATCTTTGTTATAAGGATGAAATGAGATGATACAAGTAAAGTGCATAGAATAGTGTCTGATGCATAGTAAGTGCTTAATAAGTGTCACTGACGTCTTCAGTAAGTGATAATGATGAAAAAAATATTCTATAAACTATTCTATCAGTTTCCTCATGGTCAACTCCTCTGATCAGGTTTGGTCAATGTTTATATTTATTTCATGACTTAATACATCATGGAGCAGTACTATCATCATCCATTTTAAAAGACTTAACTGGAATATGTTCACTTATCCCCACTTCCACTAAGATCCAATCCAAACCATCTGTATCTGATGGCTGAGAATTCATCTAGCCGTCTTCTTTCTCTGATGAACAGTTACAGTCATGCTCCACTCTTCCAAGTACTTCTGCCTAATGAGAAGCCATGATAACTCTACCAATAAATGTTACTATTTACTTATATATACTTGTTCTAATTTATATAGTCATTAATGGGTCCATCTCATTTTCCAATATGTATGTAAAATAATGTATTAACAGCTTGCTTGATAAAATGAGAACCCTTAAAGACAAGAATCACAGTATTCACCATTGTTTTCCATATTATTATTACTTTTTTTTAAGTAGGCATGGAGCCCAATGCAGGGCTTGAACTCACAACAGTGAGATCAAGACCTGAGCGGAGACCAAGAGTTGGAGGCTTAACTGATGGAGTCACCCAGGTGCCCGTTTACCCGCACTATCTGCCACAAAACCTTGAACACAGTTATTATTCAATAAATACTTACTAATTTAAATCTGTCTCAATTATCCTGTATAATTCTGCCACATTTCCAATATTTAAGCCTTGATATCAAGCTCCCAGAGGCCAGAGGCTTTTTCTGTTGTATTTATAATGCAACAGTAGGGGCACCTGGGTGGCTCAGTCAGTTAAGCATCCAACTTCAGTTCAGGTCGTGGTCTCACAGTTCGTGAGTTTGAGCCCCCGCATCAGGCTCTGTGCTGACAACTCACAGCCTAGAGCCTCCTTCAGATTCTGTGTCTCCCTCTCTCTCTACCCCTCCCCCCACAAGACTAAACAAACTTTTTTTTTTAAATGCTACAGAAAAGAAACTTCAAACATGTTCTAAATATTACAACAAATAAATAAACCTATTCTATATTTAGAAAGAAAGGAAATTCAGAAAAAAGATTCGATCTAATTGACAGGCACATTTTTTTTATGTTTATTTTTGAGAAACAGAGAGAGAGAGACAGAGACAGAGAGTGAGCGGGGGAGGGGCAGAGAGAGAAGACCCACAATCTGAAGCAGGCTCCAGGCTCTGAGCTGTCAATACAGAGCCCGACGCGGGGCTTGATCCCATGGACCGTGAGATCATGACCTGAGCTGAAGTCCAGTGCTTAACCGACGGAGCCACCCACGGACCCCAACAGGTATATTTCTTATGTTTATTTATTATGTTAAAAATCTTTTTAATGCTTATTTATTTTTGAGAGACAGAGACAGAGCGTGAGAGGGGGAGGGGCAGAGAGAGAGGGAGACACAGAATGTGAAGCAGGCTCCAGCCTCTGAGCTGTCAGCATAGAGCCAGATGCAGGGCTTGAACTCAAGAACCACAAGATCATGACCTGAGCCAAAGTTGGCCGCATAACCGACTGAGCTACCCAAGCGCCCCAAGAGGCATAATTTTTAACAACAATAACAAAATATAGCAGTAGGAGCATCAGCCTTTCCTAAGTAGAGTATTTGATGATACTGATTATGAGATCTATCTAAAGAAAGGAGGGTGATGTTAGTGCCAGGTATGAGTGAGGTTTTTTATAAAAGTAAAACTTTCTGAACATGTTAGTAAAGGTGAGCCCAGGAGGAATAAGGAAAGGATGAAATATATTCAGTCTTGGATAGCTTATCCATTTTTATAATATTCAATCCAAGGTGATCTCTCAAAATAATATAAGGCTCAGGGCGCCTGGCTGGCACAGTCACTGGAGAATCTGTCTCTTGATTTTGAGTTCAAGCCCCACGTTGGGTGTAGAGAGTACTTAAAAAATAAGAAGAAGAATACAAGGCTTACACTCAGCTGACTCTATGATCCAGCAATCCCACTTCTGGGTATACATCCAAAAGAAATGAAAATAAGATATAAGAAAGGTAAATGCACTCCATGTTTACTGCAGCAGTATTCACAATAGGCAAGATCATAGAAACAACTTCAAAACCAATCAACAAATGAGTGGATAAAGATGTGATGTACATAAACACACACACACACACACAAATTATTATTCATCTGTAAAAAAATGAAGTAAATCTGCCAAATGCAACAATATGAGTGGACTGTGAGGGCATTATGCTAGGTGAGATAAATCAAACACTGTATGATAGTACTTATATGTGGAACATAAAACAGTCAAAACTCATAGAAATGATGTAAAGAATGGTGGTTACCAGGGGCTGGGGGTTGAGGAACTGGGGAAATGTTGATGAAAGGGTACAAATTTGCAGTTAAAAGATGAATACCTTCGGGGGATCTAATGTGCAGACTGTGACTATACTTACCAATACTGTATTATATACTGGAATGTTGTTTAAAAACTAGACTTAAATGTTTTCATCACAGAAAAGAAATGGTAATTATGTGACATGATGGAAGTGTTAGCTAAAGTAATCATGGTAATCACACTGCAATATATAAGTATATCAAATCAAGAGGTTGTAAAATAAACTTCTTCATGGAAATAAAAGTAACACAAACCTTAGGCTCATCTGACTACCTTTCTATAGTACCAATTTTGTTCACCTCTTTTACTACCAATTTATAAAAATAGGATGATAATAATCTATAATTACAGTAACTCCTGGACAGCATTGTTAAAATTATATTATTTTGACCCAAAATTTGTATGGAATAACTAAAAATAAAGCAATATGTCTAACAATATGGCAGTGGCTGACTAAAAAGAGGAAATATAAAAAAAAAGTTAATATTATTTAACACATGGGTAATGACACTAATTTTGTTAGTTTTCTATAATATACATTTAATAGTTTATTAAAGGAAAGAGCTTACTTTCCTATTTTAATAAAGTTAGACATTCCAAAAATTATCTCGTGTGGTAAATATTACAGTCTTAAAAGCCACATTATTAAAATGGAAAACATAAGCATTTCATCTAACCCGATATTAAGCTTGTTTAGATTTCATTTCAAAGGCCTGGAAAGAGTTGCCAGGAGCTGGCTGGCTCTGGTTGTGATAGTGGTAAAAGCAGAGTGGTAATGGTGGCAGTAGCTGCTACAAAGTACCTGAATTATGATTACATATCAGGCCTTACCAGTTTTAAATGGATTTGTCTCATTCAACTTTCATAATGACTTTTTGTGATGAATATAATAATTACCCTCATTTTACTAATGAGGAAGGAAACCAAGGTACAAACAAGTTAACTTGCTCAATGAGACACGGCTGCTGTATGTATGTGACAGCACCAGGAAATGAATTCATCTGGTATGAAGCTGGAGCCATTTAGCCACTTTTAACCACTATCCATTCTGCTCCCCATGTAAACTGTACATTCCAATTCATCTGCTAACACAGTAAGTATCAGAGTATTTTTATAATTTAAATCTTATTGTGTCATATCATGACATGAGTGGCCCTGGCATGCCAAATAAAATCCAAATGCCTTTTAGAATCTTACAAAATTGGTATGATCTAGACTTTGTCACCCTCTAAAGCTGGTTTCCAATGATAACCACAAGCAGTTCTTTAAATTTCAATTAACAAAAATTAAATTAAATTGAAAATTCAGCTCCTCAGTCACACTAGCCACATTTCAAGTGAACAGGCATCTTTTTTATTTAAGTTTGTTAATTTATTTTTGAGAGAGAAAGAATGAGCAAGCACACAAAAGTGTGCACACAAGCAGAGAAGGGACAGAGAGAGAGGGAGGGAGAGAATCCCAAACAGGCTCCTCACTGTCAGCACAGAGCCTTACAAGGGGCTTGATCTCACAAACCCCAAGATCATGACCTGATCCAAAATGTCTAACAATATGACTTAACCGACTGAGCCGTCCAGGCACCCCTGAACAGGCGTGCTATTAATGGACAGCACCAGGTCCGAGCCTGCCATCTTGTGCTGTCTCCAGAGCACTGAGCTTCCCACCACTAGGAGAGCTCTACTCATCTACAAACCTTACTATGCAAATCTATATGGAAGATTCACACACTTCCTCCCTACTCATGAAGGACTGAATTCTCCTCATGATTCAGATATTCTAAAATGTCACCTTCTCAGGCCTCATATCTAATTACGAATTACTCTATCATTTTATATCATGTATATCTCCATATCTCCTTCAAAGCACTTACTACAATGTTTATTAATTTTTACTTTCATATCAATGTTTCTCTCCTAGAAGTAATATACAACACAGTGGGTATTCAACAAATACCAGCCGGATTATTAACAACTTTAATAATGCTGCTAATATTTAAGGAAAACTGAAATCAGAGGTGCTCAGCTATGGCATTATTAACATTTTGGGCTGGGTAATTTTTGTTGTGAGCCTGTCTTGTGCACTTTGGGATGTTTAACTGCATCCTTGGTCTCTAGCCTTCAAATGTCACATGCATTCCTTCCCTCTTCCCTATCCACCCCCACCCAATTGTGCAACCAAATATGCCTCCAGATATTACCAAATGTCCCCTGGAGGGAAAAGCATCTCCAGTTGAGAACCCCTGACCTAAATATTTCCAAGTGATTAGAGAATTCTGAGTTGAACATTAAATCAAAGGCCAGAATTTAAAAAAGTAACTAAACACCAACAAATTAGATAACCTAGGTGAATGGACAAATTCTTAGAAACACAAAATCTACCAAGACAAAATCATGAAAAAAACCAGAAAATCTGAATAGACCAATAATTAGTAAGGAAATTGAACCTGTACTCAAAACAATTCCAAAAAAACAAAAGACCTAGACTTGATGGCTTCATTGGAAAATGCTACCACACACGGAAAGAAGAACTAATACCCATTCTTCTAAAACATTTCCCTTCAAAAAACTGAAGAGGAGGGAATTACTTCCTAACTCATTTTATGAGTTTAGCATGATACGGATACCAGAGTCAGATAAAGACACTACAAGAAAACTACAGACCAATATCTCCTAAAATAACAAAGCAAAAATCCTCACTCATACACACACACACAAAATACGCGTGGGACGCGTGGGCGGCTCAGTTGGTTATGCATCCAACTCTTGATTTCACCTCAAGTCATGATCTCATGGTGGTGAGATGGAGCCTCTTATTGGGCTCTGCACTGGGCATGGAGCCTGGTTAAGATTCTCTCTCTCTTCAGGGCGCCTGGGTGGCTCAGTTACTAAGAGCCCAACTTCAGCTCAGGTAACACGATCTCACAGTGTGTGACTCAAGCCCTGAATCAGGCTCTGTGCTGACAGTGTGGAGCCCACTTGGGATTCTCTCTCTCCTCCTCTCTCTGACCCTTCTCAACATGCACGCACGCTCTCTCTCAAAATAAACTTAAAAAAAATTAATCAGTAAAATACACCAAATCAACAACATGAAGTAAAAAACCCACCTGATCATTTCAACTAATGCAGAAAAAGCATTTGACAAACCTCACCTTTTCATGATAAAAAAGATTCAACAAAGTAAAAGCAGAAGGAAACAACCTCAGCATAATAAAAGCTATATATAAAAAACCCACAGCAAATACTGTACTCAATGGCAAAAGACTGAAGCTCTTCCTCTAAAATCCGAAACAAAGCAAGAATGCTTGCTTTCACCACTTCTTTTCAACACAGTAATGGAAATCCTAGCCAGAGTAATTGGCAGGAGAAAGAAATAAAGACAAACTGAAAAAGAAGTAAAATTATGTTTGAGATGATACGATCTTATATGTAGATAACCCTAGGGATACCACCAAAAAACTTGGAGAACAATAAACAAATTCATCAAAGCGGCAAGATATGAAGCAAACACACAAAACTCAGTTGAATTTCTATATGTGAACAATGAACTATCTGAAAAGGAAATGAAGAAAACGATTCCATTTACAATAGCATCAGAAAAAAATATACGTAGGAATTAACCAAAGAAGTGAAAGAATTCTACAATAAAAATTATAAACCATGACTGGAAGAAATTAAAGACATAAGGGAATGAAAATACATCTCCTGTTCACAGAGTAAAAGACCCAATATTGCTAAGATGTCACTACTGCTGAAAGTGATCTGCAGATTCAATGGAATTCCTACCAAATTCCCAATTTTTTTACAGAAATAGAAAAACCCTTTTTAAAATTTATATGGAATTTCAAGAAAGCCCAAACAGACAAAACAGTCTTGAAAAAGAACAAAACTGAAGAACTCACACTTTCTTTTTTAATTTTTATTAATTTTTATTTATTTTTTTTGGGAGACAGAGAGACACAGTGCAAGCAGGGGAGGGGCAGAGAGAGAGAGAGGGAGACAAAGAATCTGAAGCAGCCTCCAGGCTCCGAGCTGTCAGCACAGAGCTCGATGCAGGGCTCGAACCCACAAAGCATGGGAACATGACCTGGGCCAAAGTCAGACGCTTAACAGACTGAGCCACCCATGAGCCCCAAATGACTCACACTTTCTGATTTCAAAACTTACTACAAAGCTATATTAATCAAAACAGTGTGGTTTTGGCATAAAGCCAGACATACAGACCAAAAGAACAGAGTGCCCAAAAATAAATACTCGCACATATGCTCACATGATTTTCACAAAGGGTACCAAGACCATTTACTGGAAAAGAGACAGTCTTTTCAACAAAGGGTGCTGGGAAACTGGACAATTACATACCTTGAAAAAGAAGGAAAATTTTGATACACACTACGATATGTATGAATACTGAGGACAATAGACTAAGTGAAATAAACCAGTCACAAAAAGATAACTACTCTATAATTCCACTTACACGAGGTACTTCTAGTAGCCCAAATCATAGAGACAGAAAGTAGAGTGGTAGTTTCCAGGGACTCAGGGGAGGGGAAAATGAGAAGTTGTTATAGAGTAATGGCAGTTGTTGTAATAGGCAGAGTTTCAGTTTTAGAAGATGGTAAGAGTTCTGAAATGTCAAAGTATTTAGTAACACTTAACTCTATACTTTAAAATGATTATGATGAGGGGTGCCTGGGTGGCTCAGTGGGTTAGGTGTCTGACTCTTGGTTTCAGCTCAGGTCATGATCTCAAGGTTTGTGGGATTGAGCCCCACATTGGGCTCTGGGCTGATAGTACGTGGAGCCTTCTTGGAATTCTCACCCTCCTTTCTCTCTGCCCCTCTTCACGCTTGGGTGTGCAACTTCTTTCTCTCTCTCAAAATAAATAACCTTTAAAAAATTAAAATAAGATAACATAAAATGAAATGATTAAGATAGAGGGGCACCTGGGTGGCTCAGTAGGTGATATGTCTGACTCTCGATTTTGGCTCAGGTCATGATCGCATGGCTGTGAGTTCAAGCCCCACACTGACAGATGGGATTCTGTCTCCCTCTCTCTCTCTGCCCCTGCCCTGCTCATTCTCTAGCTCTCTGTCAAAATAAATAAAAATAAACTCTAAAAAAATAAAATGATTAAGATGGGGGTGGTGCCTAGCTGGCCTGGTCAGAAGAGCATGAGGCTTGGGGTGCTTGGCTGGCTCAGTTGATTAAGCATTTGACTCTTGGTTTCAGTTCAGGTCATGGTCTCACGGTTTGTGTGTTCAAGCTCCACATTGGGCTGTGTGTTGACAGTGTGGAGCCTGCTTGGGATTCTCTCTCTCCCTCTCTACAACCCTCCCTTGCCCACTCTCTCTCTCTCTCTAAACAAACATTTAAAAACAAAAACAAAAACAAAATCAAAGAAGAGCATGCAGCTCTTGAACTTGGGGTCGTGAGTTCGAGCCCCACAATGGGTGTGCAGGTTACTTAAATAAGTGAGTAAACAAACAAACAAACAAAAACTTTTAAAATATAAAATGATAGGGGTGCCTGGGGGCTCAGTCAGTGGAGCATCTGACTTTGGCTCAGGTCATGGTAACAGGGCTTTTGGGTTCAAGCCCCATGTCGGGTTCTGTGCTGACAGCTCAGAGCCTGGAACCTGCTTCAGATTCTGTCTCCACCTCCTTCCCTCTGCCCCTCCCCAGCTTGTGCCCTGTCTCTCTCTCTCTCTCTCATAAATAAACATTTAGAAAATTAAGAATAAATAGAATATAAAATTATTAAGATGGTAAATTTTAAGTTATGTATATTTTACCACAATTTTATTTTTAAAAAAGGTACTATCTAAATATGATTTCCATCTTTTATTTAAATTTCAAACACAAAAATCTGAATTTCTAACTATGGTCACATATAGTGACAACAATAATACTTGTAAAACTACCATCTTCTTATAACCAAATCCTTTCTGTCACAACAATCAGGAAAATTTCATTCCTTTTCTATACTCCATAATGTAAAAATATTAAACAGGAAAAAATAATAAAAGACTTTAAAAAAAAACTTAAAAACATTTCTAATTATTACATTCCTACAACTGAGAAATGGGTACATAATTAAACCATTGCTAATTTTATAAACAAAATATGACATCATTATTTTACCAATGTTAAACATTCTTCCACAGTCACTTAACTTGCCAATTTTTCCTCTTTTGTGAATTGTGAAACTGCACTTTTGCTCTATCAAAGTTAGGATGAAAATGGGAACACCTGAAACTCCAGATATAATGAAATGGATATACTCCTATACTTTGCAGCAACATAACCTGCCTTAACTATGTAATATATCAAAAATATTAAGTATCTTTACACTGTGTATATGTAAGGCTACTTTTCAAAATCTTAAATAGGAAGTAATGCTACTTAAACAAAGGCAAAAATATACATACATATACATATGTGTACACATATATGTGTATACCACAAAATTATTTAAAATAGAAAATAAAGTGTTTAAGCCCAACACTAGTTTTTAAATTTACAGATATTGCAAATTATGGTTCACCTCATTGATGTGCTACTTAAACTTATGTTTATAATGTTTGTAAGTGTTATGTATTGACATGGGAAAGTACAGTACATGTTGTATTAAAAAAGAAAACAACCAGGGCCCCTAGGTGGCTCAGTGAGTTGAGCGTCGGACTTCAGCTCAGGTCATGATCTCACGGTTCATGGGTTTGAATCCCACATCAGGCTCACTGCTATCAGCAGAGCCTGCTTTGGATCCTCTGTCCCTGCTCTCTCTTTGACCCTCCTCTGCTCACAATCTCTCAAAAATAAGCATTAAAAAAAAAAAACCAACCAAATTGTATAATCATATGATTTATATTACATTTAATACAAACCAAACTCCAGGGGCCCTGGGGTGACTCAGTCAGTTAAGTGTCTGAGTCTTGGTTTCAGATCAGGTCACGAGCCCATGTTTTGGAGATGGAGCCCACATGGGGCTCCTGGGCTGGGTAGGGAGCCTGCCTGGGATTCTCTCTACCTCTCTCTGTGCCCCTCTCCCATGTGTGCTCTTTCTCTCTCTCTCAAAATAAGTAAATAAACTTAAAAATATGTATCCTTAGGGGGGAAAAGAATATAAAGAACATGTAATTAACACAGCCCTAAAGTTTAAACCTAAAGTTTACTTTTTCTTAAAAAAAATAATAACGGAGTATAAAGATTACTTTTTCTCCCAGGAACAAGCTACTGATAAACACAGCATGGAAATACCTTGAAACAATCTGAGTGACAAAAGGAAAATAAAAAAACAAAAGCCAACCAGTACCTACTACATTATTCCTTTTCCTATTATACTTTTTAATAAGAGTCTGGAGAATGAGTGCATCGTTACACAAAGCAGACCAATGGTGGGGGAAGATGGAAAAGAAAGATTACGAAGAAGGGAGGAGAGGAGAGGACACTTAAGAATGACACGTTAATTTTATTGGTTATGGCAAAGGTTTTCATGGGTATGTTAAACCTAACCAAATTCTACACTTTAAAGAGTACACTTTAGATATATTTAAATCACAGGCACCATATATACTGTATATCAAATATACCTCAACAAAGCTGTTTATAAAAATAAAGTCTAGGGGCGCCTGGGGGCTCAGTCAGTTAAATGTCCGACTTCGGCTCAGGTCATGATCTCATGGCTCGTGCGTTCGAGCCCTGCATCAGGCTCTCTGCTGACAGCTCAGAGCCTGGAGCCTGCTTCAGATTCTGTGTCTCCCTCTCTCTCTGCCCCTCCCCTGCTCACGCTCTGTCTCTCTCTCTCAAAATAAAATAAAGACATAAAAATTTTTTTAAATAAAAAAATAAGTCTACATAAATAAATCATCAGCTCAAGTGGTGTATTTACCATGGGGGAAAATGCATTGTTATTCTGTGCTGGATTATAGGACAATTAAGTAGATTTACATCTCACTGTATACAACTGTCTAAGGAGTGTTGATCAACCCATGCTAAATTTTGTCTCTGTGCAGCTATCTCTACTGATATGTTGGCTAACTCACTATTTATCAGTGACTTTAAAAACAACATAAAAGTATGATTTTCTAATAAGATGACAAAGAACTATAGGGTGACAGAAACAAGACTTTAAAAGTATAAGCTGGCTGAAAAGGATCATGAAATGTTATGGCATTAAGGAATAATTTACGCAGATTAAATTATTTATAGGAATTTTGCAAAAGTAGTTAATAAGACAACTCTTATAATCTACCAGAATACAGACTGCTGCTTCTTGTAACAGTCATTATTCCAGAAAGTTCCAGTTTATTTCTGCCATTATATTAAAAATACTAGCTTACTAGTCATAAAATCTAATTTCTCTACAGAAAATATTAAGCCAAAAATATACATGGTAAAATTTCAGTTTATTTTTCAGAAGTATACCAATTGAGTTATTAATAAATATATTTCAAATTATTAGCTCATTCCTTCAGTTTTGCCATTTCTTCTCTACCATGTAATACATACCTCTCTTACTAGAGTTTTAAAAATACTGGCTCTATTTTTTTGTTGTTGTTCACATAAACAATCACTCTAATATAATAATGGTTTATAAGGTATAATGACAAAAGTATCCCTGCATCCCTGATAAATATTCCAGGCAGAAACTTATATAAATCAGGCTTAAGTAAATAAATAAATAAATGATAATCAAGCTATAAAACATGTAACTGAGTCTTCCTTTTGATACTTCTTTGATTATCAGCAGAACACCTACCTAAAATGGCTGACATAAAAGCATGAAGCCTGCATATCAGACATAAAAAAAGTAAAATCTTTGATTGTATAATTGTTTAAGACTGGCCAGGATTCATTTTTTGTCTTTCAAGGAATTCAACCAACTCAAAAAAGTGACATATGGGCACCATGTGGTGAGGCAGGAGGAGGTGAAATGAGGGTTAGCCTTTATTTTATGACATAGAAATGATGCTAATGGACCCAGACACTAGAGAAATAGTGACCAATACGTAATCTCGGGGTTGAGAAAAAGGGGGATTAAGAATGTCAGAGCAGCTGGTCAGCCACTCTCCTACTCATTCAGTTAATGTGCACCACACTGTAAAAGAAAGGCAGAAATTTAAATTGCTATGAATGGAAACAACTGATCAAAAAAGTGAAGACTGCCATATTTTAAGGGAACTTTTTATTGCCTAAATAAAATCCCTCATCCTTCCAGAATAGGCAGTATGTATAATTCATGTACCCACTTTTTTAACTGATTGAAGGACTATATACATGACAGTAGCTTCAAATAGTAAAATTCAACTTTGATCTAAGTAAAAAATAAATTCAAAACCTTTGTTCCAAAACATGACATGTAAAATCTGTAGCAGGCACTGTGCTGTCATTCACAGGATAATCTTTTCTCCAAAGTACCAAATTTACAAAGTCACATGTCTTCATTTGTGAGGAATTTCAAAAACATGTGTATACTTTAACACAGTAATTTCATTTCTAGGTTATTCTACAAAAATAATCCAAAATTCAGAAAAGGCTTTACATTCAAATAAGTTATTTCTAATAGGAAATATTAGAAACAACCTAATGTTTAACTTCTCACCAAAATAATGTTTACATCTATTAGTTTTTCTTAACAAAAACCCTGTTCCTCCCCCAGTGTTCATTTGTATAAAAAGGACCACATTCATTCGGTTACTCAAAGCTAAATCCCTAACACCCCCCCTCACTCTTCCATCTCTCACATCTCACACCCAAGTTACCGCGATGCCCTACTGCCTCTATAACCCAAACCCCACTACTACTCTCTCTTTCTGCTACCATCTTAGAGCAAGCTACCATCATCTTCTGCCTGTTTTACTTTTAACAACCTCTTAACTCGTCTTGTTTCCATTTGACCAACACAGCCACCTGCCCTTGTCAGTTTGCTGTCTATATAATAGTTACGGTGGCCTTTTAAAAGGAAATTCGGATCTACTGCTCTTAAGTTTCTAATGGCTTTCAATTACATGAAGATTATAATAATCCAAATTCTTACCATGCTAAATAATGCCCCATATAATCGGATATTCCACATACTTCTCTGAACTCTGTCGCCACCCACTCTCTACTCCACACTAGTTTCCTTATAATTCTAAGATCACCCTAAGCACCTTGCTATCTCCGGGCCTTTGATTTTTATTCTTTTTATCATTTATTTTTGTTATTTTAGAGAAAGTGAGCGGGGAAGAGGGGCAGAGGGAGAGGAAGAGAAAGGAGGAGGGGGGAGAAAGAAGAGGGGAGGGAAAGAGGGAGCAAACGGGAGAGAGATAGAGAGAGACAGAGGAGGGAGAGGGGGAGGGAGGGAGGGAGGGAGGGAGAGAGAGAGAGAGAGAGAGAGAGAGAGAGAACCTTAAGTAGGCTCCATGCAGACTGGGGGCTCAATCCAATGACCCTGGGATCATGACCTGAGCAGAAATAAAGAGACACTTAGATGAACTACTCTGGGACTCTGCTTTGCAGTTCTTTCTACTGGAAATGTGCTTTCCCTAGAAATATGCAAGGCTCACTCCCTCACTTCTTATCTATTTATATACCTTATTCATTCAGATAGAACTTTCCCTGAGAGCCCTAGGAAAAGTAGGAGTCCAATCATTCTCTTTCGTTTTATCATGCCTCATTTTCCTCAAGGCTCTTATTACTACCCAATACTAAGTTGTGCATATATTTACTTTCCTTCTATCCCATGGAAAGATATAAACTCTAGAGTATGCAGGGTTTGGTTTACTCACTACTACATTCCCAACACCTAGACAGTACCTGACACACATTAAAAGCTTAAGAAATATTTGTCAAATGTTGAATGACCACTAATTCTTGTGGGGAAAAAAAAACAAGAAAACCATTTATTATTTAAGACATGTTTCAAATAGCAAAGGAAAAGCTAACATTATAATATAAACTGACAAAATATGAATAAAATATCTTATACAGAGCATACAACACAGAAAAAAAGATAAAGGAAACTATACCCCAAAAAAATGGTTATAGTAGTTGCCTCTAGAAATCACTCAAGGTTACTAAAAATTTTCATTTTCTTCTTTTACCTATCTTAACCTTGAGGAATAACTGAACAGCAAAACTGCCCTTACTCTCAGAACTAACAAAACAAAACAAACAAAACCCTTTGGCCTACAGAAAGTTTATGCCAGAAAAACCGGAAGGTTATTTTTCTTTCTTTTATTCATTTATTTTGAGAGAGAGAGAGAGAAGGCGGGAAAACCAGCACAAGCAAGAGAGTGGCAGAGACAGAAAGAGAGAAGAGAGAATTCTGACTTGGAGCTCAGTCTCATTGAACCAAAAGATCTTGACCTGAGCAGAAACCAAGTCAGATGCTTAACCAAATGAACCATCCAGGCGCCCCTTTCTAAAGGTTATTTTTCAATGTAAATTGAAGTTTCTCAATTACTAGGAAGATCATGCAAGTTGTTATACAAACTGAGTCCATTTTAAGAGTTAAGGGGTTCAAAAAGTAATTTACAAGTGTGAATTGATCTACACTAGGTGTAAACTGAGACTTATTTTGGGGAACCATCCTACCCATTCATGCACAATAAAGTTCTAAGTCTTTAGGACAATCTTAAAACCTCCCAAACCCATCTATCTCATCTCTACTTCTGCTACAAAGCCTAACACATATGCCACACTAAGCTGATTACTGGCCATTCCATTAAGAATGCCTCTGACTTTTATCTTCGTAGAAGGCCTTTTGCTCCCCTACTCTGCCTAGAGAAGTCCTATACCTTCCAACTTAGTGCCACTTCCTCAATGAAGTGACTTCTTCCTTTCCCATATATAATATGTTTCTATCTCTCATCAAAGGTTTTTAGGGGCACCTCGGTGGCTCAGTCGGTTTGAGTGTCCGACTTCAGCTCAGGTCATGATCTTACAGTTTGTGGGTTCGAGCCCCGCATTGGACTCTGTACTGACACCTCAGAGCCTGAAGCCTGCTTCAGATTCTGTGTCTCCCTCTCTCTCTGCCTCTGGTCTGCTCATGCAGACCACGCTCTCTCTCTCTCTCTCTCAGATTCTGTGTCTCCCTCTCTCTCTGCCCCTGGTCTGTTCATGCTCGCTCGCTCGCGCGCTCTCTCTCTCTCTCTCTCTCTCTCTCTCTCAAAAATAAACAAACATTTAAAAAAAAGGTTCTTAACCTTGGGTCGATGAATGGCCTAATAAAATTTATGACATTTTGAAATTATACGTAGACACTGGGTATATGCTCTTTTTTGAGAAGAAAGCACTGTGACTACATTCAGATTCTAAAAGTAATTCATAACCCAAAAGGATAAGAATCATTGCTTTATCATACCACTTTATATTACAATTGTTTATTTACTGATCTTTCTCACTACTCTGTGAGATTTCTTAAGTTTATTATTTTGAGAGGAGAGAGAGAGCGCGCGCGCATGCACACGTGTGTAACTGGGGGAAGGGAAGAGAAAGGGAGAGAGAGAGAGTCCCAAACAGGCTCCGCACTGCCAGTGCAGAGCCTGATGTGGGGGCTTGAAATCACAAACCATGAGATCATAACCTGAGGTGAAGTGAAGCACGTAACCGACAGAGCCACCCAGGTGCCCCACTCTGTGTTTCTTTAAAGCACCTTAATTGCAGGGTAAGGAATAAATGGTAAGAACTGAAATATTTAAAAGATTTGTCTGATTGCTCAGTTCTCCCTAAATTCCCTCAGGCTCACTTTAAGACACCTGAAATCTTCTAATTTTACTACCTCATCCTTTAACTTTTAAATTTCCCTCCATTTATGAGTTTGAATCAATCATTTAACATAAAAAATTAAATTTCCTGGGGGCGCTTGGGTGGCTCAGTCCATTAAGCACTGACTTCAGCTCAGGTCATGGTCTCAAGGTTTGTGAGTTTGAGCCCTGCATCTGGCTCTCTGCTGTCAGAGCAGAGTCCACTTTGAGTCTTCCGTCTCCTGCTCTCTGCCCCTCCCCCACTCTCTCAAAATTAAATTTAAAAAATTAAATTTCCTGGATTAAAACCAATGTTCTCATTTCCAAAGTTTTTTACTTCTGTTATGTAATCAAAGGGAAAAAGAAAAAGTCTTTTGAAATTAAAAAAAGTAAAATTAAAACAATTTTTTTAAATATCCAAAAAGAAAATAAAACTCAATGTCCTAAAAGAATCACAAGGCAAGGACAGAGGGGGGCTTATGGAAAGATTAAAAAACAGAAAAAAGATGACAGGTGTATGAGCCAATCTTAAGACAATGCTTGTTTCACATTCAACTTCTCAAATTAAGATGATGGGGGGAAAGGCCTAGCCACCCTTCTTATATTACACACACCTATTTCAGTTCAGGATTTTACTTTAATTTTTGCCAAAACCCTTTCACATGCCTATCAAACCAACACGGCTGTGACATCAAAGGCTCATGTGCGAGAAGTTACACAACCCGGGCCGCAACCACAAGGTACTCACCGTGCCGTACACTGCCGGGACGGCGGGGGTGAAGAGTCGATCCTCGAGAGGCTGCTGCGCAGGTCCTCTAGGAATTCTAGAAGAGCGAGTTAAGGATAAGAGAACTCAAAAGTGCCTTGCTTTAGCATTAACAAAAAATCACCATCACAAGATTCTGTCAATGACCCAAGTTCTGTCACGTAACTACTAAGGTTACTCATTTACTTCTCCACAAAACTGGAAAACAACTATTTCAAATTTCTTCATGTAATCAATCTCTCCAAGTGATTCCCATGATAAACATTCCATGGCAACTCAAAACAAACAAGCCTCCACACTTCAGGTCCATGTTGGGAATCTACCCCCTTTCATTTCTAGAGAAAAAGACCAAGGAAGTATGTATGAGCAGGAGATCCAGGAAGATACATGGCAATTACTGAAAAGGACACGGTCTCTTCTGCTAACTGCACAGGAATGGCGAATATAATGGTTTCCTGGTTTTTCTATTTTAGCTGCTTCTTTCCCCATATCGCCCAACTTACTCATTAAAAAAAAACAACAAACACAATGCCTCTCCAGCATAACAATTAAAATATTCCAGCATGTGGCTAGGATACTGTTAATAGAAAAGACTATCATTTTACCCAGCTCCAAAAGTAAATGCTGTGAGCTCCGTCTATCTGGTGATAGGTGATATTTTACCTCCTTAAAAATGACGATGACAACAACAACAAAAAGCAATCAAAAGATTAACAGCAATTCTCTCCACACAGTGAGATTACGTGTGTTGAATGTTTCTACAATAAATTTTTAGTATCATTTAAATATATTTTTTAAGATGACTAAAAATATAGTAAACCCAAAATGAAACAGAATGCCTCCTTAAGCCTAACAAGTACTTCATATTTCTTACATCATATTCCTTTCTAATTCAATGAAACATTTTGGAAGACAAAGTGACAGCTGCAATTAATAATTTTATATGAATGACCACAAGTTACAGAAATCTCAATCATTAGAAAGTAAATTCTTTATATGTAAGCAGCAATAGTTTGCTGCGGTTGGAGAGAGAAAATAAAGGAAAAACCACCCATGTTTTAGTCACTCAAAATTAACAGCACTGTACCACCAGTCTCTAGACAATTCTTTAAACTAACAATCTCAGACCACAGTTCATATGTTGTGATGACAACATCCCCTACACACAAGAAACTGATTTAAAATGCTGCAAGAAATAACAAAGCTAAAACATTTCATACAGGCACTGCTTCATTAAAATTTTATATATGTTTGCAATGTAGAGAACAAAAGACTAACAACAAGTTCCAGGACAATAGTCTTCATTATGAGCTTGTCCATTCTTTCAGAAAGAAGATTACCTTTGGCTGAAATAAAACTTTCTTTGAATTATAGTTCTGCAGAGTGTTCACATGATGGTGGAAAATATGAGGCCATTCCTTCTTCTGCAAAGCCAACCGCTAGTGCTTCTTCTAGTGAGGGCTAATGCTCACCACATGAGCTACAGTTCTCAAATGAGAGTTATCAGTACTATGTCCCCAAAGCTGAGCCATACCATTTAAACCCTTCAAAGGAAGGTTAGGCTTCCTGATTTCTATCAGTTAGTTTATTGCCTAACAATATAATTATAAGATGTGTAAAGAGGCAATCACATATTAGGCCCAGGAGTCCCACTAACAAACGTTCTTTCTCCTGGGCCACAAATAAATAATGTTGATTTTGTTTATCTTACTCTCTGTAAACCACTAACAGAACACTATGGTTGATAAATTTTTTCTTAAAAGAACTTTTGGGTAAAAATTCTTTATTTTAAAACAAAAACATAATTCTGTAAAAAAGAAAACTGAAAACAGAAGTCAGGAGATCTGAATCTAAAACGGGCTGCAAGCCTAACCAACTATGCTGTCTTCTCTGAACCATTTTAGAGTATCCCCTATAAACTGACACTCAGCAAGAAGTAACCTGTTCAAGTTAACAAGGCTAAGTACTCAGACCAGGTCAAGTCTTCCTGAATTCTAAAAACCACTCTCTTCCTATTATATCAATATGTCATGGACGGAATACTTTATGGCATGGTAAAAAAAACAGTATCATAACCTGGTCAAAATATGGTTGCCCCTATCGACATGACAAAACTAAATGAACAGTTTCATCTTATAGAAGAGTCGACGGAGTATCACTCCAAAACTTCTAGAAAGTCCCAAATTCTTGGCCCAAACTGAATCATCTATCTGCCCAATGACAAATGTAAACTTATTAGTACAGACTTGGCAAGTAATGTATCAAACTAAGTGAGCTTATTTTACAGAGCACTTTTTTTCCTTTCACCTATCTTCATAAATATGCTAAAAACCACTAAATTGTACACTTAAAAAGTGTGAATTTTATGGCATGTGTGTTGTAACTCAATAAAAAATTTAACTTGCGGGGCACACCTGGGTGGCTCAGTTGGTTAAGTGTCCAACTTCGGCTCAGGTCATGATCTTGTAGTTCTTGAGTTCAAGCCCTGCATCTGGCTCTGTGCTGACAGCTGACAGCCTGCTTCAGATTCTGTGTCTCCCTCTCTCTCTGCCCCTCCCCTGATTATGCTCTGTCTCTCTCTCTCTCTCAAAAATAAACATTAAAAATATTTTTTAAGTTTAACTTCCTATTTTTTTGATTACTTGCAAGTAAGTTATTTAGCCCCTCTTTCCATAGGCACTACGAGGCATTTTCTCCATAAATAAGTGAATTTGAAGAAATGACATGCATGTGAAGCTCTTTCACAACAACATACCTCCTCCTAATTCTGCCTGTCATTAAGCTTATTACCAGCTTTCACCAAGCGCTGTATCTCCAGCATACATCACTGGATATTTACTTATTTACTGTTGAGCTCATGGTAGCAAAAAAAATAGCTTCTCAGAGTACCACTTAAAATTCAAACTCAATTAATGAGCAGTGATAATATGCATGTGCAGTGCTCCAGAACGTGTTGTTTTTATTTTTTAAATCTCAACACTGAAACACAGTAGGTGTACTCACTTGACACTTCTGTGGTTCAAACCACTATGAATTATACATTAGGAAACACAAGCAAAATCATTAGCAAGACCAGAAGGATGGTATGTAATAACTGAATTAAGACTCTAAATAGAAATACAAATGCAAAATATTTTTTAATCTTGCAATTTATTTTCTAATAAAAAATAAATGTCAGAAATAAAATTTGAAGATTAAAGAGTATTAAAGCACAATAGACTCTAAATTGATCATTAAAGTACTCACTACATGCTCTCCACATTAAATGTCAATTAGGCAGATAAAATTTTTTGAAACACAAAATTTCATCAAAGAAATCCAAAGATCAATGAGATTACATAATGATCTGAATGTTTCCTGCTATGTCAGGAAAGAAAGAAGGGACCAGTAATTTTTTAATTTACAGATGTGTCCTGAAATTTCATGAATGATGAATTCTCATTAGGATGAAGCTTCTTGATCAATGGCAATTGTATCTGACTCTGCGTTTGACCTGTAGTCACTACCTCCTCAAAAGGTAATATTGAGAAATTAGAAAACAGATAATGAAAGTCAACAGAAATCTTCCTCCAGTATGCTAAAACACTAATGTTCCGTTTACAACTCACAGCTGAATGTTCCTAAACTTTGCCCCAATCCATTATAAGAAAAGCTACTATCCCAAATCAATACTCAGCATAAGCAATATTTATAGTGACACCCTCAAGTTATTATTGCCTCACTGAAAGTGAAAGCAAGGATACAAATCCCATTGCACAAATTACTTTAGAGAAGACACAGGCAACCAATTTTAGAAGATGAAAACAAATAAATGAACAAGATATTTTTCTACATTATTTCTTATTTAAGCTTTATGGCAACATGGTAATATCAGTCAATTTACACCTTTCTCCACTTTCTCTTTCTTTGGTGTTTTTTTGGGTTTTTTTTTTTTTTTTTTAGATTTTATTTTGAAGTAATCTCTACACCCAATGTGGGTATCAAACCTACAACCCCGAGGTCAAGAGTCGTATGTTCTACTGACTGAGCCAGCCAAGCATCCCTCCTTCTTTCAATATAGTTTTGATAACAAAAAAGGAAGAGAACATGTATAACATATGAGGGTAAAGGAAAAATTTCTATACTACACCCTGTTTCACATACAATTGCTTTGGAAATAGCTATATTCCATTTAATATTAATTCTGACCCATTAAGGAAGGGATATGCACTTTAAAAATTAAAGAAATGCAATTTAAATAAACTAGCATATCTTGAAAGTAACCCCTAAAAAGCAAAATTTAACGTACCTTTATAAAGGAGGTGCACTAGTCAAAACTGAATAAACACATTGTCTACATAAATGTAATTATAAAAAACAATCCCATGTACAGCAAATTATCCAGATTAAGAATGTTTCAAAAAATATTTTAAGAGTCTAAAATTATATTATTTGAAATGTTTGAGATGTGCTGCATATAGAAACTGAGTAACTGATTAACGATAGAAAGCTAATATAAAAAATAACGTCCTCTTGCTGGGACAACTGGATAGACATGCAAAAGAATGATGGTGGACTGCGTACTCACAAAAATTAAAGTAGATCAAAGACTTAAATGTAAAGGCTATCACTAGAAACTTTCAGAAGTAAACATGGACTAAATCTGCATGGGCTCATAATTGGTAATGGATTTTTAGATACAGCAGCACCAAAATCAACAACAAAAGAATAGATAAATCATACTTCAACAAAATTAAAAAAGTTCTGTGCATCAAAAGACACTACCAAGAAAATGAAAAGACAACACAAAGAATAGGGAAAACATATTTGCAACTCATATGTCTGATAAGAGATTTCTGTCTAGGATATATAAAGAACTCCTATAACTCAAAACTAAAACACAAATAACCCATTATTTCAAATGGAGAAAGGATCTAAAAAAACATTTCTCCAAAGATATACAAATGGACAAAAAGCACATGAAAAGATGCTCAATATAAGCAGTCACCAGGGAAATGCAAATCAAAGCCGCCATGAGATACTACTTCACACCTATCAGGATGGCTATAATCAAAAAGCCAGAGTCAGTGAGGATACAGAGAACCCTCATATACTGCTGGTGGGAATGTGAAATCATGAAGCCACTCTGAAAAACGGTATGTGACAGTTCCCCAAAAGTTTAAACACTGAGTTACCATATTACCCAGCAATTTCACTCTTGGGTTTCTACCCCCGAGAAAAGAAACACATGTCCTCGCAAAAACTTGCACATTAATTTTTATATACATGCACTATTACTCGTAATAATGAAAGGAAAAAGACCTCAACTCTCCATCAATGGATAAATGGAAAGCATAAAAAAAAATTCACTTGGCAATAAAAAGAAATGAAGCACTAATACATGCCTAAACATGGATGAACTTTGAAAACATGCTAAGTGAAAGGACTCAGTCACAAAAGACCATATATTATATGAGTTGATTTCTATGAAATGTTCAGAATAGGCTATAAAGAAAGACAGACTAGTAGTTGCTTAGGAGTAGAGAAAATGAAGAGGGCGGAGCTGATCAGCAAGGGGAATGAGGTTCCCTTCTAAGGAAACAAAAATGTTCCAAAACTGACTGTGGTAATAGTTGCACATATCTGTGAATGCACTAAAAACCACAGCATTGTACATTTTAAATGGGTCAATTTTATGATATGCATATTTTATCACAATAATGTTTTATTTAAAATAACCCTTTCCTACACTGGGAAAAGCTTCATAAAAGACAAGGACTAGGGGTGCCTGGGTGGCTCAGTCAGTTGGACATTCAACTTCAGCTCAGGTCATGATCTCACAGTTTGTGAGTTCGAACCCTGCATCAGGCTCTGTGCTGACAGCTCAGACAGAGCCTGGAGCCCCCAAGGGGTTCTGTCTGTGTGTCTGTCTCTCTCTCTGCCCCTACCCGACTCATGCTCTGTCTCTCTCTCCTTCAAATGTAAATAAACATTGAAAATAAATAAATAAATAAATAATAAAAAGATAAGGACTAGAGCTATACTACTCTAGAACACTGTGTATCAGTAAGAGAAGCAAATTACAGAATGGAACCCTCAGAGGGTAACAGTAAAGTACCCTCAGCTAATTGCTACTTATGTAGGTGATACCAAAGAAAGAGCTCATCTAAAACCCAAGCATAAAACTGTGCTGAAGGGTGACGCTTGGGTGACTCAGTCAGTTATGTAACCGACTCTTGGTCTCAGCTCAGGTTATGATCTCTTGGTTCATGTGTTCAAGTCCCAAGAAGGGCTCTGCACTGCATTGTGCAGTCTGCTTGGGATTCCCTCTCTCTCTTTCTCTCTGCTCCTACCCCACTTTGCATGCACACATGCACTCAAGCTCTCTCTCTCTCTGGATAAATAAATGAAGGCAAAAACAAACTGTGATTAGCTTTAATGCATGTTATTTAAAAAAAGATGAAATAGACAGGACTGAATTAATTTAAAGTTGTCAAGCGTAGACATCAAGCATGTAAAATGTCCCACAAAGAACGATGCCCTAAATGACTCTACTCAGCAAATACAGAAATCTTAGGGGTCAAAAGGTTAGTAACTCTATATGGGCAAAAGCAAAACAGGAACTGTATTCTCAAACCTAAACACTATGACAAACCTACCCCTGCTTTAACTCTGGACTCTGTAACAAAATGTATTTTAAAAAAAAAAAAAGATACCAATGTTCTAAGAAAACCAAAATTTTCTTCACTGCTCTGTATCATTTGCCATTGAAACTGCAGAAAAATAAAACTAGCCATTTTATTCTTTCTTTCAATGCAATGTTGGACTGTTAATTTAGGTCCAAAATCCCTTATTGGAATTCAGAATTTTTCCAAAAGATAGAAAGTTAATACAGCTGTTAAATTATATAACATCTCCAGCAGGGTCTACGGGCAACACCCCTTAACGAAACACGTTTATCTCTACTGTAAAATACATAAATATTCAAACTTCTGGCTTTCTAGCCTGAGTTTTTGCTAATTTATGAGAAAAAACGAGTTTTTCAGACTCTTACGATTTTGGAATTGCAAAGTGCAAAAAGGCTCTACCTTCTTTTCCATTGTGTTTCTGTGCAAATCTGTTTCTAGAAATCACTATATGAATGTTAACAACTAGTAACTATTAAACTGTATTTTTTTACAAATCTGAAAACATTAATTTCAAAGTGCTTGGCCAGAAAAGGCCTTGCTCTGGCTCTGGTTTTCTACTAACTCAGAAACTGATTTCCTGACAGTCACATTTAAGTTTAACCAAAAACATAAGCTGCTTAAATGGGGGGGGGGGGGTGAGGGGGAGAGGATCAATACTGTGAAAGAATATGGCTGCTGACCATGCTGTTAATCCTTCTACTCAAGACAAAGATACAAACTTTCTATGAGACAAAAGGATATACATATGAAAAATGAATATACTCAACAAATTTCAAACCTAGCTTTTAGTTCTCAAGTTTTTACTCCTAAAACAAATATTTAAGTGTTATACTTACACACAATTCAGATTAAAACAATCCATGTGACAAAGAAAAGGCAGAAGGTAACAAAGTAGACCTCTTCCTTCAAAAATGTCCACCTTGAAAAAATTTCATTAAGAATGATGAAGGGCAGGGGCTCCAGGGTGGCTCAGTTGGTTAAGTGTCTGACTCTTGGTTTCGGCTTGAGCCTAGCATGGGACTCTGTGCTGGCAGCTCAGAGTCTGCCTGGGATTCTTTCTTTCTCACTCTCTCTCTGTTCCTCCCCTACTCATGCTGTTTCTTTCTGTCTCACTGTCTCTCTCTCTCTTAAAAAAAAAAAAAAATGATGAAATGTAATTAGCAATTCCATTTGTATCCTACATCTGAATCACTCAAGTGGTCTTGGATAATAACCAAATAAAATATGGTGATATGCCAGATTCCTCTGGATATGGATCCAGATAATAACGAGTAACGAACACACATTTGACAGATTTTAAAGTCATCCTCCAAAAAAGAACTGAATGAGCTAGCCATTCACGTATGACAAAAGTCAGCCTTCACTGGGCATTCCACTGCTGGCCACAAGCTGTTAATAGGTAGAACTCTAAAATTTTCAAGAACCTGATATTTACCTGAACTGGTAGAGCATTTTTAAAATGTTATATGAAGATGAGATCATAACTGTAAAGTTCTGAAATTCTACTAGTAGAACTCAGATTTAAAAATAACCATGGCAGGGATGCCCAGGTGGCTCAATCAGTTGAATGTCTCACTCTTTTTTTTTTTTTTAATGTTTATTTTTGAGAGACAGAGAGCACGAGCAGGAGAGGAGCAGAGAGAGAAGGAGACACAGAATCAGAAGCAGGCCCCTGGCTCTGAGCTGTCAGCACACAGCCAGACGCGAGGCTCAAGCCCACAAACCATGAGATCATGACCTGAACCAAAGTTGGACCCTTAACCAACTGAACCACTCAGGTACCGCTGAATGTTCCACTCTTGATTTCAGGTTGAGTCATGATCCCACGGTGCTGGGATTGAGCCCTGCATTAGGTTGCACGCTGACAGCACAGAGTCGGCTTAAAATTCTCTCCCCCTGCCCCTCTGCCCTGTTCACACGCTCTCTCTCTAAATAAATAAGAGTAGAGGGGTGAAGAAAAATAAACAAAAAGTGGCTTATAAATGCTTTATCTTGAGCAGTGACATAGACAGTGGTACTATTTACCAAAACCAGGAAGGAACAGGTTGAAGTAGGGGTGAGAAGGAAATCGAGAGTACTGAAATGCCTATTGGAAATGCCAGGAGATATAAATAGCAAAAATAGGATATATGAATATGCAATTAGGGCTAAAAACTCTAACCTAAAGATACAAAAGTTTCAAAGTTCATTAACATGAAAATAATCTTTAAACCCAAGAGAAAGAAAGGAGGCAAAGGACCTCAGACCTGAGGGTGAGACAACGGAGAAATCAGCAAAGGACTCTGCCGTTAGCCACTGAGGTGGGAAGAAAACCAACGGATGCAGTGGTACTGTGGTAGCCAAGGGCCACACCACTACTAGGGGAGTGAACACCGAGTCCAGAACACTCCCTTTACACTCTTACTGCTGACACACCTGGACAAAGATCACCAACTCACCGGCCCTCCAGAAAGCGCTGAGAAACAAGTTTCAGACCACGCAGGCTGTTAGACCATGTTATGATAAAAACCACCTCAGTATTAAAAAGAGGGGAAGAGCAACTGGGTGGCTCAGGTCATGATCCCAGGGACAAGGGATGGAGCCTCAGGTTGGGCTCTGCACTGACAGAGCAGAGCCTGCTTGGGATTCTCTCTCCCTCTCTGCCTCTCCCCTTCTCATGTGCACACATGCTCTCTCTCTCAAATAAACAAACTTAAAAATACACATGAATAAATGGAAACTATTCTGGCATACAGTAAAACTCAATAAATGTTAGCTATCATGGTGGTTACTTAAAACAACTAATTTTAAGGGGCACCTGGGTGGCTCAGTGGGCTGAGCGTCCAACTCTTGATTTCTACTCAGAGCAAGATCCCAGGGTTGTGGGATTGAGCCCCAAGTCCAGCTCGGTGCTGAGCAGTGAGCCTGTTTAAAATTTTCTCTCTCTCTCTCTCTCTCTCTCTCTTTAGGGGCACCTGGGTGGCCCAGTTGGTTAAGCATCTGACTTCAGCTCAGGTCATGATCTCACAGTCCAGAAGTTCAAGCCCCGTGTTGGGTCCTGTGCTGACAGCTCAGAGCCTGGAGCCTGCTTCGGATTCTGTGTCTCCCTGTCTCTCTGCCTCTCCCCCACTCATGTACTGTCTCTTTCTCAAAAATGAATAAACACTAAAAAATATTTTAAATAAATAAATAAAATAATCTCTCTGCCCCTCTCCCCTGCTCCCTCTCTCTCTCTAAAAAATAAAAAACACATTTGTATGTGTTTATGGTCACAAGTCTCATTGGTCAAAGAGAATCCAAGTTCTGAGGCTTCAGGGCAGGGCATTCCACAAAACAGCTATACTCTCAATGTGTTTGTCAAATGTACAAAATTTTATTATTGAAACAAGTGATACCATTAATGTTAAGCATTACTACAGCTATACGTACATATACATTACAAGGTATTAAAAACATTTTTTAAACTTTAATTTTTTTAAAGGAGGAGGGGAGTGATCAATATTTTGCGACCGCTAAGGAAAGGAGAGTGGATAAAAGCAAAGTTATACTCGGTTTCATTCAGCTATATATACAGTTATAGTAACGTAAATAACGTTTTACTGACTTAGGTTTTAAGTGTCAAGGTTCACTTTGACCACTTAAGTAGGTTCCTAGATAGCTTGGTAGAGAAAAGTTAACACGGACCTTAAAGGTAGATAAAAAGGGGGGCACTTGCGTGGATCAGTGGGTTAAGAGCCTGACTTCTGATTTTGACTCAGGTCATGATCTCACGGTTCTGACGGTGTAGGCTCTGTGCTGGAAATGGAGTCTCCTTAAGATTCATTCTCTGGGGTGACTGGGTGGCTCAGTAGGTTAAGTGTCTGACTTCAGGTCAGGTCATGATCTCGCAGTCCATGGGTTCTAGACCCACATCAGACCCTGTGCTGACAGCTCAGAGCCTGGAGCCTGCTTCAGATTCTGTGTCTCCCTCTCTCTCGGCCCTTCCCCACCCACTCGTGCTGTCTCTCCCCATCTCTCGAAAATGAAAAAATGTTAAAAAAAAAAAAAAAGACTCATTCTCCCTACCACCACTGCCGCCACCCACCACCCAATCCGTCACCTGCACACACACACACACACACACTCTCTAAAAACAAACAAACAAACAAACAAAAAAAGGTGGCTCCACACCCAGCACAGAGCCCAACACGGGCTCAACTTCATGACCATGAGATCATGACCTGAGCCGAAATTAAGAACTGGAGGCTTAACTGAATCACCCAGACACCCCAAGAAACCACCTGTCAGTAACAGCCATGTCTGAGGTCTAAAATAATCCTGGTTCCATAGAATACATGTACAATCTACTCTATTATTCAGGAAGTGATTACGTAATTTACTTATTTATATTATCTGGCTTACAAACATATTGTTTTTTTTAAGGTTTTCAATTTATTTTTTTTATTTTATTTAAAAAATTTTTTAACGTTTATTTATTTTTGAGAGAGAGAGACACACACAGAGTGTGAGCAGGGGAGGGGCAGAGAGAAAGGGAGACACAGAATCAGAAGCAGCCTCTAGGCTCTGAGCTGTCAGCACAGAGCCCAACGTGGGGCTCAAACTCACAAACTGTGAGATCGTGACCTGAGCTGAAGTTGGATGCTTAACCGACTGAACCACCCAGCCGCCCCAAGAAGATATTTTATACTAAGTAAATATCATCATGCATATAATTGTTAATATTAACTGACATTAAACCTAAGAGAAAAGCAGGCCATGCAGACAAATGTTTTATGTGATTAAGAATATGAACTCTGATGTCGAGATGCTAGATTCAAATCCCGACTAGCTGTAGTTACCTAAACTTGCTGTGACATGATTTTATTATCGTGTATCCGGTAACAATGAAAATTAAATAATACGTATAAGATGTGGGATATAATCCCTAACAAATAATTTAAGTATAGCACCTAAATTAATAAATTACAACAGGAAAGGTTTTTTTTTCTCCTGTAAAAGAATTACTTCACTAAAATAACAACAACTAAGAAATGATAGCTTTAATTGTTGATATGATCTAATTCAGTGTTTCCAACTTTATGGTCTCAACACCTTTATACTTAAAAATTATTAAGGAACCTAAAGAGCTTTTGCTTAAATGGGTTATATCACAAGAGAAATTAAAACTAAGAAAATGTTTGAATATTAAGTTATTTTGAGGTAACAATAAAACAACTACATGTTAATATACTTTAGAGGACAGAGTGGCATTGTTTTAAATTTCTACAACCCTCTTTAATGTCTAGTTTAATAGAAGACCACCTGAAATCTTAAGATGTGCTTCTGCATTTAGTCTGTTGGAATATGTTATTTTGAAGTCTATGAAGAAAATCTAATCTCATACTAATACATGCTTTGGAAAAGGGAGTAGTATGTTAACAGCTTTTCCTGATAACTGTACATATTCCTTTTTGCTATTAAACCAAAACTTGATAAGTGCCAGTTTTTAAATATTAGATGCAATATGGAATCTAAAACCATATTTTTTTAAGTTTTTTTTTATTTTGAGAGAGAGAAAGAGAGAAAGAGCGAGAGAGCACATGGGAAAGGGCAGAGAGAGAGGGAGAGAGAGAATCTCAAGCAGGATGGAGCTCAACAAGCAGCTAGATCTCATGAACCATGAGATCATGACCTGAGCTGAAATCAGGAGTTGGATGCTTAATGGACTGAACCACCCAAGCACCCTGAATCTGAAATCGTATTAACTTTACCTTTATGTTAAAATTAATTGTTCTATATTGCATTTTATTTTTTTATAAGAAAGTCTTTTTCTCCTTATTTTGAGAGAGCGAGAAAACACGACCAGGGAAGGGGCAGAGAGAGAAGGAGAGAGAAAATCCCAAGCAGGCTACCTCTGTCAGAGCAGAGCTCAAAGTGGGGATAGATCCCATTAACTGTGAGATCATGACCTGAACCAAAGTCAAGAGTCAGATGCTTAATCTACTAAGCCACCCAGGTGGCCCTATATTGCATTTTAAATGGATCTTTCACCTATGCATAACTTTGTATGCACTGATCACCTGGGAAATATTGGTGCATTAAGTTAGGCAGATTTTCCAAATGGTATAGTATTAAAAACCAAACCTGATTTCATCAGAAAAGTTTATTAAGGATCGGGAAACTGTCAAACTCATGGTGGCAGATACAAGTTTCCAATATTCTAATCTTCACTTCAACCTGTAACTTTATTATTGGCAAGTTTGCCTTAACGCAACAAGCATAATGATTTCTAAAAATATATCTGCTAAATATCCAAGTCTATTTGAATACAGTTGATCATTCTTTGAATTAAAAACGGTGTAACATATAAAACTGTTTAGTGAAACTGATAAAACACTTTATATGTTAACTATACTGGAATTAAAATAAAAAACTTAATAAAAACAGTGGGTAGTTCTGCCTGCAACTCGTAACTTTCAATGATAAAACTACCACTGAACAACTATGTAACAGAGGTGCTTTATGCATGCCTCCCGTTCCATCAAGCAGAATATTAAGAAAATGTATACTGAAGGGTCAAGATTTAATAAACGGAATTAAGTTTTACTGTTTCATAAACGATATTAAGTCAAAGAAACAAACAAAAAAGATATTAAGTGAAACTAGTGTCTTTTCTTTTTTTTCCACAATGTGCGTTGGTGAAGAACACAATCATTACCAGTATAGTTTGGTACCACTACCTTGATTCATGCTAAGGCGCCAGGTTTGACCCACCAATGGTTCTGCACCATCAGTGAAACTGTCAATAAAGTTAAAAAAGGCAAAAAAGTATCTTAGAACAATTACTAAAAAAGTTCTGACCTCTCCTCTGCCTCTACATAGCATACCCTAAGAAAACCACACTCTTCCACACAGAGCCCCCTGATGCCAAGAGCAGAATTTCAACACTACTAACGTCCAGAAGAAAAGTCCTAGAGCATTGTACATCTAGGTAAGCAGGCCAGAAGCACACTGCCTCAAGTATGTAAGGGCACCAGAGAAACCCATTAAGTGTAGTTATACCAAATTCATGCAAAGATGGTCATCAAATGGGGTCATGAAAAAAAATCCAAAGGGTTTTTCATTCATATTGACAGAGAACTACTCTTGAGAAATGAAATATGATTACTCCTTAATGTTCTGGAAAAATAAAAAAGAAGAAGAATACACTGGTATTTCTGCTGGAATGTATTCTGTTAGCCCAAGTTTAGTAAAATGCTAAAATAAATGTAGCAATGGCAGCCATTTCTACTGTTTCCCCAGTGTACCCATTCCATCTAGGCCTCAGCCTGTGGTCATGTAATTCTCCTTATTCACCTCAGTCCTTAGGATCTGACATTCTCGGACCTTCCAACAGTATCTAACTCATCAGTACAGTTCAAAACACTAGAAAAACAAAGACTCTTTGTTCTTACCTTCTCCTGAACCTCTTTTCTTTTTCTCTGAATCACACGTAATCCATACGAAGCCCTTAAATCTATAAACTAGAACCAACAATTTCAGCCAACACTAGGTTTCAAAGAACTTGAACATACTTCAATTTGAAACCCAGAATTTAACTGAAATAGATCAATTCACAGAATATGTCAAAGAGGCTTATAACAACAATTCTAAAAACACTTTAACCCAAGGGACACCTGGGTGGCTCAGTCAGCTGAGCATCCATCCAACTTTGGCTTTAGGTCATGATCTCACGATTTGTGACTTCGAGCCCCACATTACGCTTGCTGCTGTCAGCACAAAATCTGCTTCGGATCCTCTGTCCTCCTCTCTCTGCCCCACTCTTCTCAAAAATAAATAAACTTTAAAAAAAAAAAAAAAAAACACTGAACTCAGAAGGCATAGTCTAGAGTACAAATTTGATTTTAATATTCCAGTTCTTTTACTTATTAGCTGTGTGATTTCTGAGGGAGTTACATTTAGCATCTTTTTTTTTTTTAATGTTTTATTTATTTCTGAGAGAGAAAGCACAAGCAGGGGAAGGATAAAAGAGAGTGGGGGACAGAATATCTGAAGCAGGCAATGCGCTGAGAGCAGCAAGCCTGATGCAGGGCTCGAACTCACAAACTGCAAGATAATGACCTGAGCCAAAGTCGGACACTCAAACAACTGAGCCACGCAGGTGCCCGATATTTAACATCTTTAATACAGGTCTTCACCTAGAAAATGAGGACGATAATAGTACTTACTTGGTAGAGTTGATAAACAGTTTAAAGGGTTACTTAAGGCATTTAACTCAGTGCCTGGAATATGTCAGACATAAAAGAAACCACTGCTAATAATAAGACCTCCAAGAGCAATTCCTTGTTCTAGTATAAAAATCAGAATAGCAGCTGAACCAATGACAAAATGATAGAGATTTTCCCTCAGAGTTCAACCACATATTTATATAACAGCTTAAGAAACATTAACTGTGAAGAAGTTTTCGCCATGTTGTATATTACCATTCCCTTTGTGAGATATGTGACTACCCAGCCTTACTACCTAAACTTTTAGTACATATATTTAATACTGAAGTTATTAAACAGAACTTAAAAATATTCACAAATATTTTCTACCAGACACTGTATAGTGTCAAGTGTAGTGAACTGTGACACTAAGTTTACCTTAACAAATGACTTGTCTAAGAGGAAAATTTATGACAGATAAGGAAATAAAAAAAAACCATAAACTTTCACAGAACACCAATTAAAAGACATTTAGAGTTCAATAAAAGCCTCCAAAATCTCTCAAGAATACAAATATAACATGGGCACCTGTGTGGCTCAGTTGGTTGAGCATCCGACTTTGGCTCAGGTCATGATCTCACAGTTCATGAGTTCCAGCCCCACATGGGGCTAGCTGCTGTCAGTGCAGAGCCTGGTTTAGATCCTCTGCCCCTTCTCTCTCTGTTCCTCCCCCACTCACACTCTCTCTCTCAAAAATAAACAAAGGGACGCCTCGGTGGCTCAGTTAAGTGTCTGACTCTTGGTTTTGGCTGAGGTCATGATCTCACGGCTTCATGGGTTCAAGCCCCATATCGAGCTCTTGCCCTAGTGGTGCAGAGCCTACTTGGGATTCTCAATCTCTCTCTCTCTCTCTGCCCCTCTCCCACCTGTGCTGTCTCTCTCAAAATAAACAAACTTAAAAGAAAATTTTAAATAAATAAACATTTTTAAGAGTACAAATCAACAAAGTTGGATGGTATGTGTACTACTGTTACATTATTCTGCATATAACTTTCTAATGCATAAAATATCTCATTGGAAGAATCACTTGTATAAAACAAAAATGACAACAGAGAGAACCCCTGAGTAAATTAAAAATAAAATTGAATTAAAAATAAAATTGTAGGGCGCTAGGGTGGCTTAGATGGTTAAACATCTGACTCTTGGATTTTGGCTCAGGTCATGATCCCACAGTTCACAGGTCCGAGCCTCTCATCTGGCTCTGTGCTTGCAGTGCAGAGCCGGCTTAGGATTCTCTGTCTCCCTCCCTGTCTTTCTCTTTCTCTCTCTCTGCACTCCCCCTTCCCGACATGAGCTGTCTCTCACACAAAATAAATAAATAAACATTAAATAAACAGATAAAATAGTAAAATATACTCCAGATATATCTGATAAAGTTTCCACATCCAAAAGCAATGTTTAAAAAATAACTTTTGCTTATTTCACATTGATAGTTTACCTCTACATAAGTAAAAGGCAACACTATCAACTTTTTCCTGTTAACTGGGACAAGAGCCATTCTTTGAATAATCCATGTAACTGTCTGAATTCTTGACTTCATGTTATCTAATAAAACATAAAAACACTGAGTAATTTAAATGCCATTTGACATTAGTGAAAAAAAGATTCTGGTCTATATTCCATGAATGAATACAAGCATCAACAAGGAGTTAGATGGGATACAGCCATACAAAAAAGAAAGTTCATTTTGACTTTTGAAATGACAAAGAGTAATTTCAACACGATCAAGTCTTGCACAATGGCACTGAGGCTGTAATGGCGTTTTCTTTATCAAAAAATCACCAGAAGAAATGAAACTATGCTTTTCTTTGCATTTTTTAGTACAAGATACTGGGTTTTTCTTTTGTAACTATTTATTTTTAAGTAAGGAGGTAAAATTCTCAAACTGATCCTGCTGCTGCTGCAAAGTAGGAACAATGAGACTGGGGGTGGTGAAAGAGAAAGGCCTAGTGCAAGCCCTAACAAAGGCCCAGGACACCGGCTAGAGCTAAGCTCCCCAGAGTATGAAAGCACTCTTTGTCTTTCTGGTCAATGCAAGACCATTGAATGTCCCAGTATATAGTTTAAAAAAAGGGGCTGGGGGGCAAGAGAAGAGGGAGGATGGGAGTTCTGCCTCTCTAGGGGATGTCTCCTCAGCTGCCTGGGTACAATAAGGATGAAGGCTGCAAAGGCACAGAAAAGCTTCCAACCATGCAGCTACCCAGTCTTTGTCTATTAACACAGACCAGCAAAAAGGACCCATGTGCCCTGCCTACACTACATCTTACTTTACTACTAAACAAAATTCTAGGAACTGCATTTCTGTTTCACACCGATCCTTTAAATCTAGTTCATTCAGAAAACTACAGAGGAAATAAAGTCTTTGGGCTTCCAATTTGGACTCCAGCAATAAAAATCTCCTCCCTTTTGCTTGAAGAGGCACCAGAGCCTGACGCGGGGCTTGAATCCACGAACTGTGAGATCATGACCTGAGCTGAAGTCGGCCGCCCAACCGACTGAGCCACCCAGGCGCCCCTCAAATGTTTTTCAAAAAGCCAAATAACCAAAGAAGGCAACAGTTCAATGTTTAACACAAGCTCACAACAGTGACCTCATAATGCAATTTCAGTACACTAAAGATACTTTGAAAACAGTGAACCCTCAGTGTGTGGAGCATAACCATTTTCCTCACTGTCATAACTTGATGAACTAAAGGAAAGTCATTGAAAGAAACTGTCAGGATTTAATAAAATTTGATTGATAACCCACTGTCTAATTATCTATGAAGCTACAACTGGCATAAGACACCACTTCTTTTCAGGTTATAAACAAAGAAAAGGCTCATTTTCTAGCAATAAGATTAAAAATGAAAATCTTGGGGGTGCCTGGGTGGCTCGGTCAGTTGAGTGTCCAACTTCACCTCAGGTCATGATCTCACGGTTTATAGATTCAAGCCCCACATCGGGCTCATTGCTGTCAGTACAGAGCCCGCTCTGGATCCTCTGTCCCCTTCTCTCTGACCATTCCCCGCTTGCATGCTGTCTTAAAAATAAATAAAACATAAAAAAAAAAAAAAAAGTTGGGGCACCTGGCTGTCTCAGTCAGTGGAACATGCAACTCTTGATCTTGGTGAGTTCAAGCCCTATGATGGGTATAGAGATTCCTTAAAAATAAAATCTTTAGGGGCGCCTGGGTGGCTCAGTCGGTTAAGCGTCCGGCTTCGGCTCAGATCATGATCTCACGGTTCGGTTCGTGGGTTCGAGCCCCACGTCGGGCTCTGTGCTGACAGCTAGCTCAGAGCCTGGAGCCTGCTTCAGATTCTGTGTCTTCCTCTCTCTCTGACCCTCCCCTGCTCACGCTGTCTCTGTCTCTCAAAAATAAATAAAAAACATTAAAAAAAATTTTTTTAATTAAAAAAAGAAAATCTTCAGGGGGTGCCTGGGTGGCTCCGTTGGTTAAGAGTCTGTCTTCAGCTCAGGTCATAATCTCATGGTTCAGTGAGGGGCTCTGCTGTCACCACAGAGCCAGCTTTCGATCCTGTCTCCCTCATTCTGCTCCTCCCCCAGTTCATGAGTATATGTGCGCACACTCTCTCTCTCAAAAACAAACATTTAAAAAATAAATAAAATCTTTAAAAAGAATGTTGATTTTCTTAAAATATACACAGAGAAAGTTAATATGTCTTCATTGCTGGAAATTTTCATTTCGAAATCCACTCCATGACTAAGATTTTATATATGCATATGGATGACTTTATGCATTCCAATGAGATAAATCAGACTGCAAATGTATTTTAATAATTAACATTTATTCTGAAGGTTATGTAGATTTTTGTTAACTAGAAATTTTGTTTGTGACACTGCTTAAAGAATCACTGAATTCTGTCTTTTGAATTGAAATGAGTATGAAATTCTAATATCAGAGATTTGGAAAAATCCTGGGATGTAACCTTACAAAAATGAAAGTCTAACTAAACAAAGGGGGTAAAGGGCTCAGAAATTAGTAACATGCTGAAGGTCACACAGCTAAATGTCCTTTACAATGACAGTAGAGAATAATAAAAAGCCAAATTCACATACAGTTTGCAACCTCATTTTTACTGGGTCATAATTTGCAAATGAATAAATCTTCTACTAGTCCCAAAGGGCCTCTAAACAATTTTCTGAAAGCCACACGGACTTTTGAAATGAAGAACACCACCTAAATTTATGTGATAAATAAAAAGGAAGAAATAAACATTATGTATCTTGAAAATGGGACAAAGAAAACTACAAATATAACCATAGCCTGTAGATCTGCATATGTCTTGGGCCATTAACTATAACTAATTTTGATTAGACCACTTGATCACTGTTAAAAAAAAAAATGCAAATGGTATAGAGGAAAATGAAGTAGAAAGCACCAGTCAGTACAAAAGGATCTAAGGTAGAAATACCTTCCATCACCCAGTTTTTTTCTCCTACAGCTCATCACAGTCAAGTTTCTAATGCATCTTGGGGCGGCACCTGGGTGGCTCAGTCGATTAAGCGTCCGACTTCGGCTCAGGTCATGATCTTACGGTTCGTGGGTTCGAGCCCCGCGTCGGGCTCTGTGCAGACAGCTCAGAGCCCAGAGCCTGCCTCAGATTCTGTGTCTCCCTCTCTCTCTTTCCCTCCCCCACTCACTCTCTCTCTCTCAAGAATAAACATTAAAAAAAATTTTTTTTAAGTTTCTAATGCATCTTTCCACAAATTTTCTAGACATAAACATATGTTATCATATTTAAAAACTCTTAAAAATTGTTTCTATATTAATCTAAAATGTCAGATCACTATAGGTTTAAGAAAGGAGAATGAAATTCCTAAATATGAGCCACTCACAATTATGAAACATGATGATAATTACTAGATGAGAGAAAAATTATAAAATAGAGACAATAAATGTACCAAGTATTAACTAACAGCACCATTTGATCTAATATTCCATCTGTAAAAACCATTTTCGGCAAAAACTTTCACACAATGGAGTCAATAAAAATATACACACTAGATTGGGGCTCAGCTGGCTGAGTGTCCAACTTCAGCTCAGGTCACGATCTCAGGGTTTGTGGGTTCGAGCCCCGTGAGGGCTTTGCGCTGACAGCACAGAGCCTGATTTGGATTCTCTGTCTCCTTCTCTGCCCTTCCCCTGCTCACTCTCTCTCTCTCTCAAAAATAAATATTAAAAAAAATAATAGCATAAACATTAAAATCACACCAGAGCTAGAATCCCATGTTTCCCACCACGCTTAGTTTTCTAATCTGCAAAACGGTATTCTTAATGAGCTTGGCATCTAGTAGACATTTAACTAATGACAGCAATTATTATTATCAGTAGTATTTTAAATGAAACCTTTCATACATTGTAATAAATATAAATATATCCTATTAATATTTCAAACACAAAATTACTGTGTTCCTGGCATAATTGAAAAATGTACATGGGGCACCTGGGTGGCTCAGTCTGACTCTTGACTTTGGCACAGATCATGTTCTCATGGTTCATGAGTTCGAGTCCTGAATCAGGCTCTGCACTGACAGCATGGAGCTGCTTGGGATTCTCTCTCTCCCTCTCTTCTACCCCTCCCCCACTGGTGGTCTCTCTCTCTCTCTCTCTCTCTCTCTCTCTCTCTCAAATAAATAAACTAAAAAAAAAAAAGGAAAACGTACATATAGACATAAATATACATTCTGCTTCCTCAGTTTCTGAATGCACACAAATGCCACTGATGCATTAAGATTTCAAAAAATGAGAAAATTTAGCTTTGGGCCCAATATTTGACACAAATTATCAAAAATACCATCTGAGTACACTTTCACTTTTCCATTTCACTTGTGAAACAACTTTTACATCAACCCAGTGAGCTGGGAGGAGGAACCATTAGCTTCTTTCACAGTGGATCTAAGTATAATGTACACACATGTCCATTAGCCCTTACAGTCCCTTCCGTTGTCTTCCAACCTATTAGCAGTCACTATTAAAAGTAATCATAGTTGGGGCGCCTGGGTGGCTCAGTCAGTTAGGCGTCCGACTTCAGTTCAGGTCATGATCTCGCAGTAGTTAGTCCAAGCCCCACGTCAGGCTGTGCTGACAGCTCAGAGCCTGGAGCCTGCTTTGGATCCTGTCTCCCTCTCTCTGCCCTCCCCCACTCACACTCTGTCTCTGTCTCTGTCTCACTCAAAAATAACCATTAAAAAATGTTTTTAAAGTAATCATGGTATAAGAGAATTCTGACAAACAGAAAAATCTAGGAGCAGCAGTTCCTTCTCTCGCTGCTTATATATCAAAATTCTTTAATTCTGAATGCAGTTAGCACTTACCATGCGTCAACTTACTGTCTTTACAATTAGGATTCAAATCTGTAACTTAAACCCAGATTGGTCTAAGTAATAAAAGTTCTTGTTCTCTGTTACTCATGTCCTCCTGAAATGTCCACACTCAAAGATGGTCATTATCTATCACAAGCCTGTTTACCCCTAAGCACTTCCACCCTCCTGCTGCTCACTGTTAATTCCACCTTCAACTGTCCAGAGGCCCCATGAAGCAGCAGCAATGAATCTTAACTCTTCCTACTCCCTCACTCTCTACATTACCTATGTTTCATAACCAGATACAAAATGGGAAAGACACTACTGTGGCTTAAACTGTGACATTTAATTAAGGTTCCTGAATTATCAATTTTGGTAACTAAACCACTGCTTCAAACTATGCTACCCATGAAAAATAAGTGACCACTGATTCTTTTATGATTTTCATATTATAAATATATTACCAAAACTTTGTAAAATAGAAAATTTAAAAACTGCCCACAATTCTATCTCCCTAGGCCACTCCTGGCATTTTTATCTATTTTCTTCCAGTCATTTCTCTACATACGCGTTATCTTTTTTTTTTTTTAATGTTCATTTATTTTTTGAGTGAGAGAGAGAAAGAAAGAGAATGAGTGGGGAAGGAGCAGACAGAGGGAGACCCAGAATCTGAAGCAGGTTCCAGGCTCTAAGCTGTCAGCACAGAGCCTGACATGGAGCTCGAACTCATGAACTGTGAAATCATGCCCTGAGCCAAAGTCTGAGGCTTAACCAACTGAGCCACCCAGGTGTCCCTCGTATGCATTATCTTTAAAAGTTAGCAATAGTGTATGTGCAACTACCACCTCTTACCTTTTAAATCATGGGTCTTGCTAGTATTCATAACTATACTTCAAAAATAACTTCATTATAATATACACAGCTTTGCTAAAGTTTCTGAAATACAAGCCTATAAAGAAGAATTAAAAATCATTCAATCACAAGCCAGCGATACTATTAACAATGTAGTGGATGTGCTTCCAGTTTTAAGAATTAACTGCTTGCTTTCCATTCTTTATTGTTAATGAAACTCTGACAGAATATGGAATTTCCCTAATAATGGTCTGAACTAACTTCGGCCCTATTAGATTATCATTAGTCCAAAGTGCTACACTAATTTTCAAATCTGATTGTTCATCATGTGTACATCTTCAAGACCACAGCCCCTAGCATGGAGCAGCCCAGGAATAACTTGCTAAAGCAAAGAGCACCATCAAAAGCCCCTCAAGATAAAAGACAATTTCTAACAAAACCATAAGAATAACTCTAAACTGTAACATCTTTTTAAACAAATGATATGTAAGACTCGTTAAACACTGGAACTCCCTCTAAATACAGACACAGACATAGACACACACACACACACACACACACGCCCCACAGAGAATTATTTTGTTTCTCAGGAGTTTTGTATGTAGCTAGAAAATAAAAGTAAAATCATTATTTCAATGTTTATTTTTATTTATTTATTTTTGAGGGGAGGAGGGAGGGAGGGAGGGAAAGAGGGAAGGGAGGAGAGGGTAGAGAGAGAGAAAGAGAGAATCCCAACCAGGCTCTGCACTGTCAGTGCAGAGCCCAACATGGAGCTCAAACCCATGAACCAATGACCTGAGCCAAAACCAAGAATCGGATGCTTAACTGACTGAGCCACCTGGGGTCCAAAAGTTAAATCTTAAGTTTGAAACACTTAGCACCAAAACAACAGGAGACTTATTCCTTTTTATTAGCATTTCCTTCTTGTTGGTGTATACTCTAATTATGTCACTAAAGTAAAAAGAAAAATGTTACCCCTTTGATGGATTCTGACCTGATCGTTCGAGTCTGCTATGGAGCCCAGGAGAAAATTCACTGCAAGTTATCCACACCTCATCCCCAAAGCTCCTCCAGACCACCTGCCGTCTGCCTACTCGACTCCATGTTCTCAGCATTCCTAGTTCTAGGACATCCCTCCCACCACTACTCTGGCCCTATACCATTGATCCTTCTGTTTGCAAACCCTCTAACTGACAACCTCACTGGAATCACCATCCCAGCCTACCCTATCTGACCTTCAGTCCTGTCCATCACACCATCTGAAAAATAGACACAACCTGAATTTGAGGTTCTATGGTTCAAAGCCCCCTACTTACCTGATCTTCCTGCACCAAAGAAGAAACAGAGACAATGACAGTCCTCAGCTTATATAAAGCCCAAATGCAATGCAGAGCTACTGAGAACATAAATACTTTCAGTTCTGCAAGATTTAGTCATTAATTTACTCGCTCATTCATTCAACAAATATTTACTAAGAACCTACTTCATGTCAGACATTTTTAGCAACAGGAGAGAGAGTGGTCAACAATAAAGGCCCCACCCTCTTAGAGTTTATATAAAGCCAGTTAATACTATGTCAACAACTTGGTATTGACATTTTCATCCTATTGCTTTAATCTTAATATATTCAAAAACTAAACAAATTAAACATTACAAAATAAGGGGCATCTGGGTGGCTCAGCCGGTTAAGCGTCTGACTTTGGCTAAGGTCATGATCTCGTGGTTCTTGAGTTCACACCCCACACCGAACTTTCTGCTGTCAGTGCAGAGCCCACTTTGTAGCCTCAGTCTCCCTCTCCTTACTCCTTCCTCTCTCTCTGTCTCTCAAAAATATAATAAACACTTAAAAAAATTACAAAGCAAAAGTTTTAAACGAAAGAGCAGTATGGACTTTTTTGTTAAATGATGCGAACACAGTGACAAAGTAATCTGTGTGAATATTCACACTAATGACATTTGGGGAAAAAAACAGGATTTTCCTTTTAGAGGCTATCTAATTTCAACCTCATGTTGAAATGTGATAGATATCTATCCTAACTGTCAGCAAAGGTGACCACAAAGTAATCTGTAAGGCCTTACTAGTAAATGCTTATTAAAGAAAAAGCATATATGAGGCAACTAGGATACAAAGGTAAAAAGGGAATTGTTAAATGTCCATCTGTGCTGGGCATTATAGTACAAAAACACAGCCTTATCCTCAAAGAGCTTACAATTTGTTTAAATAATATACATGTATAACAAATAACTGTTCAATAAATTTTTTTGATGAATGCCAAATCAGTAATGTCAGGGACTCTGCAGGACTTTAGAAAACAAAAAAATATTTGTGGACTACAATTATCAGGAACCATTCATAAAGAAGAAAGGACTGAAATGGACTGTAGAGAAAGGTTAAGACTGAGAGGTAAAAGACTAAGAGATGTTCTAAGTAAAGACAACACAAACAGAGACAAGAATTTACCTGGAATATTCAATGGTTATATACTATGACTGGCACGAGCAGTGCAAGTAAACAGGAGGTCTACCTAAGATCAGAACGTCATAGGATGTCGGAGCTAGAAAGGACTCCAATTCTACCCACGTTCTTCCACAGATGAAAAAAAGTGAAACTCAGGAAAGTCGCCAAATAAAACTACAAAGTAAGTCGATGGCAAAGTTAAGATTACAATGATTACAATCTAGGTTTGCTGACGCTTATGACTGAACACTATCTCCTTACTGAGTATGAAGTAATTGCAGAATGTTCCAAGAGAAAACACATAGCAGGTATTTCAGGGAAAGGTCCAGGTGAAGAAACAGTACAGATTTATAAGGTTTAAAGCTACAGAAGCAGATGAAATCTTGGAGAACTGATTGGAAGGAAACAAGACCCAAAGACCAAATCTGAAAAACTATACAAGGGATCATGCGCTCTTCTGCCCCACATTTCTGTCTTAGCCCACAGAATAGACACTACTACCATTTTTTCACATTAGTGGATCTCAAGTGGTATCACTGTGCATGTACAGGCCATTTTTGTTTCCTGTCCTCTAAGCAGGAAGCCCTGCAAGACAAGCCCTGTCTTGGACCCCAAGTGTCCCAAGTTCTGCTGGTGACTGACTATGCTAAACCCAAAGAAGTTAGAAGTGATGAAGAAGCAGTATGCTTTGGGATTTGAGGAAACCAATGTGATCATGTTCCTACCCCTTCAAAGTTCTAAGTAAGAGTGAAATGTCAGAGAGAAATAAAAATGTCAGGGATGCCTGGATGGCTCAGTCTGTTAAGCATCAGACTTCGGCTCAGGTCATGATCTCGTGGTTTCTGAGTTCGAGCCCCATGTTGAGCTCTGTGCTGACAGCTCAGAGCCTGGAGCCTGCTTTAGATTCTGTGTCTCTCCTTCTCTCTGCCCCTCCCCCGCTTGTGTTGTTTCTTTCTCTCAAAAATAAATAAACATTAAAAAAATTTTTGAGGGGTGCCTGGGTGGCTCAGTTGGTTAGGTGTCCAATTCTTGATTTCAGCTCAGATCATGATCTCATGGTCATGAGATTGAGCCCTAGGTCGGGCTCTGTGCTGACAGCACAGGACCTGCTTGGGATTTTCTCTCTCTCTGCCCCTTCCCCACTAATGCAAGTCTCTTTCTCTCTCTCTCAAAATAAACAAACATTAAAAAAAGAGAGAGAACAATCTTCCAGCAATTTTTCAGTTAAAAAAAGCAAAACAAAACCAAAAGAAACACTGAAATGCTCAAAGAAACTTGGCCAAAATTACCAGCAGCTCAAGAAAAGTAACTTTAATATAGAAAAGTTCTGAACAAGTTACGCGCATAAGGGAAAGATACAGCAAGAAAGTCAAGAATGTGCATGTGAAAGAAGAGCAGCATAAGTAATAGGGCAGGAATCCAGAGAGATGTGAGAGAATGGAAATAGGACCAAAAAGAAAATGACAGGGGTATCTGCAAAAGTAAAGAAACTTCCAAAGGAAGTTGAGTGAAGATTCAAACATAGAATTATTTTCATAAAGAACTAAGAAGTACTGCCCTAGAGCTGAAGCTTTGCAGCACTCTATGATCAGGGGGGAAAAAAAGAACTAAGAAGCAGAATAAGGACACTTATTTCCTCATCTCACATTCCCACTGCTTTGTTCTTCTCAGCTAAGAGAATATGAAATTATCTGTACTGGTAAAAAATACAGGAAGAACTACAGAGAAGAAACTAAAAATCTGAAGTATATATAAAATGTCTTAACGTGGAAAACAGGAGGAGATACAGCAAAACTTCCTTTCCTTTGCTGTGCTCTCTACCATCAATTCCCCAGCCATGCACATTTTCAAAATCACAATAATTAATAACAAGGGTATGTGTACCTCCATCTGTGGTTACTCTCATTTCTCATTTTTATTTTTAGCAAATATCACCAAAGGCATTAACTCCATTATTCTAAAGTTTGGCCCCACCCACAAACATCTCTGGAAGAAACAAAAATACACTTTCAAATATGCAATTCTGTGCAACCTAAACCAAGCTAATTAAGAATCGTTCACCTCTAACATACATAAAATGACCATTTTGGTATTCTTTATCTGACTTAGTTCGAAGTTAATTTCAATCTCACTCCAAGATTTTCCATATCAGCTCAGATCATCACTGAACCTACTCATTCCCCTGTACTCCTCCAAAGTTCTTCATCTTCCATGTTCATAAAAAAAATTTTTTTCTACCTTAAGGTATAATTGACATACAACACTATAGTAGTTTCACATGTAAAACACAATGATTTGCATATTTGTGTATATTGCAAACTGGTCACTATAAGAAATCTAACACCCATCACCATAGTTTTTTTTTTCTTGTAATAAGAACTTTTAATATCTACTTTCTTAGCAACTTTCAAATATGCAATACAGTATTATTAACTACAGTTGCCATGGTATACAGGACATCTCCATGACTTATTTATTTATTTTATCATTGGAAATCTGGGCCTTCTGACTCCCTTCACCCATTTTGCCCACCCCCAACAACTGCATCAATCTGTTCTCTGTATCCATAAATTTTGTTTTGGGGTTCTGCTTTTGGTTTTGTTTTAGATTCCATGTAAAAATTAAATCATACAGTATTTTCTTTATAAAATTCTTTAATGATGAAGTTGAAGTATTTTCCAAGGAAAAATGAGAAAAAAATGTATTGTGGACACTGACCACAATTATAAGACTGAAATTTTTTAAAGATTATATTTCAGATTATGTCAACAAAAGGTCAGAAAAATAACTTGCCCTTTAAAACAATATATTCTTCAGCATCCATAAATTACTTTTTAGTTATATGAGCTTAGAACATTATATAAACTTTTAATGCTTCTTTCTTTAAAAAAAAAATTTAACTCCATCTATATTCTACTGCGCTAAAAAAAAAAAAAAAACTTTCAACTTTGCTTTTCAAAGGATTCAATTAAACAAACTTAAAAAAAAAAAGAATTACAGCAGGGGCACCTGGGTGGCTCAGTAGGTTAAGCGTCTGACTTTGGCTCAGGTCATGATCTCACTGTTTATGAGTTCAAGCCCCGCAGTGGGCTCTTTGCTGTGAGCACAGAGCCCGCTCAGATCCTCTGTTCCCCTCTCTCTCTCTCTGCCCTTCCCCTGCCAGTGCTCATTCTCTCTCTCTCTCTCTCTCTCTCTCTCTCTCAAAAATAACATTAAATAAAATATTACAGCAATAAGAATGAACTACAGCTATATATAACTAGTATGACTCTCACAAACAATACTGAGTAAAAGAAACCAGACACAAAAAAGAAAATCATGTGATTAGATTCATACAAAGTCAAAAAACTGACAAAAATAAGCTATGTTATTAGAAGTAGGTCAGTGGGAGCAGATACTAACTGCAAGGGAACCTGGGGAGTCTTCTGTGGTTGTTAATATTCCATCTCTTGCTATTCTCTACCCATGTTTTCAGCATGTGAAAATTACTGTGATGTTCACGAAGGATTCTTTGGGGAGAGTTTGTTACACACCAACAAATAAATTTCATCTATGCACAAAAACAATTCTTCCATCATTGGAAGGCATAGGAGGCAGCATTACGGCCCAGGATGGGCAAGTGTCTAAACCCCGTATGTAAAACAGAGTTACTGTTATGATTAAATGAGTTAATCTCTTACACAGTAGCTGGTATACTAAGTGATCAATAAATGTTAGCTTTGGGTTTTTTTTTTTATTCCTTCAGTGCTCTCTAAATATGCCATATTCATTTCCCCTCCTACCTTTGCCTCACTTTCATCACCTAACTACTCCTCCACCTAACTACTCCTCCTAAGTAGTCCTCAAGACCAAGTTTAAATCCTTCCTAACAGTATTTACAACTACTCTTACCTTCAAGTTTCCCTTTTCTTTCATTTTTTTTAAAGATTTCATTTTTTTAAGTAATCTCTCCACTCAATGTGGGGCTCGAACCCACAACCCTGATATCAAGAGTTGCAAGCTCTACCAACTCAGCCAGCCAGGCGCCCCCAAGTTTCCTTTTTCTACGATCAACTGTATTTATTGACTAAATACACAGAATAAATAATAACATATACTATGTATATATTTTAAATTTTGTTTACCTTAAAAGAACCATATTTCACTTCCTCCACATGCTCTCTAGTACGTAAGAGAGAAGACACAATAACCTAAGTAGACTTTACAAACTATTAGGTCCATCCGTCTGTCACACAGATGAGTAACAACATGTGTTCTAGCTGAATATCCCACAGGATATTCTAGATATTCCGAATACTTAGGTGAGAGCTGAAAACTATTCCATCACTTCAAAGTCTTTCTTCAATGCCCCAGGTTAAGAGTTAGGTGAGTAGCATAAAAGGGGGGATGGGAGTAACGTTTCACATTCTAAAATTTTAAGCTCAATAAGAACATGCACCTATGCTATAAAAACCAATGGCTAATTGTTCCACCTCAATCTGCTTCTGGGATGAAGGGAGGTGCTGAGGTAAGGAGAAAGGTGTCACTTTGGAGAAAAGAGGCTCTCAGCAATGGCACAGCACTAGGGGAAGAATGACAAAATTAAACATAACAATAATAGCAAGACACTATTGAGCACTCCCTGCACGCTAGGCTCCATGCTCATAAGCATGTACATGCACTTGTCATTTAAGATTCAAAACACCTTGTCAAGTAATCGCTATTATTTTTTTTTAAAGTTTATATTTATTTATTTTGAGATAGGGTGAGAGGTGGAGAAAGAGAAAGAATCCGAAGCAGGCTCCATGCTGTCAGCACAGAGCCCAACACTGGAATCGATCTCACAGAACCATGAGACCATGACCTGAGCCTAAATCAAGAGTCAGATGCTTAATCACCTGAGCCACCCAGGCACCCCAGTAATCACTATTATTAAACCCATTTTACAGATTAGGCAGCTAAGGGACAGAGACATCTGGTGGCTTTCCCACAGCGAGTCAAAGCAGAGATTCAACACAGGTCAGCTGAGCTCCAGTTCCAAAGAAGCCCGTGGCCACCATCTTCTGTGTGTCCCTGTAATGAATTCACGTATTTATAAACAATGGACTTAAGGACTGGAAAGAAGCTTAAAGGAAGCTCTATTTCAATTTGAAAAGATAAAGGAGTTTATGTGAGCTCTCAATAATAGTACCTCTTATCTACATTATAGAAAACTGCCTTATGCCAAAGAATAAATTGTAATTACTAAATAAAAACAAAAGCATGTAAACATTTTTAAGACACCAAAATAATTTCTATCTTCCTATATATCGGAAAACCAAAAAACTAAATGACTAATTCAAATCATGTAACTTTTTGGTGATTTATTATCAGTTATGAAGTACAACATAAGAGAAGGAGAATGATATTTTAGTGAATGTGATAAATTAGTTGGAATTTAGTTACAAATGTAAAATTTCTGCTTTTCAAATTAACATCTCATTACTTAAGATGCTTTCACATACCTAATGTTTTAATACTTTTGGCAGTTAGCACACAGATACAGAACAAATTTCCTGCCAAGTCAAACAGTAGATTTTTTTTTCAGTTTGGGCTAATTCAAGTTCAACTGTGATTCAATTACTATAGTCCAGGCCAATAATATTGAGCACTTTTATGTAAAAAATAACACAAATTAAATGTGTGAAAAACTTCTTTCCAGTGCATTTAACACATCAGTTGGGGGCTTAGTCTGCCAGTTTGCATTATACATGTGAATGATGTGTAATTGCACTTAAACTAGTAGCAATGCTGAGTTTCAGACTGAGGCAAGACTTAAATCATGATGAATTTGGAGGCACGAGATTTACAAGCCAAAATCACATATAAAGGCAAAACTGCACAGCTGGAAATATGAAGGTAAGAGTCATATAATTTAATCCCAATTAAAAATAAAATCCTCTAGAAAGTGCTGTTCCATTTGACGCCAGGCTTTTCTGCTAAAGTGTCTTCATGACCCTCCTCATTCTCTCTTAATGGTGAATTATCAAAGTATTTGAAGACTGTAAGACATCTATCAAGTCTCAAAAGATTTGCATTCTTTTTATCTGGCTTGTCCATATGGACTCGGAGCCAGTGGTTAAATAATAATGATAAATTAAATAACATAAGACAGGAAAAAAAGTAATCAATTGAGAGGGAAAAAAAGGAATCAATCAAAAAAGAAAAAAATTGGGGTGCCTGAGTGGCTCAATCAGTTAAGCATCTGACTTCGGCTCAGGTCATAATCTCACAAATCGTGAATTCAAGCCCCACCATCAGGCTCTGTGCTGCAGCTCAGAGCATGGAGCCTGCTTCGGATTCTGTGTCTCCCTCTCTCCCTGCCCCTTGCTCACTCATGCTCTGTGTGTGTGTATCTCTCTCTCAAAAATAAACAAACATTAAAAAAAAAGAAGAAGAAGAAAATTGATGCCTTTGGCACCTAAACTGAAGTAAATATGTGCATTTGGGCCAAAAAATTGGCTTAAAACTTACTGAAGTAAAAAAAAAAAAAAGTGAGGGAAACATATTGCTGTGGACAATTTTTTATTTTAAACAGCACAAAATAAATTTATCTGCAAAAAAATTTCTTCCCTAGAGTATAATTAAGTAAACTTCTGCCACAAAGTCTCCCTGAAAACCAGGAACACTACTCGATGGCATAACCCCAGTGATGACAAAGAGCGCACGGTGAAAAGGGAAATGCTCTGATACATGTAGTTAGATTTTTGATGGTCTAGAGATCAATTACGGTACTGGAAAGATAGTATTATACTCTCTTTCTCAAATACCGCATATATCTCTTCCTCAAATTCAAGTGGCGTTCATTTTGGCCTGCCAACACACTACAATCCTAAATACTTAAAGAGTATAGTTCTTTGAATTCTTTGAAGGAGATTAATACTAACCATTTAAAACTGGTTCCACTAAAGACCTTCATTTTTGTGAAAATACATGCTAAGGCATTTCTCAATTGCAAACCAAAAAAAGGAGGGGGTGGGTGGTGCATGCCTGGCTGGCTCAGTTGGAAAAGCATGTGGCTCTCTGATCTCAGGGTCCTGAGTTCAAGATTTACCTTGGTGTAGATTACTCTCTTACTTACTTACATAAATAAACTTTAAAAAGAGAGAGAGAGAGAAGAGGATAATACTTCAGTCATGATTCTTTGTTACTATAGTGTTTTCTGGTTTTGTCCTTTTTAATTCTAAGTAGCTCTAAAATTACCTCCACATCAATGAACTGTTTCAACTCCTCCAGATTAAAAAATAAGTTCCACAAGTCCACATCCAAAGTAAAACATATTACCAAAAAATGTACCCAAGCAATATCAGCTACTATAAATCTGAATGAAAGGCAATTTACTTTAATTATATATTCACTTAAAGCCACTGAATTCTCAATAACTGTGTACTCATTAAAATGCTAATATTTAACAGGTAGAATCTGACTTATGCATATAGAGCTTATGAGATCCAAAAATAGGTTTTAAAAGAGAAGACACAATAAAAAGAGGAGACTGCAAACCAAGAAACAGACACAACTACAGAGAACAAACAGGGCAATGGTTACCAGAGTGGAGGTAGGTGGGAGAATGGGTGAAACAGATGACAGGGAGAAGGAGTGCACTTGTAATGAGCTCTGGCTGTTGTATCGAAGTGCTGAATCACTAAATTGTACACCTGAAACTAGTATTACACTGTATGTTAACTGGAATGTAAATAAAAGCTAAACTACACAACACTACCAAATAAAAAAAGAGGAGACAGAATTAGACAGTTTAATATTGTGGTCACCTCAGCAAAACACAAGACAGCATGACAGTTCTTCATGCTTGAAGAACTAAGCTCTTGGAAAGTAACGACTTCTGATAATTACAGATCTAACCAACAAAGTTTTTTTTTTTTAATGTTTATTTTTGAGAGAGAGAGAGAGAGAGAGAGAGAGAACGAGAATACAAGCTAGGGAGGGCAGAGAGAAGGAGACAGAGGACCCAAAGTGGGCTCCGCACTGACAGCAGAGAGCCAGATACGGGGTTCGAACTCATGAATTCGAGATCATGACCTGAGCCAAAGTCAGTTGCTTAACCAACTGAGCCACCCAGGTGCCCCCCCCAACAAAGTTTTTTAAATGGTATCAAAGCTCTAACATTAATATATATTAACACGTTAACACATCTAAGCAATTTCCAAAAGTCAGATTAATATGATAAAACAAAAGCCGGAGTTTTAATTAAGATGATCCACTAGCCTACAAATGAATGGCTTAATTATTCAAGCACAAGTTATTTCTGTATAACCAGTATCAGACCAATTTCAGAGACATATTAACACTTAAAATTCTAATGGTCACTAGTTTATTTCAAAACAGAAAACTGAACCAAGCGTATCTTGATGATCTGGGAGATAGCACATTCCATCAAAATCATTCAACTGTTGACAAAAGTACTGTGAAACAGACACAAACAGGGAAGTCCTAGAAATAGTGTTTAAGCACTGCTGAAACACTTATCTCACTCTGTTAATGACAAAGGGCCCTTAAAAACAAAGTCTTATGGTTATACATTCCATAGAATAATAATAGCTAACATTATTAGGCACTTACTATGCCAGGTCTTGTTCCATGCATATTAATCCATTTACAACAAACGTACAAAGAAAAGTTCCATTATTCTGTCCCATTTCAGGGATGACAACTAAGGCAGAGAAAAGGAAACAAACGAAACAAAAAACTCTGAGGTTGTAATTCAAACCTAAATATTCTGCTCTAGAGTCCATACTCTTGGCCACAATACCATGATACATTTAAATAAAGTATTGATTCTGAAGCTGAAGAGACTTAAGCAAACATGTCAACATAAGGGAAACAAAGGCATCATGTATCACAGTTAACACATTAACAGAAAAGACTCTAGGTCAACTGATAAGTAGGTGAGCTTGCCCATGAAACTCTCACTTCTGTATTCTAACCTACTTTGCCTCACTTAGTGGCATTCCCCCACCTTCCTTCACAGGCAACGAGTGTCTTCAGCATCACTTATAACAGTAAAAGACTGATGAATCTCAATCACAATATACCTTACTAAATCAGTGACCAAAAATAGTTTAGACTTCTGGATTTATTATTATTTTATCACAGGAATAGATTCCTTAAGCTCAAAGAAGTGTTCTAAAAAGTAAAATTTAACATACTCTCTAAGAAACTGAACAAGTACTTTGGAAGAAAACAAGGTCTTCCTGGTATTTTAGTCAAATGGAATGACTGGGAGAGCAGTATAAGATGTTAATTACAGGGGCTCCTGGGTGGCTCAGTTGATTAAGCACCCAACTTCAGCTGAGGTCATGAACTCACTGCTCTAGAGTTCGAGCCCACATCGGGCTCTGTGCTGACAGCTCAGAGACTGGAACCTGGAGCCTGCTTCAGATTCTGTCTCCATCTCTCTGCCCCTTCCCTGCTCGCTCGCTCTCTCTCTCTCTCACTCTCTCTCTCAAGTCTAAAACATTTAAAAAAATTTTTTGATAAAAAATTTAAAAAATAAGATGTTAACTACAGGTCTAGGTGGGTAAGTATATATAAAGTTGGACTAGTTCTTTCAAAACAAAAGTGATACAAGTATCATTTCTCTGATCTAAACCCTCCAAATGGCTTCTCTCAGAATAAAATCCAAAATCCTTACTATTTCCTAGGAGGGCCTACATGAACTGGCCTCCCTGACTTCCTCATCTCAAATTATATTGGCCTCCTTTAGTTGCCTCAAATGTGTGCCGATGGTACAAACTTCAGAGATCTTGCACCTACTGTTCCCTCTAAGACCTACCCACAGATATGCCTATCCCACAAGCTCCACCTCCTTCATCTCTGTTCAAATTTCCCCTTGAAGACTTCCTCTATCACCCCAAGTAACAGTCCTTTCCAACTTCTTTGTATCCTGCATTATTTCTCCACATAACACTTATTGCCATAGGACTTTACATATTTGGTCCTATCTTTCTACCCCTGCTACCATACAGGTTTTGTGAGAAAAGGGCTCACTTTTACTCACTGCTTTATCCTGGGCTCCTAATACAATGCCTGACACATAGCTGGTTTGTTGAATAAATCAACAAATACACGAATTGCTTAACCGCACCCTACACATAAGGCCAGCCTGGCTTCCTAGCAATAATAGGATAATGGCTTGTTTTGAAGGCTCTGAGATTCAAACAGCAACTATCTCATGAACCATGTGCCATAACTGGCTTCTTACATTGTACTATAAAGCACTAGTTGATGAAATTACCCTTACAACACACGAAAAAAAGAAATAAGTACAGGTGAAGAAAGACCTATTAAAAACAATACATTAAAAAGAGAAGTTTTCACATTACATACACTCCACTAGATCTGCCAATAAAAATAAAAACTTTTCTTCCTACAGTTAAAAGGCACCTATGAAAATATACTAAAAGTTTGAATGCGGTCAATCTTGTAACTTTGCTTTGGTCATGACAAAGCTCAGATTCAAATCTGCAACCCACATCCAACAACCACCCAGAGTCTTTGGCATTTATTTCAATATAATTTTCATGCTCTACCTATCTGTCTGCATGTCTGTTTATCCCCATCCTGTTTTCCCTTTGCTTTGATTTCCTTATCTAGTTTTTTTCGCCTAGTATTATCACAATTTTTTTTTTTTCTGTAAACCACTTTGAATCCTTCTTGGAATAAAGTTTAGCACAGATTGATAAAACTCTAAAGATTACCAGGAGATTTCTATTTCTGCTTAAGATATATAAAGCTGCAAAGAATGTAGCACTCACTCTAAAAGAAAAGGCCCGATAATCTAAAACTCCACAATTTTACTTGAGCCCTTTGGAGACTGCTAAAAGTTTCAAGGCAACCAAATACAATGAATTCGAAAGACAGACAAGTCCCTCCAATAAAGGGCAGAACACACAGCAGACCATGATATAAAAAGGTAATTAAACTACCAGAAATAAATTCCTAAAAGTAAAGTGTAGACAAGCATACACTTTCCCAACTGGGTGCCCTAGATACAATGGGAGTCTACACTCTCTTGCAAGCTCTTTTCTACAGGCCTCCGCTAGATGCTCATGAGAAAGACTAAGTTCATGGCAAAAAAAAAAAAAAAAAAAAGAGTCCCCGCTCAATGGCACAGTCCAGGAGATGACCAGGGATCACTGAGAACAGACACAGAGCCCCAACCACTTCCCCAGGTCCTTTTCTCCTATGAAGCAAAAACCTTAGGCCACTGGAGAAGAAACAACAAACATTCACACTGCCAGGACACTAGCAAACATCTACTGTTGCCAGGATAAGAAGATAACCAAATCCCTCTATTCTTGTGGGGAAGGATAAGAAATCATTTTGACCCGAGGATCCAACACTGATACATCAAGCAGAGGTCTTCTAATGCTCAGTGAGGAGCAGAAAACCCCATTCAAGAACAATCACAAATACAAGGCAAACACTGACTGCCACAGGAAAAAGGTAAGGGAACAATGATAAAGCCCCATCTCTGAGGCCAAAGTAGACAGGGTCTTTCTTCATAAGGCTGAGGCGAGGGGCGCCTGGGTGGCTCAGTTGGTTAAGCATCTGACTCCTGATTTCAGTTCACGTCATGATCTCATGGTTCATGAGTTCGAGCCCCACATCAGCCTCTGTGCTGATGGTGCAGAGACTGCTTGGGATTCTGTCTCCCTCTCTCTGCCCCTCCCGTACTAACATGCTCACACACTCTCTCTCTCTCAAAAAAAAACTTAAAAAAAATTGTTTTTATTAAAAAAAAAAAAAAAAAAGACTGAGGGTGGACCAGGTTAACTACCTCCACCACAATCCTGACACCAAATAGCATGCAACAGCATTCTACCACCAGGTAACATTAGCCAACACTAACAATAAAACTCCAGACTAGCTCAGCTCATGTGAAGTTTGACTCAACACCCCACCACAAAGGCCCAACAGAAGAAGACATATACCCATTTCCAAGAATAAATATGTATCTCTACTATTATTATACACAATGCCCAACACTTAAATAAAAATTATCAGAGACACAGAATCACCCGCAGTGAAGAGAAAAAAAAATCAATACAAGTAGACTCAGGAATCACTCATATACTGGAACTATCAGATAGGGTTCTTTTTATTTATTTATTTATTTATTTATTTATAAATGTTTATTTAGTTTTGAGAGAGAGAGAGAGAGAGAGAGAGAGAGAGAGAGAGAGAGAGACTGCAAGCAGAAGAGGGGCAGAGAGAGAGGAGACACAGAATCCAAAGCAGATTCCAGGCTCTGAGCTGTCAGCACAGAGCCCGACACAGGGTTCAAACTCACAAACCGTGAGATCATGACCTGAGCAGAAGTCTAACTGAGCCACGCAGTTAACCAACTGAGCTTAACCAACTGAGCCACGTGGGCACCCCTGGTTCTTTTTAAATTATGATTATTACTGTGTTACAGGACTTAGTGAAAACAGTGGACAACATATATGAACAGAGAGATAATTTCAAGAATGAAATGGGAGAATATTTCTAAAAGTCAAATGGAAATACGAGAAATAAAAAATACACTGTCAGAAATAAAAAGTTCTTTCAACAGACTCAAGAGTAGACTGGACTCAGCTAATGAAAGAATCAATGAACTTGAAGATACACGAAGACACATCAATACAAATTACCCAAACTGAAAAAGAGAGAGAGAAAAAGCATCCAATGTTGAGGGACACTCTCAAACGGTCTAAAATACATACAGAATGAAGTCCAGAAGGAGAAAGGAGAAAGACTAGGGCAGAGGAAATAACTTGGAGATAATGGTCAAGAACTTTCCAGAAATAATTAAAGATATCAAACCACATATTCAAGAAGCTTAGAGAAACACACAAACAAACACAGATGCCTAGCCACATCAAAGTCAAATAGCTTGAAGGCAACTGAGGAGGTAAGGGGTTGGAGGGGGGAGGGTGGGTATTATATATATACTGAAGAACAAAAATAAAAATTACATCAGATTTTGTCTGAAATTATGCAAGCCAAAAGACAATGACTTTTTTCACTATTTCAAAGTATAGAAGAAAAAACAGTAAACACAGAATTATATAAGCAGGAAAAGGATTTTTCATAATGAAGGCAACCTTAAAGTCACTATCAATATAAACAGATTCTCCATGCCAAACTAAAAATAAATACTGCTAGATATTTTTTACTTGAAATCCAACAAACATGGCTAAAAGTGCCTCTGCCCTCAAAATAAGGTTGAAAAACGAAAGTTATTTTTCATAACACTCAAACGTTTTCCTTGCCATTCAAATGAAAGTTTATCATCTGCTTAACATCCAACTAAAAACCCTTCCTTCTAACTCTTCATACCTCTCATCCAATCTATGGCTTGGAATACTATGGAGGAACTGAAGCAATAAAAAGAGAATGCAATAAACTTTGGGAAGTATGTTGAATCCAAAAAAAGTATTCTTTATGGAGGGCCTGGTGGCTCAGTTGGTTGAGTGTCCTACTCTTGGGTTTTGGCTCAAGTCATGATCTCATCGTTTGTGAGACTGAGCCCCACATCAGGCTCTGCACTGACAGCAAAGAAACTGCTTGGGATTTTCTCTCTCCCTCTCTCTACGCCTTCCTTGCTTGTGTGCACATGCATGTGCGCTCTCTCTCTCTCTCTCTCTCTCTCAAAATAAATAAACTTTATATAAATAAAACAAGGGGCTCCTGGATGGCTCAGGTTAAGCGTCAGACTTCGGCTCAGGTCATGATCTCGTGGTTCATGAGTTCGAGCCCAGCATCGGGCTCTGTGCTGACAGCTCAGAGCCTGGAGCCTGCTTCAGATTCTGTGTCTCCCTGTCTCTCTGCCCCTCCCCTGCTCATGCTCTGTCTCTCTGTCTCTTAAAAATAAAATAAACATTAAAAAATTTTTAATTAAAAAAAAAAACTCAAAGAGAGGTAACTGGCTGGCTCAGTCTGTAGTACATGCCACTCTTGATCTCGGTGTTGTAAGTTTGAGCCCCATATTGGGCACATTGTTTACTTAAAAAAAAAAAATCAAAAGGGAACATCGTCTAGCTTACATACTCCACTCATAACCATCTTCTCTGACAATCAAAAAAGAGGCTAAGAACAGACAGAGCTTTCAGGCAACTTTTTAAACCTAAAACCCACAAGTACTAAGTTTTGTAAAATATCTAATATGCTGAATATAAAGCACTGACGGTCCAAGATACTTTATGTACTCTAGTCCTCACCATTATTCTAATAACAAAAGCACTACTATTCCCATTATGGATAAAAAAGTAGAAATATCAGAATTTAGGGGTGCCTGGGTGGCTCAACGAGGTAAGCTTCCGGCTCTTGATTTCAGCTCAGGTCGCGATCTCGCGTTTCATGGGTTCAGGCCCCACATCAAGCTCTGAACTGACAATGCGAAGCCTGCTTGGGACTCTTTCTTTTTCCCTCTCTCTGCACTCCCATGCATGCTCTCTCTCTCAAAATAAACAAATAAACTTTAAAAATAATAAATATCAGAATTTAGATCCTTAAAGATTATTGTCATCATATGCATTATCCCTGGTCCTTGAAATGTATTCCTTGATTTCCACTGTATAAGTCACTTGATTCTTCTCTCTTTATGCCTATCAATAGTGAAGAGACCATATTTAATAAAACTTCATGTAAGAAATTTTACCTCCCTGAGCAAAATAATTTAAAATGGTCTTGCCCTTGGGGTGCCTAGGTGGCTTAGTCAATTAAGCATCCCACTCTTGACTTCAGCTCGGGTAATGATCTCACATTTCGTGGGTTCAAGCCCCGCCTCAGGCTTTGTGCTGACAGTGTGGAGCCTGCTTGGGATTTTCTCTCCCCTCTCCCCTCTCCCCCCCCCCCATATATATATCTGCCCCTACCCTGCTTGTTCTCTCCCTCAAAATAAGTAAATAAACTTAAAAAGAATTTTTTAAATAAAATAAAATGGTCTTGTCCTTACTCATTAGGAGATAAAAATCTTAAGAGTTCAAAATATTGGCTCACAATACTTAGATAAGCTCTTTAAAATGAAATGTTCCTATTTCCTAAAATGAGACTTAAGAACTCTATCTGAAAATACAAAGTTGGAAGTTCAGAAAATACTTCAAAGGCTCAAAACACACACACACAACAATTGTGATTTAAGAATTCTTATTTTTTTGCACTGTAAGTAAAACTAAAAAGATATAGAAAACTGAAATATATAGTAAGTATATAAAGAAATACATTGGACTAATAAATCCCAAATTCAGGATAACAATTACCTCTGATAAAAGAGAGAAGCAAGTAATCAAGGAGGGTGTATGCTGAGGGCTTTAATTATATAGATAACATTTTGTTTGTGAAGCTGGCTGATGGATACATGGTCTTGCTGTATTATAGTGTATTTTTATATATCTGCAATATTTGAAAATAGCTTTTTCTTAAGTTTTCAAACCAGATGTACTCCTCTGCATCTCCGTAAACACAAATATGTATTTTATATAAAAGATCATCAATCACACTATTACTATGGATTGTACAAGGAAAATATCCAACCACACACACTAAACATATGTACCAACTCCATTCATATCAAGTAAATGTCTTTTGTATCAGAAGACAGTAGATATAACCCAGTTTCATCATCTATACAATGAGGTCAATACCACCTACCTATCCATGGCAGTATTATGAAAATTAAATGGGACAAAAAATGTATAGGTCACCTAAAATATGTTCATCAAATGTTAGTTATTAATGGCAGAAAAAATTTAAAGGCAAAAAATATGACGCTGTATATCAATATTTACTAACTGTAGAATCTTTACATGTAGATTTACTCCTGATGGTGTATACATTTTCTTCCACTCCCAACTTGTGGAATAACCTTGGAAATGGATACATGTTTAACTAATATGAATGACATAATACATCCAACTCCCAGAAATGCAATAAATCATGCTAAAAATCTTCACAGGCAGGGTTTAAAGCTCCCTGTTCTCAATAGAGACTTCTAATAAACATTTATTTATTAGTGTGTCTACTTTATGCTTAGCACTGACAAACCCTAGGGAAACAGAAACAAAAAACATAGTTCCTATCTTAAGCAGTTGGTTTAGTGGAGGAAACAGATAAAAAATAATCTATCAGTAGCTGTTAGTAGAGCAACTAACCCAGATGGGAAAAGGTGTAAAGCATCACGCTATTGATTGGTATTCCTGCCACCTAGCTCCTTTTCTTCATCCCCTCCCTTGCCCTCAGCCCTGCTTGTCTTGGTCTTCTCTGAAAGCAGACAGTAAGTAATGCAGGATTTATTCTACGGACACTACAGAACTGCATTGTTCACTAAGCCACATGGAGCTACTGAGCATTTGAAATACAGCTACTGCAGGGTAAGATGTGCTCTAAGTACAGTGTAAAATATACACTGGAGTGGAAAACCTTAGTATAAAGAATGAAAAAAATACAGTATATCTCACTAATAATTTTTATAATGACCACATCTTAAAATGATAGTATTTTGTATATGCTGGTTTAAGTATGTTATTAAAATAGATTTCACCTGTTTCTTTTTACTTTTAATTTTAACATGGCTACTGGGAAACCTGAAACTACATTGGCAGCTCACATATTTCTACAGAACAAATGATCTACCAAAAAAAAAAAAAATCAAGGGGCGCCTGGGTGGCTCAGTCAGTTAAGTGTCCAACTAGGACTCAGGTCATGATCTCACCGTTTGTGAGTTTGGGCCCCACGTCGGGCTCTGTGCTGACAGCTCAGAGCCTGGAGCCTGCTTTGGATTCTGTGTCTCTGCCCCTCCGTGTCTCTGCCCCTCCCCACCCTGTGCTCAGTCTCTCAAAAATAAATTTTAAAATTTTTTCAAAAAAAATTTTTTAAATCAAGACAATACATAATGCACACTTCAGAAGTATTGGGTTAAGTATTAGTTGAATCTGAATCTAAAGAAAAGATCTATGCCGTCAGAATTCTAATTACCTGGAGTATGTGTTTACGAATGACAATGAAATTCATTAACCCAACAAATTTATATCACAAGCTCCATGTTTCTAGATTGATATGCAGTAAAATTGTTCCTCCTTCTATTACAATGAATCACACCAGAAACAGCCCAGTGTGCCAGTGTACCACAGTTCATCAAAACTATACCACAACATCAAAATCCAAGCTCTTTTTATAAGAATGACAAAGAAATAAACTTCAAAACATCCTAAAAACAAGGTAGTTACTGATGAATGCAAAAAATTATTTATTTTTATTAAGTAAGCCCCAACGTGGGGCTTGAACTCACAACCCCAAGATCAAGAGTCAGCATGCTCTGATGACAAAGCCAGCCAGGCACCCCATGAATACAACCTATTTCAACTACCTAGAAGTGCATAGTTATAGACTCTGTCCCCTGAGGCTAAAAGTTAAAACTCTTACTTTTCAGTATCTAGAGATAACCCATGACAATTAATTCATTAGGTACATGACTCACAGTGACCTGAGTTCCTCCAGAGTAAGGTGAAAGAAAATGAGGACCCGAGCAAGAACAAAAAGAGAGAATCCTTAAAGCTCTCCTTCCAAAAGCCAAGGAGATTTATTTGGGTGAGAAGGTTCTGATTAGATCAAACCAAAAGGACTATAACTGGATCTTGACATCCAGGAGTCCTAAGAAGCGACTAGGCATTCCCTCATCTCTGTAAGAACTTAGATAAAGATCAGTCCTAAAGAAGCTGTAAGAGTTGTTAATCTTCTGTTCAGCCTTCATAATCTTATGTTAAAGTCCTAAAGCCCTGGAAATTTGACCTCAAGGACCTCTACAATATATATGGCCAAGAATCAAAGACCCAAAGCAGTCTCCTTGCCAGAACTTCATAACACAAACAAAATATTATCTGACAATAAGGCATGGCCTTACAAACTGCCCCAACCTGCATACACTTAAAAATAACTAGCCAAACAGCAGCCTTTAGCGATTTACAGTTCTAAAGTACAGATTTTCACAAGAGAAATAAAGTTAATCTCATCACAAATGAATACCTATTAATTCTATACAAGGTTCAGCGCTAAAGCACAAAAATACTAGTGCCGACATCAACCATAATCATAATCATAATCATGACCGAGTGGTTCCATAGACCTTGATGGTAACTGTAATAGAACAAGGACTGACTTGAGCTCAGTACTTGTGCAGAATACAAGGGGATATCTGACACCAGCCTTTTTTTTTTAATGTTTATTTATTTTGATAGTGAGTGAGCTAAATTTATTTTATTTATTTTGATAGCGAGTGAGCAGGGAAGGGGCAGAAAGAGGGAGACAGAGAAATCCCAAGAAGGCTCCATACAGTCCGAGAGAAGCCCAACACAGGGCTTGAACTCACGACCTGAAATCAAGACCTGAGCTGAGATCAAGAGCCAGACACTTAACCAACAGAATCACACAGGAGCCCCAACACCAGACTTCTTTTGACGTAAGAACATCCCCAATGTGACCAGCCCTCAGCCTGGGTTAGGTAAAAATTAGTATCTATGCTCCTATATAACCCTGTGCCTTTCGTTAATACAGCAACTATTAGACTGTATTACATTTACCTCTTCACTTGTCTGTCTCCCTCACCATACTGCCGGATCTAACTCTGGCACCTAACATAATGCTACGCATACCACTGAGTGCTCAAAAAAATATCTGCTGGTTGAATGGATAATCTGGAGCTATGCTGTCCAACAGGGCAGCACCCAGTTACTTGTAGTTATTTAAATATAATTAAAATTAAATAAAATTTTAAAATGTAGTCCCTCAGCTACACTCCTCACATTTCAAGTGCTTGTTGCGGCATATGGCTACTGGCGGCCACACCGGAATGTTTTCATCATCACAAAAAGTTCCATTAGACACTGCTGGTCTGGAGTTGGAGTGTCCCTGGATTCTGGAGGTACCTGAATAGCCTACTAATTCATACTTTCTCCTTTTTGTAAAAACTTTTTGTTAATATTTATTCTTTTTTTTTTTTTTGAGAGAAAGAGTGTGCGAGCAGGGGAGGGGCAGAGAGATAGAGAAAGAGAGACAGAGACAGAGAATCCCAAGCAGGGTCCACTTGACTCAGGCCTCCAACTCACAAACATAAATTCATGACCTGAGATCAAACCAAGAATCGGATGCTTAACCGACTGAGCCACCCAGGTGCCCTTTCATACTTTCTCCTAATGGGACTATTATTCTGAATGAGAAAAGGTGGGAAGAAAAATGTTTAAAATGTGCACCAACCCCAATCAGCAAGGCAATAAAAGGAAAGGAGTGCTGCAAGACTATCAATTATATTCCAAACTTTTCTGGTAATTCTTTATTGCTAAAATTTATTTGGTTATAGACCCCCTTCCCCCACGTATTTCACTGCTCTAAGTAAAAGCCCTTAATGGGGTGCCTGGGTGGATCAGTGGGTTGAGCATCTGACCCTTGGTTTCATGGGAATGACTCTTGATTTCATGGGAACGAGCCCTGCACTTGGGATTCTCTCTCCCTTTTTTCTGCCTATCCCCTGGCCCTCTCTCTCTCAGAATAAACAGACTTTTTTAAAATAAAAGAAAGTCCTTAGTAACAAAAAGGGATGTTGCATATTTCTAGGAAGATGAAAGAAAGGATATGGGATAATTTCTGTCCTAAACATCGGCTAGAAAAATATAGCAGGTCAAAAAATAGTTAATTTAGTCTAGATAATCAATTTTGCAGAGAAAGAGACTGAACACAGACAAGTAAAATTACCCTAAAGAGAAGAACAGATGTTAGAAGCAGATCAGGTAGGTAAGAGATAAGGAAATGCAGAGTGCGCACAGAAAGCCAGGAAGGTTTTCTGTTTTTCACAAAATTACAGCATATTATCCAAAACATCAAGAGTCTACATTTAAAAGGGAATGATAAGCACTAGTAAAAGGTCAAGTAATCGTAACCCTAAGTTTGTCCTTACAAACCCTGATACAGTACTTAAATGCTTCACTAGCAGTTTACATTTTTCTTTCTATAAAATAATCACATAAGTCATGTTTCTATAATATAATCACATAGAATCTGTTTATTCCCACTAGTCATAACAGACTTGAATGAAGCTATAAATACAAGAATCTAAAACTGAAACTAGAAATATTTACTCACTAGTTTCAGTGGAAACAATTCCAGTAACAAGACTGGAAATTAAACACTGAAAGTGAAACTAAGGGGTGATGAATAATTTGCTTCTCTAATAAAAATGAAATCACTTTTGTCATCCTGAAAATGGTACTTGAATAAAAACCAAAGTCGGAGTGTTTGTTTGTACGTCTTAAGAGATTTTCATTATCATGAATCATAAATAAAAACATAAAATAAAAAGGATTAACTTTAAGTTCTCTTATTATAACTTCACCCTGAGCAAAAGCAAATTCAGTGTAATAAATCCTTAAGTGCTTTTTTTTTTAAAAAAATTTGTTTATTTCTTTTTGAGAAACAGAGTGAAAGCCGGGGAAGAGGAGAGAGAGGAGACACAGAATCTGAAGCAGGCTCCAGGCTCTGAACTGTCAGCACAGAGCCTAAACTGGGGCTCAAACTCACAAACTGTGAGATCATGACCTGAGTCAAAATCCGACACTTAACCGAGTAAGCTATCCAGGTGTCACTAAAGTACTATAGTACTATTAAAACAAAGAAAATTATACTGTTTTGACATTAATTTATGTGTTATGTAGCCTGCTGTATCCTCAGCCACAAACTCTCAGGTAAATACTGAATTCTGTGTTTCAAAGGACACAAATCCCTCATTTGTAGGGATTTTATATATCTAATTTTTTATGTCTTAAGATCCAAGAAAAGCTTTTAAGTCTGTCCCACTATGAAAACAGAATATACCAAATCTAGAGCTGAATCTTCAATGAAATGTATCAAAATAGGAGAACTTTATAATAATACAAAAAGGGAGGGGTGCCTAGGTGGCCCAGTCAGTTGAGTGTTCAATTCTTGATTTACACTCAGTTTGTTACCTCGCAGTTCATGGGTTAAAACCCTGCATCAGGCTCTACACTGGCAGCGCAGAGCCTCCTTGAGATTCTCTCCCCTGTCTCTCAGCTTCTACCCTGCTCATGCTCTCTCAAAATAAACTTAAAAAATTTTTTTTAATTTAAAAAAAGGGAAAAGAAAACAAATGGGCAGCAAGATAAAAATTTTATTTATTTCCTATATATTTTTTATCCTCCATCATGTCTATTTCTATAGCTCATTATAATATTCATATCTAATAGAAAACTGTATTTCAAAACTATTAATTTTATTAAAATGCAAAAAGTAAATAATTTTACAGTAATAAACTTGGAGGTAGGGAGAGCAAACAGCTAAAAATTTCCTGTGAAGATTCATCCTATATTCATTGTCACTATTTTTTGAGTTCATTACTTGGGATTTCACCCTATGACAGAGCAAACGAAGATTTTACTGGTGAATCACTGAGTACCTTAAAGCTGAATACACCATGGGGCGCCTGGGTGGCTCAGTCGGTTAAGCATCCGACTTCGGCTCAGGTCATGATCTCACGGTTTGTGGGTTCGAGCCCCTGCATTGGGCTCTGTGCTGACAGCTCAGAGCCTGGAGCTGCTTCAGATTCTGTGTTTCCCTCTCTCTCTGCCCCTCCCCTGCTCACTCTCTGTCTCTCTCTCTCAAAATAAAGACATAAAAAGAAAAAAAAGCTGAATACACTAATAAAATATAATTCTGTTATCTGGGTTATGATTCAATTATACTGTTTAAAATATTTTACATATGGATGGTTAGGCTGGTATAAGAGCCATTTAGCCCAAACTACCTCTTAAGAAAGCTACTTCATTCCCTATCTTCTTTCAACCACTAGCAAATGTGTTACGGGCTTGTTTAGTTTTAATGAACTGCTGTGCAACTGTCTCAGGTACGTATCTGTGTGCTCAAAAAGATTAAGCTAATTCAGAAAGATGCTGTTTGTCTTAAAAGGTATAACTGTCACTCTCTCTTCCTTAAAGCTCCAAGGTGTATACAGTGAAGCAAAGAACTAGACAAACGGTTAAGTACTGAAAGAACAGAATTTTAAAACATTATAAACTACCATGGACTAAGGACCCACTATAAGCCCATCATTCTGCTGTGAACGTCCTCACAAAAACCGCATGTGCTGGGGGCGCCTTGCTGGCTCAGTAGGTGGAGCATCCAACTCTAGGTCTTGGGTTGTGGGTTCAAGCCCCATGTCAAGTGAGATTACTTAAAAATAAAAAAATCATGGGGTTCCTGGGTGGCTCAGTCAGTTAAGCATCCGACTTCGGCTCAGGTCATGATCTCAGGTTCGTGAGTTCGAGCTCTGAGTCGGGCTCTGTGCTGACAGCTCAGAGCCTGGAACCTGCTTCCAATTCTGCATCTCCTTCTCTCTCTGCCCCTCCCCCACTAGTACTCTTTCTCTCTTTCTCTCTCTCTTAAAAGTAAATAAACATTACAAAAATTTTTAAATAAAATAAAATAAAAATATTTTAAAACAAACAAACACTGGTCCTAGAAGCTGCTGGTTGCCCCACAATTATTGTTTTCCTCTCTTTCCTCAATAACAAAGTGAACCTTCTGGTAAGTGCCCTTTAAGCAAAGCAGCATCTCTCGGTCCTCTCCCTTCTCCTCCTTGTTAACTGGCATGCTATCTTTATAGGATAGAGCTGGAATAGTCCTCCTAGACCACAAAGTTCACTTGACCAACACAAGGCATGCTCAAAAAACAGAAACTTAGGGGGCACGTCGGTGGCTCAGTCAGTTAAGTGCCCAACTTCAGCTCAGGTCATAATCTCGCGGTTCGGGCGCATCCCAGACTGTGCTGACAACTTGGGAGCCTGGAGCCTGCTTCAGATTCTGTGTCTCCCTGTCTCTCTGCTCCTCCCCCACTCGTGCTCTGTCTCTGTCTCTCTCAAAAGTAAACACTGAAAAAAAAAATTTTTTTTAAAGACATTAACAGGGGTACCTGGGTCACTCAGTCAGTTAATCATCTGACTCTTGGTTTTGGCTCGGGTTGTGATCTCAAAGCTTGGGCGACTGAGCCTGTGCTGGGCTCCGCACTAACAGAGCAGAAGCTGCTTGGGATTCTCTCTCTGCCCCACTCTCTCACTCTCTCTCTCTCTCTCTCAAAAAAGAAAATAAAAAATAAATTTCTTTTAAAGACAGAAACTTAGGGGTGCCTGAGTGGCTCAGTTGGTTAAGTGTCCGACTTCAGCTCAGGTCATGATCTCACGGTTCATGAGTTCCAGCCCTGCGTAGGACTCTGTGCTGACAGCTCAGGGCCTGGAGTCTGCTTCAGATTCTGTGTCTCCCTCTCTCTGTCCCTCCCCTACTCACACTCTCTCTCTCTCTTAAACATAAACATTAAAATTTTTTTTTAAATAAAAAGACAGAAACTTAGATCCCTGACACATCTGAGTGCCACAATGGCTCAGGACCTGGTAATATGCTAGTTAGTGGAATAATTCAGATTTAAATCAAGTCTCTCCATTACACATTGAAGTATATGTTAACACATTCATTTCTGTAGCACACAATTTTTTTTTTTAATATTAGGCAGGCTTGCAGTAATCTTAATAATCCTCAGTAATAACAACAGAGGCAAGACTATGCCTTACTCATTTGCACAGGGCTAGCACAAAGCCCTGCACACAATACACTTTGCTGAATTAAGAAAGCTCCCTTCAAAACAGGAAAGAAAACAAATAAAAGCCGTCAGTGCCCATCAGTTTGTCAATCTGACTAATGAGATACTGGTAATAAAATATTTCAAGTTCTAAGTGGATGTCAGGTACAAAATGTCTGGTTTGTGCTCTCACTTTCCTATGTCCCAGAACTAAGCTATTTCAAAGTGGAAAAAAAAATCCTCCTCAGGTCATCTGGCAAACTCTATTTCAGTATTAATCTAGAAAAGAAACTTAAAGGACATGTCGACTGAGAAGGAAGCATTCATTACTTGACCATTACAAATCAAGACTCTCAACAAGGAAGAGACGCCAAATCCAATAGCAAGCATCATACTAGTAACACTCAAAGCTCTAAGGAACGGTCCAAATAATTAAGCAAGTACTAATTTCATGTCCCTTAAATATTATGCAAGACCTAATTAACTCACATTGGACCACTCCTATTTTCTAGGCCAGAAGCCTTAACTTTAGTTGTATATCTAAAACCCCAACTCCAAAATCTGAATCAGAAAATGTCTATATATTTTCTTACATTCCAAAACTGATTCCAACAAGCTGCCAAGATTGAGTGCTATATCCTAGCCTTCCTATGTCTCTAAAATTATGCTAATTAAGCCGGCATTTTCTTGAATTTAAAAAACAAAAAACTAACTTATGCGGGTCACTAAAGTCTAATGCAAATATTAATTTGGTTCAATGACAAAAAGTTAGTATTTCTTACATTCCTTTTTCAATAAATCCATTTCTCTTTTTTTTTATTTTGAGAGAGAGAGCACGAGCAGAAAAGGGCAGAGAAAGAGGGAGAGAGAGAAACTCAACCAAGCCGTCAGCATGGAGACAGACACAGGGCTCAAACTCAGAAACTGTGAGAGCATGACCTGGGCCAAAATCAAGTGTCAGACAGTAACTGAATGAGCCACCCAGGCTCCCCACATTCCTTTTTTTTTTTTTTAAACTTTTATTCATTTTTGAGAAACAGAGAGACAGAATGTGAGTGGGGGAGGAGCAGAAAGAGAAGGAGACACAGAATCCGAAGCAGGCTTCAGGCTCCAAGCTGTCTGCACAGAGCCCGACGTGGGGCTTGAACTCACGAGCTGTGAGATCATGACCTGAGCTGAAGTCGGCCACTTAACCGACTGAGCCACCCAGGCGCCCCCCCCCCTTTTTTTAATGTGTATTTTTTTTGAGAGAGAGAGAAAGAGCATGCCTGTGTAAGCAAGCAACAGAGAGGAAGAGAGAGAGGGAGAAAGAGAATCCCAAGCAGGCTCAATACTGTCAGTACAGAGCCCAAAGCAGGGCTTGATCTCACAAACCACAAGATCACAACCTGAGCTGAAATCAAGAGTCCAGTGAGCCATCCAGGCACCCCAGCATTTCTTACATTCTTGAACACTCTCTCCCAATTTATTTTACACTGGCTTCTCTCATCAAGAGAACATCACAATGTGTCTTTGTCAGGAAAATACAATGTTCTCTAGACATTTGTCGATAACCAACACAGTGACAAAACAGTTATCAAATTCATTTTCCAATCACAAAGGCAGCAAGAAACTTAAATAACAGCAGAGCAGGAAAAATGTTTTCCCTTTCACTAAAACTCAAGGCCCCAATAGCTCAGGCAGGAGAAATATTTATGCAGTAGATTATAAATAAAATAAGCAGAAAGCAGTTTTTACCAATGGATAACGTTAAGAGTACCCATTTGAAAATGAAACTAATCTACGAACTGCAAAAAATGGGATCTAAAAAGAGCAGACATATTCAGGGTTAAGAATGAAAGATGGTTAATTACTTCCTTGTTTTATTAAAACTTTAGTTTCAATTAAGCTCTTCAGCTAAAGAACCAAGAGCAAAAGAGTGTTGCATTACTAAAATAAAAAGCAAACAACACTTTAAAATATAAGGTGCTTTTTTTTTAAATGTTTACTTGAGAGAGAGAGAGAGACAGAGAGAGAGAGAGAGAGAGGAGAGAGAGCGTGAGCAGGGTAGGGGAGAAAAAGGGGAAAAGGGAGAATCCCAAGTAGGCTCTGTGCTGTCAGCGTAGAGCCCAACATGGGGCTCAATCTCAGTACCTGTGAGACCATGACCTGATTCTAAATCAAGAGTCGGATGCTTAACTGAGCCACCCAGGTGCCCCTCTTAAGAATATTTTTAATATTTACTATCAGTCTACCACAAAAACAAATGTCAGAAATACAGAAAACACATTTTTAAGAAAATTACCATTTTTTTAAATCCATCAGTGATTTGCAATTATCATCTTAGATAAAGACAGTTTTTGTCTTCAAGGTACCTCCAGTCATTAATAGATCAGGGAAATGCATGACTCAAGGCAGGGAGAACCCTAATAATTCCAAGATCCTTTAATTCCGCCTGTATTTATCCATCGAACATGTACTAGGAATTAAGGGCCGCCTGGGTGACTCAGTTGGTTAAGTGTCCAGCTTCAGCTCAGGTCATGATCTCACCTTTTGAGTTCAAGCCCCGCATGGGGTTCTGTGCTGACAGCTCAGAGCGTGGAGACTGCTTCAGATTCTGTGTCTCCCTCTCTCTCTTTGCCCCTTCCCTGCACACACACACACTCTCTCTCTCTCTCCAAAATAAACAAATTATTTTTTTAAAAATTTAAAACATGTACCAGGAACTAAAACAATCAATACAGTCGCGGCACAAAGTAAGCCATTTAGATTCTTTCAAATAAGCTCATACTTTAACCAGCACAAAATCTAAATACTCTTCCAATGGACCAAATTCTATTCAATTTAGTTGTGAATTCAGGAATTCATTAGCTACAATCTAAAATTTGTTCAAGCTTCTTTTCTCAGTAAATGCTGCTACATTATTTTTTAAAGGTTACCTCCTGGAATTAAATTTAAATTGATGTTTGCTAAAAATAGAAAACATGAAAAAAATTTAACAAGAAAAGAATAAAAACTAAGTTCCTATCTAATTCATGACTTAAATGTATTAATTCCTTGGCCAAATATGAAAATTATGTTTTTTTTCAAAAGTCCTGGTTCCTTTTTATAACAAATGTCATTCTATTTTCCCATTTTGTTATAAAAAGGATTTAAAGGGGCACCTGGGTGGCTCAGTCAGTTAAGCATCTGACTTAACTCGGGTCATGATCTCACAGCTCATGGTTTGAGCCCCACATCGGGCACTGTGCTGACAGCTCAGAGCATGGAGCCTGCTTAAGATTCTGTATCTCCCTCTCTTCTGCCCCTCTGCTCACACTGTCTCTCTCTCTCCTTCAAAAATAAACATTTAAAAAAAATTTTTAAAGAAAGAATTTAAAGTGGCTAATTAGAACACATTTAATAAGGCAAAATAACACAAATAAAAGATTAATAAGAAGAAAAACAACGAAGATCTAAACAGAGCCAGGAACCAAACCATTATAACTCACAAAAGCTAGTAATTAATGTTTATAACCTTTGGTCTATTTCATCCTTGACATATTTCACTTCATATCTTTTGATCTACGTCTATAACTTATCCTCAGAAATATTTATTCAAGTACAAAAAGTATTTGTATAAGAACATTCAGTATGGCATAGTTCATATTAGAAGAAAACAGAAATAACTCAAATTATAGGGAATTGATTAAAAATAAGTTACGGAACATCCATAGTAAAGAATTCTAATCATTTCAAAAAATTGGGATACATATTAGTGACACAGGAAATTGTGGCATATTAAGGAAATTTAATTAAGGAAAATGACACATATTAAGCATTTATTACATGTATTAAACAAGTATTATTACATGTATTATATTTATTAAACAAGTACAGTAAAACCTTGGTTTCCAAGCATAATTCGTTCCAAAAAGATGCCTGTAATCCAAAGCACTTGTATATCAAAGCAAATTTCCCCATAAGAAATAATGGAAACTCGGATGATTTGTTCTACAACCCAAAAAATATTCATATAAAAATTATTACACTACTGTAATATACTATAAAATAATAAAGAAAATACAAAATATAAAGAAAAATAAATTAACTTGCATGTGCCTTTGACAATCTTCGTGCCTGGTGTGAGGGAGACAAGAGAGAGGAGGGTCACTGTGTAGGACGACTTTCACTATCACTCACAGAATCACTGCTATCTATTGGCTCAATGGAATCTTTTTCTTCTCAGGCAACTTTAACAAGGAATCCATCCAATTTCCATGAGGATTTCATGGAAATGGGACATTGCATTGTCATAAGACAGATTGGCTACTTGCACGGCTACAGCCATATTCAGGTGGTGCTTTTCTACAAAATTTTGCACTGTTTCTCAAATTTTACACACCTCCCTAATCTCATTTGAAATGAGGGATTCCTCCACCTTTTTATCCTCCTGCTCTGCAGATGAGCTCTCCTCCATAACCTTCTGCCATTACTCACGATACAACAGTTATATGCAACAGTCAAAATGCCAGTTGTGGGCACTTTCCAATGTTGTGAAATATCACTGATTTCTGCAAAGGCCGTGGCCCGAGACCAAGCATCCAAGCATGGGCGATGGTCACCCACAATCCCGAGTGAGAGAACGAGACAAAAACCACTGGTTCAGGTGTGATCATGTGCCATTTGGCATCACGTACCACTTGTATTGCAAGATACCACTCTTTTATCAAGTTAAAATTTATGGGGCGCCTGGGTGGCTCAGTCGGTTGAGCGGCCAGCTTCGGCTCAGGTCATGATCTCAGGGTTTGTGGGTTCGAGCCCCGCGTCTGGCTCTGTGCTAACAGCTCAGAGCCTGGAGCCTGCTTTGGATTCTGTGTCTCCCTCACTCTCTCTCTGACCCTCCCCTGCTCACACTCTCTCTCTCTCTCTCTCTCTCTCTCTCTCTCTGTAAAATAAATAGAAACATTAGGGGAAAAAAGGTAAAGAAAAAAAATTTTTTTAATTATTAGAAATGTTTGCTTGTCTTGCAGAAAACTCGCAGAACAAGATACTTGCAATCCAAAGTTTTACTGTACATTTTACACGTAAATGTATATTAATATAAATTATCTATATATGAACTATATATTAAGGAAACTATAAAACAGCATATACAATGTGATCCAAATTTAGGTAAAATTAAAAGTGTGAAAATAGGCATAGAAAATAATGTATAGAAAGACATCAGATGGTTAAATGAAGAGGAATGAAACTACAAGGGTATTTTACTTAGTAATGTATTTCTATAATGTAAAGATACATCTATTGACTTTTTTTTTTGATGGCTGGTAGATTCTTTTATTATAAATTTTTTTTCATGTTTTATTTATTTTTGAGAGAGAGAGAGACAGAGTGAGCAGGGGAGTGTCAGAGACAGGGAGGCACAGAATCTGAAGATAGTCTCCAGGCTCTGAGGTAGCTGTCAGCACAGAGCCTGACGCGGGGCTCGAACCCACGAACCACGAGATCGTGACCTGAGCCGAAGCCGGACGCTCAACTGACTGAGCCACCCAACCGCCCCGGTAGATTCTTTTATTAACAACCAAAAAGTTTCACACTTACAATAAGAAAATAAGTGTTTCTCTATTGATTAATTAAATGAAACTATCCAGGACTTTATAGGATTTTTAATGTGTGCCAGGTCTGACATGTACCTAAGAAGATAGGACATTAGCTTGCTGAAATTATTAGAAATGACTGAAAATAAGAAACAGTAATTTATAAAACATTTACCTAATAGCTTATCCGTATGCCTTTTTCATATAAAATAAGTAAAACTCATTATACCAAACATTTACTAAACATACAAAATATTTTTAAGACAGTAACTAGGGGCGCCTGGGTGGCTCAGTCGGTTATGCGTCCAACTTCGGCTCAGGTCATGATCTCACGGTTCGTGGTTTCGAGCCCCGCGTCAGGCTCTGTGCTGACAGCTCAGAGCCTGGAGCCTGCTTCTGATTCTGTGTCTCTTTCTCTCTCTGCCCCTCCCCTCTTCAAGCTCTGTCTCTCTCTGTCTCTCAAAAATAAATAAAATGTAAAAAAAAAAAAAAAAAGACAGTAACTAAACCACAAAATGAAGTAAATACTTTGTTTTGAGGGATGATTTTGAAATTCTAAATAGAGGCCCAAATATCTACAAGTAATCTTTTAGAGACAACATCCCTTCCCTCAGCATTAACAGTATCTGCTTCAATCATTTTTACAGATGAAATATAACAGGATAGTCCAAGAATAAAAGCACCTTGGTATACTAGGATAGATGACACATTTAGAAACAACAAGGGACACCTGGGTGGTTCAGTCAGTTAAGTGTCCGACTTCGGCTCAGATCATGATCTCAAGGTGAGTTTGAGCCCTGCATCAGGCTCTCTGCTGTCAGCACAGAAACTGCTTTGGATCCTCTGTCCCTCTCTCTCTCTACCCATCCCTGCTCTTGCTCTCTCTCTCTCAAAAACAAACATTTTAAAAAGATAAAAATAAATTTAAAAACAAGATTCACTTGACCCTAATTAGTATAAAGCAAAATCTCTGTATCTCACGCCACTGAATTTTGATGAATACATTTACAAAATGTCCAGCAAGAGGCATCGGTATCAGCTAGCCTTATTTTGCACCAGCTTTTTATCTCCTGAGCCTTGAAATAAAGGGTTCTCAAACTGCAAATCCCAGGTACAGGTAACAACACAGCAGAACACAAGAAGAGCTTTAAACACATACTGATAGACTTTGTAGCATCTTTAGTTTAAGCCTTTAGAAACTGATTTGTTTTCTATGGCAACACTAATAGCACCTTTTTTCAATTTTTATTTTTTTTTTTTTGAGTACCAACTATGTGCCAGACAGTATACTTGGTATTTTGTAAAGGATCTCATTTAATCCACAGAACAACTTGAAAGGTATCATCATCCCCTCTTCCAGACAAGTAAATTGAAGTTCAAAAACATTAAGAGAACTGGGGCGCCAGGGTGACTCAGTTGGTTAAGTGTGTGGCTCTTGATCAGGTCATGATCTCCCCAAGCCTGCTTGGGATTCTCTCTCTCCCTCTCTCTGTCCCTCCCCTGCTTAAGCGCTGGCTCATGCTCGCGCTCTCTCTCAAAATTAATAAACATTAAAAAAATTATAAACATAAAGAGAACTGCCCAAAATCACATGATTAGAAATGACAGAACCAGAACCTAAGTTTGTTCAACTTTATAGTTTTGCTCTTTTTCTAAGCGTTCCTGGCCAACATCTCTCAAAGTACCCCGTGTTCTTTATACCTCATACCTTATCAAATTAATGCATCTGAAGCAAAATTATAAATATACATTGTGATGCCACTTGAGGGAAATATATTCAAGTCTGTACGGAAGGTCACACTAAAACTATTCGATTATCTGGTTAAAATATACTATAGGTAAAATTTGGTTACATAACAGGTCTCCATATCAAATTCTAACCAATTTCACAAAATTCTTAAGAGTTAAAAATTACATATATATAAAAGACAAACATACACTTTTAACAGGCATACAAATCAAAAAGGTGGTTTTATCTTTAAAATAATATGTTAGGGGGCACCTGGGTGGCTCAGTTGATTAAGTGTCTGACTCTTGATTTCGGCTCACGTCATGATCCCACGGTTCATGAGTTTGAGCCCTGCATCAAGCTCTGCGCTGAGCAGAGCCTAGCTGAGATTCTCTCTCTTCCTCTCTCTGCCCCTACCCTGTTCACTCACTCTCTCTCTCTCAAAATAAATAAACTTTAAAATAAAATAAAATAAAATAAAATAAAATAAAACAAAATGTTAAAATAACCTATTAGACGATAGCTGTCATCCAATGATGTGACTATGAGAGGGGCACCTGGGTGGCTCAGTTGGTTAAGCATCTGACTTTGGCTCAGGTCATGATCTCGCGGTTCGTGAGCTCGAGCCCCACATCGGGCTCTGTGCTGACAGCTCAGAGCCTGGAGTCTGCTTTGGATTCTGTGTCTCCCTCTCTCTCTCTGCTCCTCCCCCACTTGCACTCTGTCTGTCTGTCTCTCTCTCTCAAAAATAAACATTAAAAAAAGTGATGTGACTGTGAGAAAAAAAAAAATCAATAGTCACAAGACTTTCATTTCAACTAGAAAGCCTAAAAGTACAATGCAACAGAAATGCAAAACAAACCTCGATTCCTCAAAAGCTAATAAATTCCCCAGAGAGATGCTATTTTATAAATATGAGGATTTCCACTTCAAAATTTATTTGTGAGGAGAAGATATGGGTTTAAAATCACAATTAGAATATATGTGGAAAATACTGTGCAGGAGAAATTCCATATAACATATAGTATGCAAATATATAAAAAGCTGACTATATTGCAAACAACATGAAATGATTTTCACTTTCATCAGCAATACATTCTTATTAAAACTTACTCCAAGAGAAAATAAAGGCATAAATACAGTTCACTGTCCCTGGTATCAGGCCCCACACACAAAACATGAAGACAACATTCAATTAGGGAGAGAGGCCTATTACCCAACTGCAAGAAATCCATCATCCACCCAACTAACTCTACTGGTCCACCTCATTCTTCATTCATAAATATGAATGGAAACTACCAAACACCAGACATTTAGAAAGTAAAGAACCAGGGCACCTGTCTGGCTCAGCCACCAGAGCATGTGACTCTTGATCTTGGGGTCATGAGATTATGCCCCACACTGGGGGTAGAGAGTCCTTAAAAATAAATAAATAAACTTTATAAAAGAAAGTAAAAAAACGAAGAAGAAAAAAAACAAAGCCCTGGAAGGAGAGAATTGGTGCAGGAAAGATTTTTTTAATTTCTAATCAGTACCTAGGTTAAGTATTCAAGGTAATATTTTATTCATAAAATAGAATACAGCTGTTACCACAAAGAGGGGGAGGAGGAGAAAACAAAAGCTCTTGGATATTAAAAAGCAACTGCCAAATTTTTATTATTTTTTTATTTACATTCTCTTCAACTCAGCAATTCTACTCTATTTACAGAACTCCATCCTACCAAAGGACACGTATGTCCCTCAAAAAAGAAAAAAAAATTAAAAGGGGCAGGGCACCTGGGTAGCTTAGTCAGTTAAGCATCTGACTCAATTTCAATTCAGGTCATGATCACAAAATCGTGAGATTGAGCCCCATTTCTGGCTCCATGCTGGGCCTGGAACACGTTTAAGATTCTTTCTCCCTCTGCCCCTCCCCTGCTTGTGCATGCGCGCACGCTCTCTCTCACTCTCTCTCAGAAAAAGAAAAGAAAAAATTAAAATACACGTGTCCAAAGAAAGGCACTATAGATTTCAATACCCCCCCCCAAAAAAACCTAAAAACTAAACTAATCCCCATCAATAGCAAAAGAGTTAATAAATAAATGTTGGTACAACTACACTATAGAATCATTAACATGTATCAACATGGGAAAGGTTCACGGGACATGAGAAAGCAGTGACTAGCATGTGCAGCATAATCCCACTTTATGTTTTAAACCAAAACATGCCATGTAAGAACAGTAACAGCCATTACTATATTGTTCTATTACACAATATAAATTGCGCCAGGTACAATTTTAAGCACTTTCTATGCATGAACTCATTTAATCCTCACAACCACCTGAGGCACTGGCATCTTCTATAATTACCCCTTTTTACATATGAGAATATTGGGCCACAAAAATCATAAGTTACTTTCCCAAGATACACAGTCACTAGGGGCGCCTGGGTGGCTCAGTTAAGCGTCCGACTTCGGCTCAGGTCATGATCTCACGGTTCCTGGGCTCGAACCCTGCATCGGGCTCTGTGCTGACAGCTCAGAGCCTGGAGCCTGCTTCAGATTCTGTGTCTCCCTCTCTCTCTGCCCTTCCTCCACTTGTGCTCGGTCTCTCTCTGTCTCTCAAAAATAAATAAATGTTAAAAAAAATTTTTTTTTAAGGTACACAGTCACTAACTAAACTATGGGAGCCAAGACTATGATCTGCAGGATTCTAAATTCCCCAAGATCAGTCTTCACATTTCCAGCAGTTAGGACACAAACCTGAGTCCACCTCCAGAGCGCACCCTCTAAAAACCTCCACCTCTCTCCTCCTCCACCCTTTCCCCCTCTATTTGTAAATGCATACATAAAGACCTATAAGAAGAGACACACCAAACTGTCAACTGTGACAGCCTCTAATGAGAATGGAAGTGAGAGTTTTTATATTTTCAAATATGCAATATATGTGTATAAATAGATATGATTTGTATTCTTTATAACATACATGCACTATTTTACTAAGTTTTGAACCTCATCTAAGATTTCAACAAATACCTGAACCTAGGATATGAGCAGGTAATTTTCAAATCAGGAAATAAAAGCTAACATGGGAGAAAAAAACTAAATCTTATAAGTAATTTAAAAAAATGCAAATTAAAATTGTGTTTCATTTCACCTATCAAATTAACAAAAACTGAAAAACTAAAATACCTAATGCTGGTAAAAATACAGCAATATGCATCAGTTATCCTAATGTTCACACCTGCTGACGCAGTAACGTTTAATTTATTAAGGAAATATCCGAAATACTGAAAAACATCATACACTAGATGTTAGTCTCAGCACTTCTTTTGGTAGCAAAATTGTTAACTTAATAATCCAGTGATATGGGTTGTGTTTTAAGTATACTGCAGCACAGCCATATACAGAAATACTGAAATACAGAAATATCATGAAGTCATTAACGTGCTCAAAATGTTTACTGAAATAGAAATAGATCAATGTTTAAATTTTTTTTATGTTTATTTATTATTGAGACAGAAACAGAGCATGAGTGGGGGAGGGGCAGAGAGAGGGAGACACAGAATCTGAAGCAGGCTCCAGGCTCCGAGCTGTCGGCACAGAGCTCGACGCGGGGCTCGAACCCATGAACCGTGAGATCATGACCCAAGCCAAAGTCAGACGCTTTAACTGACAGAGTCACCCAGGTGCTCCGGAATAGATCAATGTTAAAATAGAAAAAATAATAACACTATTTACAGAATGACTTGCAGCTATGCAAATAAGCATATGTATATAAACACATATACAGCAACACATGCATACATAAATATGTACATACACAAAAACTCCTTCAAGGAAATATATCAAAATGTTAACAGTAGTTATCAATGAGTGATTTTTTCCAGTTTTTTTTTTTTTTTTTTTTACAATGATCATATGGCTTTTCAGCAGTAGGGAGCTTTTTATTTTTTATTTTTTCCCACAGCAGAAAAGCCCTTTCCCTTCATCATATTACGACAGCAATGAATGAATTACTGTCTCACTGTCCATCCGGATACACCACATCTCACTGGTTGCTAGGCAGCATATCCCAGTCGTCCTCCATCATACAATCTCTAGTCACAGGCAGAAAGGACAGAAACTCAATCACAAGCATACCCATTCAAATGGCAGTGCACTCACTGTATGGAGCGGCTTAAGCAGGACAGGCAGCAACTTCAATTCTCTACTCAAACCACTCCCCATCTCTCTCCTTAACATTTTCGGTTTAACTCTGGGTGTGGCACAGTAGCAAGCAGGGGCAGACCTCTTTAATCCTTTCCTATGCATCACCCACTCTGTGCCTGAGGGGAAATGCTTTCCATTCAATAAACTCACCCAAGTCAGAAAGCACTGTCATTCTGGACACTTCTCTATCATCAACTGATACAGACAGGTAAGGCTTGCTGCTTTCCAAAAATAGACAATCTTTCTCAGCGAATGACAGCATATGCCTGAATTTCTTAATCCTATAGGGAATGGGTAGTTCTCTGCTAAGGCTATACATTATAAATCCCTCCCAACAGCAGAATCTGGGATATAGTAACTCTTCCACAAGAAAAGCCCAATTCTCATAACAACAACCTTTAAGAGAATCCTGACCCAGATCACGTTCCCCAGGCTGCTCCTCCTGCATCGTCACAGGAACCACAGCAGTTAGTCCTATACCGTGCCGCCCCATGCTGCAGCAGCAGCCATTTTTGGCTCAACCCCCGCTGCAGCCCCAGATGAAAGCCAGGACAGCAAGAACAAGATGGCAAAGGACTTTAGAAAGCAAACTCTGTAACAAATCACAGGCATCACAAGAAAATGTTGCACTAATCTGCCACACTGTTAAAAATGTTTTTATTTTTAATGATACCTCTTTTATAGTAGTTTAAATGGTTATCTGTTGGTGTCAAGGAAACAAATTTGGGGAGATCAGCACTAGTATTGGTATTATGGTAAAAAAAGATTAATTTGATCAGAATGCTTGGAGCACACAATTCGTAATTCATTTTTACTTAACTAACAGTTAACCAAAAATATGCCCTCTCTCTCTCCCTTGATTTCCCTGTTGAAAATCTAAAAACTGTTTATTAAATCCTTTTTACTGTCTTGGGGCGCCTGGTGGCTCAGTCGATTAAGCGTCCAACTTCAGCCCGGGTGGTAATCTCACAGTTTATGGGTTTGAGCTCTGCATCGGGCTCTGTGCAGACAGCTGGGGGCCTGGGACATGCTTCGGGTTCTGTGTCTCACCCTCTCTCTCTCTGCCCCTCCCCTGCTTGTGCTCTCTCTCTCTCTCAAAAATACACACTTTTTACAAAAATCCTCTTCACTGTCTTAAAATAATGAGGGGCGCCTAGGTGGCTCAGTCGGTTAAGTGTCTGACTTCAGCTCAGGTCATTTCACGGTTCATGGGTTCAAGACCTGCAATCGGGCTCTGTGCTGACAGCTCAGAGCCTGGAGCCTGCTTCAGATTCTGTGTCTCGGTCTCTCTGCCCCTTCCCAGCTCACACTGTTACTGTTTCTCTCTCTCTCTCTCAAAAATAAATAAATACAAATACAAATTTTAATGAATATAATTTAATGCCTCTGTTGAATGCAGAATTCACAAGGAGTCACATTTTAGCTTAGTTTATTTCTAAAAATAGAAATAGCTTTATTTTTCTGATTATAAAAGTGATACATGGGGTTTTTTTATGTTGTTTTTTTTAGGCTCCACGCCCAAAGTGAGGCTTGAACTCATGACCTTGAGATTAAGTTACATGTGCTACACTTAGCCAAGCCAGATGCCCCAAAAAGTGATACATGGTTAAAGAAAATAAAAATCACCCTGATCTCACTGGTAGAGATAACCCGATGAACACTGTTGTTTAATCAAGCACTTTTAAAATATTTTTAAGATAAAATTTGATCAGACATGCTATTTTAACTGTTTCCACAAAATACATGTGCACTTTTTTTTTTTTTAATGTAGGCTCCACACCTAACATGTGGCTAGAACTCATGACCCTGAGATCAAGAGTTGTGTGTTCTACGGACTGAGCAGGCCAAATGCCCATGGACTTTTTTTAATGTCAATAAATGTTTTGCAACATTTTTAAGGGTCATATAATATTTCAATGCATATACAGCCCATAATTTCCCCAATACCCTATTACTAGGCCTTTAGCATGTTTCAAAAGGTTCACTATTACAAATGATGGCATGACAAAAATCAGAATTTTATTTGAATACCAACTTCAACAGTAACAATTCTATAAAAGCAGATGATACTAAAAAAAGGCTTGTTTCAAAGTAATCCTTGGATATATGCAGAAATAATCCCTTAGAACACTAATAAAATTTAATATAATAGCAGCACAGTGTTATATCCGCCAAGGGCACATGAAACAAAATCTTAGGCCAAATTGTTGCCTCCACCCGACTTGGGAAAGAGATTCATTTCAGTCTCTGTCTCACCCTAGATACTGGTTTAGTAAAACAGACTAAGTTCAAAAGACAAGACAGCAGCAGAGTCTGAGTAAGAATTGAAAGCAATTCCATGAGGTAAAACGGATCTAGGACTCCAATAGGGCACTTCAGAGGTCCATCTTCAGATTGGAGGACGGGGAAATGGAGGGCTCAGAAGAGGTTCTAACGTCTCCCAGATCCGTAACTGACAGGGAACCAAGCACTTACTTGAAAGTACACCTATAGATTCTGTCAGAGAAATTCCTTTGGGTTAACAAATTTATTTGAAAACCCAACTATTTCTGGTTCTATTTCCCTTAGATGGAATTAGTCAAACCTGCTAACTAGGTTTGCCTAGGAAAAGGAACCAAAGACAATAAAATGTCCCCTGTTCAGTGTTCAACATGGAGCTTCTTTACGAAAATGAAGTTCATTTCCTTCCAACCCAAAAACTGGTTCCTAATTCAATTTCAATCACCCTTCCACCCTTCACAAGTGGTGACGGTATCTACCACGATGAGTTCAAGAACTTCTTCAAAGCCTTTTCTTATGAGATCAGTAGTAATATTAACTGATATGATTTTACAATATAATAAATCAACATTTGAAAAATCTGCATAATTTAGGGAAGCATAATTTTCCAAACGACAGACGCATGATATTATAAAATCGAACACAGGGGAAAAGATCCATTCAAAGTACAATCAGACCAACAAATTTAAGTGCATAAAAAGTTCATAGTTTTCAGGTTCCAAATTGAAACTAACCTTTAAGAACCTACATCCTAGGGGCGCCCAGGTGGTTCAGTTAAGCGTCCGACTTCAGCTCAGGTCATGATCTCACAGCTCATGAGTTCGAGCCCCGCATCAGGCTCTGTGCTAACAGCTCAGAGCCTGGAGCCTCCTTCCAATTCTCTTCCAATCCCCGCCCCCCCCGCCGTTCTCCTACTCGCAATCTCTCAAAAATAAAACATAAAAGAAGAAAGAAAGAAACTACATCCTAGTTTTGTTGTAGTAATAAAGAATATCCACAAGTACCTGAGAATAGCATTAAAATATTCCTCTCCTTCCCAACTACATATCTGAGTTAGACAAGATTCCCTTCAAACAAATCATACAGCAGAATGCAGAAGCAGATGAGAATCCAGTTATCTTGTAAGCTAGACATAAAAGATATTTGCAAAAACATAAAATAATGCTACTATTCTAATTGTTTTGAAAAAGTTATTTTTCATTTTTCAAACTATACTAACATAATGGATTGTTTTACTATTTGAGTGAATATTTTTAATTTTTTTAATTTTTTACATTTCTTTATTTTTGAGAGACAGAGTGCAAGTGTGGGAAGGGCAGAGAGAGAAGGAGACACAGAATCCAAAGCAGACTCCAGGCTCTGAGCTGTCAGCACAGAGCCCAATGCGGGGCTCGAATCCATTAACTGTGAGATCATGACCTGAACTGAAGTCGGAGGCTCAAGTGACTAGCCACCCAGGCGCCCCTTAATTTTTTTGTTTTAACATCTAATACTGTAAATACCAGCAAATACAGCCCACATAACAAAAGCTCTGAGACCCTCAATAATTTTTTTAAATGTTTATTTTTGAGAAAGAGTTCAAGTGGGGAAGGGGTGGGGGTGGGGGGCAGAGGATCTGAAGCAGGCTCCGCTCTGTCAGCAGAGAGCCTGATGCAGGGCTCAAACCCATAAATGGCAAAATCACAACCTGAGCAGAAGTCAGCTGACTGAGTCACCCAGGTGCCCCAGATCCTTGATAATTTTTAATAGTGTAAAGGAGCCTTGGGATCAAAAGTTACATCTGAGAACTGCTGTTTTAAGTTAACAGTTTCACTGTGTTGTACGTGGAATATCTGCATCAGTTTCCTGGAGTATCATTTCCAATCTACAGAATTAAAATCTATGACAAGTTTTCATTTCTGTAAGTGATTTTTTGGCATCAAAAATCTAAATCACTGGGGTGCCTGGCTGGCTCAGTCAGTAGAGCATGTGACTCTTGATCTCGGGGATGTGAGTTCGAGCCCCACATTGGGTGTAGAGATTACTTAAAAATAAGATCTTTAAAAAATCTAAACCACTGCTGTAAGAGCTCACATAAATTTATATAAGCCTCCTTCACAATGACAGTATCAGTTGAATCAGCTTATATACTTATTAATAAATTACCTCCTAAATGTTCTCCACTCCTCTCTCTTATGTCATATTTCCTAACTAGATTGGAAAATTATCAGAGACAATGCCACTTTCGTTTTACTTTTCCCCACAGTCCTCCTATAGTCCACAGGAGGCATTAAATGAAAGTTGCCCCTGTACCAGTCACTCACACCCACTATCAGAACAATGTGTTATTTCTGAGGGAAAGTTTAAAAAGTACAAGCATTTCTAGACAGAAGAAAAAAGTCCTTGATCATTCAGAAGACAGTAATGGCACTCTGAATAGCAGTTATCACTAATTCTTATAACTATCAACTATAGCATCTGCCACAGTGACTTTTTTTTTTTTTTGGTGACATTTCTTTTTGATAGTTGAGGCCCTCTGAGAAGGGACTAAATTAAAGGATTTCCATGATCCATTCCAACCCTCATATTCTAAGACTCTGATTCCTTTTATTCTCAATCCCAGCATTAAATAATGCTGGACACTATGGTTGTTTAGGGGCAGAACGATGAGTCAGCAGGTGAAGCCATTTGTGAGAAGCAGTTTCATTACACTTCCAACAACAGAGAAGCCAGCAAAAGACAGCTGCCATTGTTTACATTGCTGAACATGCTGTCGGTTTCACAGGCCTGTAAAACCACCTATTGTCAGCAAGCCCCATTTTCCTTAGTTAAGGGTTAAGAAGCACCAGCTCCTAAAGCACAGTGAACAATCTCTTTTCTCAAAGCAACAACTAATATAAGTGCCTAAAAGAACATTCAAAAACCATTCTTGCAACTGGGAATGTGCCTCCATTTACAACAATCCAAGTCTCTTCAAAGACTATTCAAGTTACAAGTACTCAGACACAGAAAAAAAATGTTTCCAGTACGAAAAACAGGGGTATTTAAATGAAACATACACACACCCACACAATGTCATTAACTATTTAAAAGCACAGTTCAGAGCTCCTTTAAAGGAACTGAGAATAAGAAGGCAAAATATATGAATCGCTACTCTTGAGTGCTAGCAAGACCAAGCAACCTAAAACTCCATGGAATTACTTTCTCTTGTGGTTTTGAGTATTTTCAACTGTTTCACTTCTCAGAACCTAAAGTGTTTCATCTTTAAGAATCTTGCTGTCCTAAGAAAGATCCCCTCCAAATACATTTTTCATTTCAAAGTTGTGATTTCCAATGAAGGACTGAACTGAAAAGACCTCCCAATTGCTTCCTAGTTTCATATACAATGCCTCATCTAGGCATTAAACCTAAATTAATTTCCCTTTCATTTCAAAGGCAAATTAACCTAGTATTTCAAATTCCTAGCTGAATTGATAAGATATATATGTCTATCTACCTACCTATATATAGATATACGATATAGATATACATTTACATATCTGTATCTATATAAATATATAACTTGCACTGAGCAGGAACTATTCACCATTATCTGAGTATCGAGACCATAGGATTATAAACTATAAACTTATAAATTCATAAGCTATCTACTATGAATCTGCTACTAACCAACCATGCACTAATGTAAATCAGAACTGTATGTTCTGGGGCACCTGGGTGGCTCAGTCAGGCGACCAACTCTCGATTTCATCTCAGGTCAGAATCTCATACTTCATGACATCAGGTCCCACGCTGGGCTCTGAGCTGACAGCTAGGAGCCTGCTTAGGATTTTCTCTCTCTCTTTCTCTCTCTCTGCCTGTCCCGCACAAGTACACACTCTCAAAATAAACAAACAAGAAAAGAAAGGAACTGTATCTGTTTTTTAATATAAAGTTCAGGGTACCTGGGTGGCTCAGTAGTTTAAGCATCCAACTCTTGGTTTCAGCTCAGGTCATGATCTCACAGTTTGAGTTCAAGACCCACATGGGGCTCTGCACTGACAGCGTGGAGCCTGCTTGGGATTCTCCATCTTCCTCTCTCTGTCCCTCCCCCACTTGCTCTCTATCTCCCTCTCTCTCATAATAAACATTTAAAATAAATAAATAAAATATATAAAATTCAAGTACTCTTTAAATGCATGTTGGGGGTGCCTGCGTGGCTGTTAGTTAAGCCTCCGACTTTGGCTCAGGTCATGATCTCACGTTGGTGGGTTCCAGCCCTGCATGGGGCTCTGTGCTGACAGCTCAGAGCCTGGAGCCTCCTTCAGATTCTGTATCTTCTTGTCTCTCTGCCCCTCCCCCTCTCATGCTCTGTGTCTGTCTCAAAAATAAATAAAACATTTTAAAAAAAAATTTTTTTTAAATAATAAATGCATGTTGGATAACAACCATGGAAATTTACATAGCTCCAAGTTTTCTTGAACAAAAATATCTATGCATGTTTCATAAATCTGGAAAACTGCAGATAAGAAAGTAAACAAACTCAAAGTCACCCTTAGTAAAAAAGTATATACAACCTACTTTTAAAAGTTCCAAGTAAAAATTATAACTCACACATCAATCTTGGATTTGAATTCTTTACTACAAATACATAACCCAATCCTGTCTCCTAACAACCTTCCAGAATCATCCTTCTAAAACTCAAAATGATTGTCTCATTCCCCTAGCCTACAGCTTCCCACTGTCATCTGGGTGAACTCCAAGCTCCTTAGTCGGGCTTATAAACCCCTTTCTGTGGCCTCTATCTGTCCACTTCTTCACTCCAAACTCTTACTCTAGCAATGCTGAACAAGTCATTTTTCACTGTCCTGAGTTTCTGTATGTGCCAATTCCTGGCTAGAATAATCTTTTTCCAACCACCTTCTTTCATATGGCACATTCAACCTTCCAATTCAATTTAGAGGTATCCCCTTCTTCAGGAAGCCTCTTCCCTCAATCCTCCCAATTCTTTTCCACCCCGCCCCCAAGATAAATGACCCTCCTCATTTACCTTCAGATAAATTTATTATTTAGAGCTCCCACAGGCCCTGTGCTTACTAACTCCTGTTTCCTTACCTTCTTATATATGTCTCTTGGAGTAGGACTGTAAGCTTCTCAAAGGCAAAGACTTATTCCTAATTCCTGAGTGCCCAACAAATATCTATTGAATGACTAAACCAGAATACATAAAGAAAACAAATTTTACTTTAAAAACCTATGGATAAAGTATCCCAATTCTGCTTTGTTTTACACTCCATGTGAAACAGCTTGCGAAATCATCAGTTTCTAGTTAGTACAAATACTGAACTAACTAAGCAGTTCCCGATTTGTAAGCCAGTCTCCTTAGGTCCACAAATTGATCATCCATAAGCTATTTTCATTGTTTCAAAAAGCCTAAGAAATCACAAGTCAATCCACAATAATAAGGCAAAGACTGGTTAACTAAAACATCAGTTCCTTTTCTTCTGCTTAAAATGTACCAATTAAGAGTGGTAACAATGAGTTTATTATGCTATGATTAATTCTTGATCAGCCTATAAAGATCTTTCATCAAAAATGTGGATTCAGGGGCGCCTGGCTGGCTCAGTCAGTAGAGCATGAGACTCTTGATCTCAAGGTCATGAGTTCGAGTGCCACACTGGGCCTAGAGTTTACTTTTAAAAAAATGTGGATTTAAAAAAAACTTTTTTTAACATTTATTTTTGAGACAGACGGAGCATAAGTGGGGGAGGGACAGACAGAAAGGGAGATACAGAATCCAAAGTAGGCTCCAGGCTCTGAGCTGTCAGCACAAGAGCCCGACACAGGGCTTGAACCCATGAATGGCAATATCGTGACCTGAACCGAAGTCAGCCGCTTAACTGGTTGACTGAGCCACCCGGGCACCTCTCAAAAAAATGTGGATTTAAAGTAATGATTTCATAACTGCTGCCCAATAGCACCCTTTGAGTAGTCAAGGTAGGTAGTAAGTGATTTAAAGGTTTTTAAATTTTTTTTTTAACATTTATTTATTTTTGAAAGACAGAGAGAGACAGATCATGAGCGGGGGAGGGGCAGAGAGAGAGGGACACACAGAATCCGAAGCAGGCTCCAGGCTCTGAACTGTCAGCAAAGAGCCTGACGCGGGGCTCGAACCCACGAACTGTGAGATCATGACCTGAGCCGAAGCCGGATGCTTAACCAACTGAGCCACCCAGGCGCCCCGATTTAAAGGTTTTTAAAGGTTATTTTAAATTATAAAATGTGATTATTATAGAAAATAAGCAAAAGTATAGACTTAAATATAACTACCCAAACCAAAGCCTGTCAAGGACTAACTTTAGGCTTGCAAAGAAACACTGAAAAGAATTTCTCTTTAGTTTCCAATCTTCCTTAAATGGAGCAACAATTACGTAGGCAGAGTTCAGAGTTTAAATCAAAAGGCTACCTTCCACATATTAAATATCACTTTCTCCTATCTACATAAAGCTCAGTGGAAACCAAATCTGGAAAGCTGTAAAAGACTGTGTTTTCATAGTTCTCTCTCCTCTTTCCACTTAGCAGCTTCTTCCTCTTTTCTGTAGCTTCGTCATCTTCACCACATCAGCAGGCACTGCATGTACTCCTAAGAATCTTTGCTTTCCTCTTCACTCTCTGTTACGCTTCTACTTGCACAGATCGGTTTGTCTACCCCTTTCTGCTCATCTGACCCCATCTCCTTATTTCCAAACATGTCCAGTTTACTTCCATCTGTTAAATGAATAAGAGGACCTAAGAAGCAGAGACCCCATTTCAGGTTTATTTTGTATCTCTGTCAACAGCTAGCACACATTGTTATTTAATAAGCATTTGTCCGTTTGGTCATTTAATAAATACTGTGTATGTACCAAGCATCAGACACTATTAGCTTAATCTGTGGAATCAAAACAATGACCAATATTTCCCTTCCCTTTTCTACTTTTCTCTTTTCTCAAGATTTCATTTTTTTCCTTCTCCCTTGAGCATCTTAAATTTGTCATTACTAGTTATCCTGTTCCCTTCAGTTGAGCCTTCAATTGAAAAGTAAATAAGCTACTTTCATAAATATGATTCTAGAAGACAAAAAAAAATTAGTTTTCTCTCCACATATTCCGAGAAAAATGAGGAAGAGTGATCCACATTATGTTTCTAAAGGCCATTTTGCCCACTGGACAGCTCTCACAATTATCCTTATCATTGACACTAATTTTCACAAATGATAACCTTATGAACAGACCAAAGCCTTCAATTTCATGAAAAGCATGGGTAGAATTACTTTCTGTACCTAGACTCTGTGTTTGATAAGTAAATGGCTAAAGAAAGAAAGGAACAATTACAGTCAAAAGGAGATTAAGGAGAAATAATAACCAAATGCAATGTAGGATCCTGAAACAGAAAAGGAACAGGGGAAAAGCCAGTAAAATTATAAGGTCTGCAGTTTAGTTGATAATATTGTACCGCTGTTAATTTCCTGTACTTAATAATTGTAATATGGTTATGGAAGATGTTAACAGTAACGGAAGGAGACAAGGGATATAACAGAACTCCTAATACCATAAAACTTGGCAAGTTTTCTTTAAGTCTAAAATTATTCAGGATTCAGGGCACCTGGCTGGCTCAGTCAGTAGAGCACGTGACTCTTGGGATCTTGGGGTTGTAAGTTCAAGCCCCATGTTGAGTGTAGCAATTACTTAAAAATAAAATCTTAAGGGGCGCCTGGGTGGCTCAGTCGGTTTAGCGTCTGACTTCGGCTCAGGTCATGATCCCACTGTTTGTGGGTTTGAGCCCCGCACTAGTTCTGTGCTGACAGCTAGCTCAGAGCCTGGAGCCTGTCTTTGGATTCTGTGTCTCCCTCTCTCTCTCTGACCCTCCCCTGCTCATGCTGTCTCTCTCTCTCTCTCAAAAATAAATAATAAAAAAACATTAAAAAATTAAAAAAATAAAATAAAATCTTAAATTAATTAGTTAATTAAATAAGTTCAAATAAAGTTTCTTCTTTTTAAAGAGGCTGACAATACTTTGCTCCTATTTAGTTCACATGCTAATGTCAAAGGCCTTTATAACTAAAAGACCTAATACAAACTGTTAGACCAAGGGATATAAAGTATTTTGCTGTTTCACAAAATATCTTAATAACATATCTAGAAATAGCATAAAGACTAATTTTCTGAACTCTACATAATGGTTACTAGATAGGATGACTGTATAATTTACCATCCAAACCAGGACCATTACAAGAGAAAGGAGATCTCTGATCACCCTACTAGTAAGTCAAAGCGCTTACTGTTACTAAAAATCTCAAATCAGTTTGAGTTTGTACAAACTTGATGCTTTGGCAAGTTAGAGGCATCTCCCTCAAGCTCAGGAAGGAACACCAAAGATCCCCAAAGAAGACTATGTAAAGGGAAATTTAGCCAATACATGCTTATATGCTTATATCTTTTAATTACAATTTTCAAAAGTCAAGAATAAAAATCACTGACTTTCCAGAGTAGCATTCTGCTTTCACTATCTTGCCTAAAATGTACCACATTCAAGTATACTCACCCAGTCACAATATAAAAGATAATAAGCTAAGGTCTAGTACTCTGCTGTCTGCTTTTGAAACAGCAGTTACCTCAGAAGTTGGCTGGTTCCAAATTCTTAATACTTCTAAAAAAGATCAACAATGTAATACTGAAAGTATCAAATGAGTATATTAGCCTCAAAATCTCAACAGTATTAATCAGGTACTTGAGGTCATTAAAATTTTACGTAGGTTAATAAGACCTACTTTCTTTACATATTTAATGAGCTAAGCAAAAGATATGCAAAATTTATAAAACTTAAAAAGTAGATAAAATCTTAAAAAAATCAGCAACCCCATTCCCACACTGTAATATTTCAAGTCATTGAAGAGACTTTGTGTGTATGTGTATGTGTGAGACTGTGTGATTATGGAAAATCTTCGTCCAAAACCCTGTTTTTATTAGACCTGAAAGGTTACAAAAAGCCTCTTCATTAATGTGGTCTTTTCCTGAATAGCAGAAGGATCCTATTAGATAAGAGGTGAGCAGTATTTCCCAATTTTATTTCTTAATAATAATATATATACACATTAGAATAGTTTGAAGGTATAACCTAATAAATACAAAATCAAATTTAACTTGAGAATTATAATAAATGCTCTAATCAGAATATTCTATGTAAAATACAATAATACAAGTAACCCAAGAATTTGTAACTTACAATTTCAATTCTTCACAGCACAGCAAAATAGTCAAATGCCCATACGTTATTTTTCACAAAGCTATCACTGCTTAATAGGAATCTATCTTAATAACAGAGACAGACAAAATCTCTTGAGTAGCTCTTCTGTTTTTTAGGCATTATACAAAAGGTGGAAATGATCAAAGTTCATTTATTCAATAAACCATATTTCATAAATAGCACATCTCACTAAATCTCAAACACTTAATAGATGATAAAACCTTAAATGCATTTCTGTGATGTTGTTCCTAGTCTCTTAATCTTTCCTGTTCCTTATTTCAACTTGCACACCTCAAGGTGCCTGACTGGCTCAGTTGGTAGAGCAAGCAACTCTTGACCTCAAGGTTCGGTGCTCGAGCCCCACGCTGGGTGTAGAGATTACTTAAATAAATCAATCTTCCAACTTGCACACCTCAACAAATCTTCAAACACAGTTTCCATTATGTCAGTTTCCCAATAAATAAAAAACAAAAAAAAAAACAACTGATTTTTGACAAAGCGTCAAGACAATTCAAAGAATATTCTTTTCAACAAATAGTACTGAGACAACTGGATAGTCACACTCAAAAGAATAAATGTGGACCCTACTTCACATCATACACAAAAATTAGCTCAAAATGGATGAAAGACCTAAGTGTAAGAGCTAAAATTATAAAATGCTTAGAAGAAAACAAAGGAGTAAATTTTTGTGACCTTGGATTAGGGAAAGCCTTCTTGGACACACTAAGGAAGCACAAGTGACCAAAAAAACCCATAAATTTGATTTAATCAAAATTAAAAATTTTGTGCTTCAAAGGACACTATCAAGAAAATGAAAAGACAACCCACTGAATGAGAGAAAATATTTGTAAATGTTATATCTGATAAGGGACTTGGATCTAGAATATATAAAGAACTCTTACTACTCAATAGTAAACAAACCCATTAAAAACTGGGCAAAGGATTTGAACAGACATTTCTCTGAAGACAAATGGCCAATAAACACAGGAAAAAATGCTCAGTATCATTAGCCATCAAGGAAACATAAATCAAAACCATAATTAGATACCACCTCACACCCACTAGGATGGCCTATAATAAAAGAAGACAATGACAAGCGTTGGAACCCTCATACTTTGATGGTAGGAATGGAAAATGGCGCAAACTTCAGGAAGAAGTCTGGCACTTTCTCAGAATGTTAAACATGGAGTTACCTTATAAAACCTAGCAACTGTACTCCAATTTATATACCCAAAAGAAATGAAAACATATATCCACATAAAACATTCATAGCATAACTATATGTAATAGTCAAAAAGGTGAACAACCTAAATGTCCACCAACCGATGAATAAACAAATGTGGTAGTTGGAACATTATTCAGCAATTTAAAAAAGTACTGAAACATACAATACAGATGAACCTTGAAAACATTATGCAAAGTAAGAGGAACCAGTCACAAAAGACTATATAATATATTGTATCATTTATATGAAATGTCCCGAATGTGCAAATCTACAGATGAGTAATTGCCTCAGGCAGAAAGAATGGGGGCGGGGGTGTGTCAGAATGGGAAGTCCAATGGGTTTCTTTTGGGAGTGATGAAAATGTTCTAAAATTGATTTTGGTGATGGCTGTATAACTCTGTGAATATACTTAAAATTACTGAATGTAGACTCTAAATGGGTGGCTTGTATGCCACAGTATGCAAACTGTGTTTCACTAAAGCCATTAAAAAAAAGAGTAATGGTTTCTTTCACACAAATGAAGTCTAACCTTCTCTTATGATTCAAAGCCCTCTAACATGTGGATCCACTATTTCAAGCACTCTACCACAAGAGCCCTCCACTACAAGCACACTGATGAGGATTCTCACAACCCAGCATATAGCATGCTTATTTCAAGCCCAAACCTTTTGTTCATGCTAATTACTCACCCACCACAACCCATTCCCCTCTGCCCATCCAAACTCTGACCATAGTCTTAAGCTCTTGTTTCCAATGTTTTTTTAATTCATTTTTCATTTCAAATTCTGTCTCTCATATGCTATTTTCTGGAGTCTAGAAAAAGCCAGGAGTCCTCTCACCCTTTCTTTCTTGCATTCCTCTACTCTACCTCAAGGTTCAGTCCTTTCCATTCTCGGTGTAAAATACTGCATTCTGGGGGCACCTGGGTGGCTCAGTGGGTTAAGCCTCCAATTTTGGCTCAGCTCATGATCTCCCGGTTTGTGAGGTCAAGGCCGGTGTCAGGCTCTGCGCTGACAGCTCAGACCCTGGAGCCTGCTTCAGATTCTGTGTCTCCCTCTGTCTCTGTCTCTCCCCTGCTTGCACTCTCTCTCTCAAAAGTAAATAAACATTTTTTTTAAATACTGTATTCTGGCTCAAAATTGGCTGTACTTACTTTACTGTCACCTTGTTCCCCCCACCCCCTTGCTCCATCATTCCGAAATTCTGTTTCTTCCCAAACTTCAATCCAGCTTCTCTAACCCCACATGAATCCCTTATGGTCTTTTCCTCCTTTCCTCCTTCCTTCCAATCACTTCATACAACACCAACACCAACTGAAAAACAAAGAAATAAAGGAGCTATCATGAAAGCATGTATGTATTTCAAAAATACCTGGAGTAAATACCACCTTGGCCATCAGTCTTTTTTTTTTCTTTTTTTAATTTAATATGTTTGAATACATGAACATGAATTCAAAAGGATAGTAAAAAATGTACATACTTGTAGGAACAAAAAAAAAAAAACCTGTAAAGTTACATCAAGCTTAATGTTATAAATAATGCAAAACATTATGGGCACAATAACTCAAAAACATTTTGAGGTTTCAGTTCTTCTCTTTCTAATGTACAGTCCTAACTTCTGAGTACAAATCAAAGGTAAAATAATATCCTCAAGAAAACCTTTCCAAATTCACTCCAAATTAAGAAAACCATTCAAAAAGCCCTTTCTGCTTGTGGATAATTAAATAACAAAATCAGCAAGATACAAAACTATATATGTGATTTTTTTTAACAATAAAATTGTCAAGTATTAAAAAAAAAAAAACCTTGAGGTAATTTGACCTCAAATTACAAGTTACAAAAAAAGAGCAGAACTTAAGCCCCTTAAAGTCCATAGAAAAAAGTACAGAAGGGGAGCCTGGGTGGCTCAGTGGGTTAAAAGTCCGACTCTTGATTTTGGCTTAAGTCATGATCTCAAGGTTGGTGAGATCGAGCCCAGGGTTGGCATGCAGCCAGTTTGGGACTCTCCCTCTCTCTCTGCCCCTGCCCTGCTTGCTTTCCTGTGTGTGTGTGTGTGTGTGTGTGTGTGTGTGTGTGCGCGCGCGCGCGCGTGTGCCCGCTCTCTCTCTCTCAAAAATAAATAAAAACTTTTTTAAATTTTTCTAAAAAATGGAAAAAAAAAAAAGGTACAGGAAAGAAATATACCAAAATGTTAACAGTGGTTATCTCTACATACTAAGACTATGGGTGACTTTCTACTCATTCGTATTTTTTAATTTCCTGATTTGATTATGTTACTCTTATAATCATAAAAGAAATATTTTAATAGTAACATTTGACTATAAATGTTTTTCCTCTTTAGCCTAATCATCAGTATCTATTCTTCAAAGGCAAGTCAACCACATTAGATGACTTTGTAAACTGGGTCAATGCTATTCCATCTCAAACAAAATTATGGAACTATTATTATCAATTACACATCAGCACCAGACAATTCTAGGGCAGCCTTGAATGACAAAAGTGTGTTGTGGTTCCATCTATATTAGCCCTAAAACTTATCTTACAACAGATTCCCAGACTAACTTAATCAACATTTCAACAAATATTTACAGATTACCTATCTGCCAAGGACTGCTCCAAGTGCTGGCAATTCAAAAGCAAACAAACAAAAATCTCTGCTTTTATGGACCTCACATTCTACTAATAAAATTTAGTATCTCATGAGAGGGAACACACATGGGCTTGAAAAACTACAATACTACCACTAGTTAATAAAGGTCACAAAAACTGACAAATTTCAAATGTACTTAAAATAGTTTAAACTATCTCAAATTTCAGCTGAGGCTACAAGAGAGTGAAAAACTCCTTCTGGCTGGCAGCAAGCCAAAGAACTAGGAGCCATTTGAGAATTCAGAAGTAGCTTGGGATCTTGCAATATTTCATCGATGTAAATCTCAGCTGCAGTGTATACAGTGCTTGAAGTCAGGCACCTGGCTATTAATCAGGAAACATTTTCCTATTATATTAGCTCAAAGTATTATTCCTAAAATAGATTATGCCTCATTACAAGAGTTTATTCCAGAATTTACTTTCCTTTATACCTCATAATGAATTAACTGTATCATCAACCAGAGCAAGCCAGCATCTGGCCATGGCAACCTTATTTTATGGTCTCAAGCCATCCTACAACCTTTGCTGTCATAGAGGCAAAGATACGGAAGTCATAGAGGCATTTCAGTCTGTTTGACTAAATGTATCTTTATTTTTGTTTAATTTAGTCCTTTTAAGTTCGTTTATTTATTTTGAGAGAGAGAGAGAGAGAGAGAGAGAAAGAGAGGTAGCACAGGAGGGGCAGAGAAAGGGAAAGGGAGGGGGAGAAGGGGAGAGAGAGGGAGAGGAGAGAAGGAGAGAGGGGGAGGGAGAAGGGAGGGAGAGGGAGAGAGAGAGAGAATGAATATCCCAAGCAGGCTCCACACTGTCAGCGCAGATCCCAATCTAGGGCTCAAACTCACAAACTGGGAGATCATAACCGGAGCCAAAATCAAGAGTCAGACGCTTAACCAACTGAGCCACCCAGGCACCCCTAAATCTTCAATAAGATAATAAATATACATTACATTATATTATATTGTTATATTATATTTATTATATTATATATTCATTAACATAACTTTAATAAGGCCCAAACCAGAGGCTTCTAATATATGCAAGTTGCCTTCCCCATGATCCATGTTCGCATGCTTCTAATATCAATATGTCACCACATAAACATGCTACTGACCATCAGACAAAGAATCCATTAATAGGTCTCTATAAATCCTTCCTGCCTACTTGGAAGAACAAAGCAAACCTCAAACCATAATCTTCAGACTTATAAACCACTCTAATTCAAGAGAGTCACTTAATAAACTAGTCTAATTCCTTCATTTTAGAGAAAGGGAAACTGATGTCTAGAGCAGCTATGTGACTATTCCAGGATAACACCTCTATAAAAATTGAAAACTCAAATTCACATCCAGATTTTTTAACTCCAAATCACGTACACTTCTCAATACGTCAAGCTAAATTTCCTTATATTTCAAAGCTAGCGGGAACTGTTTCCAGGCCAATATCTAGTTTCAAAAGGGCAGGGAGGGAGATGCCTGGGTGGCTCAGTCAGTTAAGTGTCCGACTTCGGCTGAGGTCATGATCTCACGGTTTGTGGGTTCAAGCCCCGCGTCAGGCTCTGTGCTGACAGCTCGGAGCCTGGAGCCTGTTTCAGATTCTGTGTCTTCCTCTCTCTCTCTCTCTCTCTCTCTCTCTGTCCCTCCCTTGTTCGCACTCTGTCTCTCTCTCTCTCACAAAAATAAACATTTAAAAAATTTAAAAAAACACACACACAAAAGGACAGGAAGTATTATGAGAGGAGTGGGAAGGAGACTAGGAAAGGACCAACCACAGAGATCAGATCTGAAATGTATCTTCTCATACTCTAATTCCTCAGATTATGGTGCAGAAGATACTTTGAATCTGTGGCAATTGTGTGTTAGTTACCATGTTCTGGGCTACCTCCTCCAGCTTCTCTGCTCCTGCTAAAAACCTGAAACAGGACTGAAAGCCATTTACTAAAGTTCTATGCAGCAGCAACAGCAATGGAATCGGCAAAAGTCAGCTGGCAGGAGGAAGCTCTGACACCTCAGGTAATTCTTACTCAATTCTTCTAATGTAGCTTGGATGTCAGTTTCTTCTAAGAAGCCCTAATTCCTCCTTCCTGTAACACTAAACTGTTACGGGGCGCTTGGCTGGCTCAGTCAATTTAGCATCCGACTTCGGCTCAGGTCATGATCTCACGGTTCCTAAGTTCGAGCCCCGCGTCGGGCTCTGTGCTGACAGCTCAGAGCCTGGAGCCTGCTTCGGATTCTGTGTCTCCCCCTCTCTCTGCTTCTCCCATGATCATGCTCTGTCTCTCTCTGTCTCTCAATGATAAATAAACGTTAAAAAATTAAATAAAAAAAAAGACTAATCTCTTATAGCAGAGCTATCAAGGCACTTGCCTCACAGTATTCTGTCAGTCACCTGTTGGGACCAACCTCTTTGAAGGCAAAAGCTTTTCAAATCTAGACCTAGCACTGAGTCTGGCACACAGTAGGGGCTCAGTAAATGAGCAAATGAATTTTAAAACTTGCCACTTACGTTAAAGCCCCAATATAAAGGGTTAAAAACATGGCAATCCTATTATGATTTAAAGCATGGTTTTCAGGACAGTGGGTTAAGCGACCAACTCTTGCTCTCTGCCCCACCCCTGCTTGCACACAAGCAAGCTCTGTCCCAAACTAAGTAAACTTTAAAAAACAAAAATAGGGGCGCCTGGGTGGCTCAGTCAGTTGAACGACCAACTTCGGCTCCAGTCATGATCTCGCGGTTCGTGGGTTTGGGCCCCGCATCAGGCTCTGTGCTGACAGCTCAGAGCCTGGATGGAGCCTGCCTCGGATTCTGTGTCTCCTCCTCTCTCTGCCCCTACCCCGTTTATGCTCTGTCTCTCTCTCTCAATAATAAATAAATGTAAAAAAATAAAATAAAAAATAAAAAATAAATAAATAGCAAACATGGTTTTCAAATACTTTTCAGCAGCAGACGTTTTTGTAAAAATCTTATCAAAAAACCCCAATGTGGAAAACCAACACATCAGTCCTTAGGTGGTTTCATCTCCATTTAACAGAAAATACCTCACTTTAAGACTTGTAAGCCTACGACAGGGAGCAGCAGCAGTGGAAGCAACAGCCAATATGACTCAGGCGTCTAAGTAATGTTCTTCCTTCTGCATCTTCATCTTGCACCAGTCTCCCCCTCTTCTTCCTAGAAGATCTGCCCTTTAGGACCACACATCCATCTCTACTGATGGTGGGGCTAAGGAATAGAGAGACTGCTGGTCACTTCATGAGTTAGAGTTCTGGTTGCTAGTTAAAATGGTATTTTGCTGGAGGCCTTGCTAACTTCTGAACAAGCAGAAACAGGCACTGAGTCAAATGTGGCAGGCCTATTCTTACGCTGCAAGGCTCAGTGAAGTAAAGATAACCTACTTGTCTAGCAGTATGTGGCTATGAGCTAATTAAAACAAGATACAGTATCATGACAGTCTAGATTACTCCACAGAGCCTCTTTACTGCACACAGACATTCCCCTACCCACTTCCCACTCTCATACGCAGACATGGTGAGAAGTAAAGTGCCACAGTAGAAAGGACATTTGTGAGCTTTGGAGTCAGTCATACCACGGTCTGAACTGGGGGCCACCACCTACTAGGTGGACAACCTTGGGAACATTATTTAACTTCTCTACTCTTGTTTCCTCATCTGTAAAATAGAGACATTACCTATCTCACAAGGATTCTTGTGAGAATTCAGTAAAATCAGGCATGTATGGTGCCTAGAAGAGTAGCACTCTATAAAGGAATACTATTGTTAGTACTACTCAGATCTAGCTTTGGTGAAGAAACAAAAAAGAAAAAACAAATGCTATTGGCTTCAACCTATAAAATTGAAAATCAACACAGAAAACAAAACAAAGAGCCAACGGGCATATTTGTTTTTAATATATGTCATTTTGGGGCTGCCAGAGGACTTTTACCAAATCTAGTTCCTTCAAAGAGCCCACTGCCCTCATTTTCTTAACCAAACCGGCTTCCCCAAAACAGTAACTAGATTCCCCAGAAGTGTCAGCAGCTCTGGGAGAAATTACACCCTGAAGCCTTTCCATATAAATAGAACACTGTGTATTCGTAAGAGCCTCAAAATTGTTCTAAGTCAGAACTATTTGGGCACCTAAATTCAAACTCATTTACCTTTAATTATCTGAAGGGTAAGCAACTTCCATCTAAAGGGCTAGGTTTTTAAGGGGGGGGAGGGTGTCCAAGAACCCCCTGAAAACGTAAGCAACAGTTTCTGTGGAGAGATCTATATGCTTTCATCAAAAATGTCAAAGTTGTTTATTGCCCAGAAAAGGTTAAGAATCACTTTTAAGATGCTCAACAGAGCTTCTGGGAAGCTCACACAAGGAAGGTGGGTTGAGCATATCTCAAGGCAAGTATCCTGAAGTGCCAATTTCATAAACTATTCATATTGGATTGTGTCATAAAAACTCTAAGCATATTCCTCCCTCACCCGTAGCACTTTTCACAGCAGGATTTATCCTTTCATCCCCCACCATCCCTGCCACCCTCCATCACGTCCCATTCCTTCCCAAGCCCCATTCCCTGCCTCTCTGCAGTCAAAGGGCTGTACCTGCAGTGGTTTTCTGGGCCTGCCATGTAAGAACAAGACCTACTTGAGCAGGTCCCGGTTTATATTCAAATTCATTATTGCCAACATTTCCCTTCATTTCTGATTTGTCACTTGAACACTAAGCACAAACGAAGGACACTTTGTCAGGTGAATCTCCTTTCAGTATTTTTTTAAATGTAAAATACTACATGAACTTATTAATTCAATTCAAGCACAACTGCACCCACATATTTTGAGGAACTGGAGATTTAACCAAGCCACAGAAAGAGCAACTCCAGCTTTGCACTCTAGTATCAATGCTTCCGTATGTGTCAACTTATCATATAATGGCCACTCTCATCGAATACAAATTCCCACACTCCCTCAGGGTAGAAAAGCGGCACTGTTCTATTAGAATCCATTTTAACCAATTCCCCATTACCATGGATAACATTTCATTGTTATGTTCTAATGAAATGAAATCTGTAACCTATACTTCATTTACTATACAAGCTTTTAGATTTTACTAATTGAAATCTTTCAGTGCATAAAGCAAAAATAAAAATAAAAAAATAACAGAATTGTGAAATACATCAAGAATCTTAATTTCTTTTGACATGAGGCAAAGTAAAAACTTAAAGCCACAGAAAATCAACTACCCTATATTACTACAAAAAGGTGTAAGAATCATCTCCGTCGGAAATTACATCTTAAATTTATGCCCTTTAACAACTGTTGCGGTATCAGTAACTACTTTATGTTGCAACCAACTCAGAGCTTTTTTTAAGTCCTTCCTTTGTGAAATGCGTTGAGAAAAAGCACATTTGAAACACTTAAGCACAGCTCTCTGTGTCCAAGTAACACCACCAAATTCACCGAGCACTGGTCCTCACCACCTTGTACATCAAGAACACACCATGGGCTTCCTTTCAACGCTTAATTGCCAAAATAGCTCCAACTTACAGGTACTGAAGAGTCTACTTTGGTGACATAATAATAAGCTTATAACCCTAACCAAGCATGAGCAATCAAAACCAAAAAAAAAAAAAAAAAGACTGAAATTAGAAAGGAATTCAAACTCACTAAACGAAGATATGTTTAAGAGATCCAGCACTGAGCTCCACCTTGAAGCAGGCAAATCAGCCAATCTTTTTTTCCTGAAATAAATCAGGGATACTGATCAAAACTAACCGGATTTTCCATGAGCAACACTAAGGTACCACTTAGCATTCTCAAAAATTCTTAATTGAACAGAATCATGCAGCATAAAAACATTATGAAATCAGTACACACATCACACTGGAATGGAATTCATCTTTACTCTGCGCCACACTGCCTGGATTGAATAACAATATTTAAAGAACAGAGAAAACGACACTTGACAGAAACCAAAAGGATGACCTGAAATGACTCAAGAAGGGAGATACCTTTCCCTTCTCAAAGCAATCGATACACACAGGAGTCAAACTACAGACTGTGAAATCATCTGAGGACTTCACAGCAGGTATATGCTCTAACACCCTACTCTCTCTGGAAGTCAAACACAAAATAACACAAATACAAAAACACAACACATCTAACATCCAATGGTTATTTATTGACTTACACGAATACAACGGATGGGGGAGGGAGGTGCGTGATGAAATGTTATTCTCGGGTAATACCTTTCTAAACCTCCGTGGAATTCATCAACTCAACGCTTTACCTTCACCGGCTAGTTTCTGACTAAAATACCTCGTCATCAAGTCTTTTCAATCAAAGCTGTCCAAAAATTCTACAATCGAGCAAATAACATGAAATTAGATACATTCAATACTAGAATTTCCTCCAGGCGTCCTGATCCCCTCTAGACATCAGGCCTAAGGAAAGGAAATTGAAGTCCTTAAAAATATCCATCATAATGCAAGCCTTCCAAGAAGTGAGACTTTTGGGGGTGATGGGTAATGTCAGTTAACTTCCTCTTCCTTTAAAAAGGTCAAAGACAGGGAAGCGTCCGGTGTAACATTTCCTCCTCAGATCGCGTTCCACCACAAACCACATCACAACCCCCCCCCCAACACTAAACAACATTAGCCGGAGGGGGTGCTTTCTGTATATTTTCACCATAGATTTAAAATGCAACTTACCTCCGAAACGAGCTGGGCTTAGTTTCAAACAGGAAATTTACCAATAAAGTTTATTATGTACTAATAACTAGGGAAGCCCACCAGGCCCCGCTGCAAGGGGAGCAAAAGGGCGATGCCTCAGGAGGAGGTCGTGGTGGTGGAGGAGGGAGAAAAGGACAAGGAGGTGGAGGTGGAGGTGGTGGAGGTGGAGGCGGTGGTGGAGGTAGAGGTGATGGTGGAGGAGGAAGAGGAGGTGGTGGAGGTGGAGAAAGAGGAGGAGGAAGAGGAGGGTGTAATCCTCACAACAATCAGAGAAAAGCCTTCCCTGCAGGGCTGGTCCCAGGCACCAGCAAATTCGGCCTAATAAAGGGGGGCGGAGGGTAGCGAGGAGGGGGAGGCGGGGGGAGGCCAGGAGGGGGAAGGGTCCCCCAGCTCTAAAAGGGAAGGGCTGCAGAGACCAGGCCGAGCGGAGCTAGTTTTCACAGTACTGCAGAGGGTCCAGGGGTCCCCCGCAGTGCTGCTGCCGCCGGAACACCCCAAAAGCTCCGGCCCAGCCGGCTGCAGGGGCTCGGGAGGCAGCCCCTTCCCTGGCTGGACTGTGGCGGCCGGCAGGAGGGTCCCCGGGGAGCCACGGCCCCCCTGGGCTGCAGCGACGAGCCGAAGGGCCGGCAGGAAGGTGAAAAGGATACTGTTGGGGCGCCTGGGTCTGGAGGGCCCTGATGTTCGGGTGAGGAGGGGCCGCTGCTGCCGCCGCCGCCGCCGCCGCCGCCGCCGCCGCCGCCGCTGCTGCTGCCGCCGGGTGAGGAGGCGGTACCGCTGCTGCCGCCGCCGCCGCCGCTCCGGTGCCGGGTCCGGTTCCTGCTGCAGCCGCTGAGCCTGATTTCAGAGCCGGTTTCTGCGGTAAACTCATGGCAAAGCGAAGCCACCAACCCCCCCAGAGCGGGACCGGGCGCGCCGGGGTGCAGGGGCCGGGGGCAGCGGGGGGGCGGGATGGGGGCAGACCCGGGGAGGCAGCGGCGGGAGCGGGGGGCCGGGGGGAGTCTGGGAGGAGGAGGAGGAGGAGGGGGCCGGGGCCGGTCACACACGCCCGCCGCCGCCGCCGCCGCCGCCGCCGCCGCCGGCAGCAGCAGCCGCCCCGCGGGCCAGCACCACCGGCTGCCGGTCTCCGTGACAACGCGACCCCAGGGGGGGGGCCGGACCCGGCGGGGGCAGGAGGCGGAGAGACCGGACCTTTCACGGCAATATCCTCATGGGCCGGCGGCGGGGGGTCTTTATCCCCCTCCCCGGGGGAAGCGGCGCCCTTCTCGGTAGCGGGGCTCAGGCGATGCCGGCGGATTTTCTTCACTCAACGAGCAGAGCATCCAACATGGCGCTGCGGCCGCCTCCAGCAGTCCGGCAGGACGGCCGCTCGGAAAACTTCGGGCCTTTTCGGAGAGGCTCGGGAGGCCGAGGGTGGGAAGCGCCTTCGGCTCTTTCCGTAGACTGCGAGCGGTCGGGATTCTTCGGAGACGCTCGGGGGCGTCTTCGGCCGCCGTTCGGGAGAGCTCTGGGGCTGACTCGCCTCCTCGGGAAAGATCGGCTAGAGGGGCTTCCCAGGCTCGCCGCCGCGGGGGTGCCGGTTGGAGGCTGAGACCAAAGGCGAGGTCTGGTCCGCCAGAACCCTCCCCTGCCGCCCAGCCTCCAAGAACAATGGCAACGGCCCTGGAACCTGCGGTCCGCAGAGCCCTGCCCGCAGGGGCGGGAGGCAGCCAGGCGAGAAGCCTTGGTTACAGTGGAAGGAACCGCTTAACCAGAGTGAAACCGCTGGAAAGGAACCCGCTGCGTGCATCTATTAGCATAATAAGTAGCACTCGCTGGCCCCTAGTGCAGCTTGCGTCCATTGTGTTGACACTTGGCCCTAGTATACTCTGAGGGGTAAGTGGAATGAGGAGCCTCACTTCCAGAGCACCTTGAGGACGGGAGAGGAAACGTGACTCGCCCAAGGTCACCCAACCGAGAAGGGGCAGAGGCAAGCTTGGATCTGAATTCCACCTTCAGCTGGAAGACCCTTACCGACTCCCAAGTTGCTGGGGACCTGATCCGACCCTCATCTAATCAGCAGCCTGGACTGAGGGTTCTGCGGACGGATTTTTCCAAAGCCTGCCCCATGACTGGAGCGCCCCTCGACCAGCAGCAGCTCCGCAGTGCCCTTTGCCAGGGTGGCACTTGTCCTTCTCTTCCCGCTGGGCCGACCAAGACCACCCAGCCCCACCCCACACACCCCACCCCAAGGCAGAGGCCTTGTCCTCGGCACAGGTGATTGAATGGAAAGGAATCGCAGCGATCAACGGAATGATCCCGGTAGTAATGGTTACCAGGCACAGAGCTCTTCATATTCATTATCTCATACAGAATATATGTGATATATATATGTGAGATAGGTAGTACCCATTTTACAGATAAAGAAACTGAGGTTCAGAAAGGCTCCACACCATCACACAAAGAAGAGCTGAGAAAATGAGGCTCAAAACGAACAAGAGACTTTTCCAAAGTCACCTGGAGAGGTGTAGTTGACAGAGTCCAAACTCACTTTTGGTTATGACTCCTACTATACTGCTCCTCGCTGCCTTCCTTTTTTTTTTTTTTTTTCTTTCCAATTCACATAAAGCTCTACACATAGTGGGTGCTTATTCCTGACAGTTCCTGCTAGCTCCAAATGCCTCATCCCCCATCTCCAGACTGGAAGACAGGAGTTACTTCATACATTGGAATCCTAAACCATTTGGATTTGTTATACCTGGTGATTTAGGATTGGATCTTCTGCTCTTCCCCAGGCATGACTGGATCCAGGAAAAATTCCCATGTGGTTCACTTCCCCCAGATTCTCCTTCCGTGTTCTGAGATCTCAGACTTCCTTCCCCAATCAAAACCTGTTCCCAGGAAAGAATTGGGCTTCTTATTTACACTAGGGTGATAACTGATAATTGCTTAATTGCTATTCTCTAAACTAGTTTCATTTTCTAACTTAATCATAGCTACAAGCATCAGGTGATTGCTGTGTGCCTGATCTGTGCTAAGCACTTTGTGAGCATTATCTCTCTTAAAACCGGAAAGACCTTGAGCAAAATAATGTAGAAGTCTCTGATAAGATTCTGGCCCCTGGCAATCAACGAGGGGAGGCTTGCAGAGAGCAAAGTCAAAAAGGTAAGGTGTTGTTTCATCCAAAAGCATGGCTCTGCTCAACAGAGCAGAGGTGTATTTATTGAACACCTACGACGTGCCAGCATACAACTCTGCTAAACATCTCATTTAGACTTGTATTCCTCTCAACAACTGTGTGAGGTGTTCTATCCTGTTTACAAATGAAGAAGCTGAGGCTCAAAGACAGGTAAAAGCAACCTGAATAACTTTAGGTGGAAAGGCTGGTATTCAAACCAAGGCATATGACTCCAGGTCTGGTATGCCACGTTTCCTTCAACATAGCAACCTCCCTGCTGTGGCCTGAGACAGCGTCAACAAGCAAAGCTGCTTTTGTGAACTTGCCTGCTGAGAGCCCTCCTAGGTTCCCCCTTTGTCTTCAGGATCCAGTCTAAGTTGGAGATCCTTCGAGACCTGGGCTCTGCCTCCATCCTGCCACTCACATCTAGAGTGGTCTACAGCAAACAAAGCCATTTTCCTTTCCCTGTCCCCCCACACCCCCACCAAGGCCTGTCTGCAGGCAGCTCCTACTATCTATAACCCCAAACCACCTTCTTTCTTAGCCCATTGGCTCATTCCTGCTCCTCCTGGTTGTCCCAGACCTCACCTCTTCCAGGCAGCCTTTCCTCACTGCCCAGACTGAGCACCGCACCCCTCCCCTAGGCTCCCAAGGCAGTGGATGCTTAGCTCTCAGTTCAGCTCTGTTGAGCAACTAAGTACAGCCACTGGAATCAAATTACCAGAGTCTGATTCTCAGCCCTGCTTTGTTTGTTTGTTTGTTTAATGTTTGTTTATTTTTGAGAGAGAGACAGAGTGTAAGCTGGGGAGGGGAGAGAGACAGAGACACAGAATCCAAAGCAGGCTCCAGGCTCTGAGCTGTCAGCACAGAGCCTGATGCGAGACTCGAATCATGACCTGAGCCACCCACGCACCCCTGAGCCCTGCCTTTTATTAGCTGTATGACCTTGGAGAAATCACTTAACCTCTCCAGACCTCGGTTTTCTCATGTATAAAATAGATTCTACCTCCTATCATGAGAAATAAGGCAACAAATGCAAAGCACTTACCCCAGTCCCTGGCTCATAATAATTGTTGGATGCATTGCTTAGTCATTTAAAATATCCTGAATATCTAGCACTCAAATAGGATGTGAAAGTTGCTGAAGGCTGGGATAATTGTGAATTATCAGAGGATTTCCTGCTACCCTGGCATCCTGGGTACCCCAGAGCCCAGGCTAGGCCTCACTGAACAGAGAAACAGGACAAGAGTATCTTGGAGCAGGCACTGCTAGCCTACAAGAGGAGTGTTGTACCTTTGACCTCTGCTATTCCCAGAGCCCACCATGCCACCTGCGTCACAGACCTGCGTTCTGCCCCCCACAATAAATACACCTCTCCATCCTCGTTCAAAGAGCCAGAAGACAGGTGAAGATTTGGCTTATACACCTCATATGGCTGGGTCATGGAGTTTTGCTTTTTTGTTGTCATGTGGGATCACTGCTGTTTCTCTGAATGAACTGAAGATTGGCTCAGGAGGGCCCCTGAATTTCTTAATTGAGAACTTTTGAAAAATATTGCTGCAAGCTAGCATTCTCTCCCCCTTTCCTCCTGGAGCGGACTGGCCTTTTAGCATGAAGACAAGCCATGTTATGCCGGCAGAAGCCATCTTAATAGACACAGAGGGGTTTATATATTATTTGCTGTTTGACTCAGCGACATGCAAACACCTACCAAGGCCTGACAAGGGTGGAGCCGAGCATGAACCTTGGTGGTCCAAGACCTAGACCCTAGTCAGTTAAGACCTAGAGATGGGAGGCCAAGAGGGTTTAAAAACATAAAAAAGGGGGTGCCTGGGTGGCTCAGTCAGTTGAGCATCTGACTTCGGCTTAGGTCATGATCTCGTGGTTCATGAGTTCGAGCCCCACATGGGGCTAGCTGATGTCAGCTCAGAGCCTGCTTCAGATCCTCCCCCATTTTCTGCCCCTCCCCTCCTCTCTCTCTCTCTCCCACTCTCTCTCTCTCTCTTTCAAAAACAGACATTTTAAAAAAGAAAAAAATTATTTAAAAAAAACATAAAAGAGAATTGAAGACTGAGGAAGGAGAGATTTCAGGGCACCCACGCGAAGTGGTCGTGGATGGAAGGAGAGAAGTAAAGAAATAGTGTGACCTGTTCCCTGTACCGTAAGCATGTGCATAATCAGCCACGAATGCTCTTCAGCAGAGAGCTGTGCCAGCAGGTCCTTCAAAACATCACAGGGCCCAGCGGTAGGGTGCCACGTGAGGATGGCGGCTCCTTGCAAAGGTATAAACCTCAAGACCGATCTGGATTCTAACCTTGCAGATTGGCAGTACTATCCTAAGCAAGTTTTCTAACTTCCTGGTCCATGATGGGGGGCGGGGTTGAGGGGAGCTCTAAAGGATTAAGGCAAGACTTAAAGGAGCTGCCAAGCATCACCAGGACCTAGGGCCTCAGAAGCACCTCCACAAAGCTTAATTCCTTCCCTGTTCCCTCCAGCACAGGGTGCAGCTCTGAGTTGCTGCCATTCTCACTTTTGGAACCAAGTTGTCCTTCCCCTTTACCCTCAGTGTGTAGGATGGCTCTCCTTTGCTCGGCCATTGCTGGAAGTGATCACAAGCCTCACCAGCTGCAGATAGAGTGCAGCCTCACCAGGAAACAAGGAGGAGCAAAAAGTAATATCACAGAATGGTTAAGATGGTAAGCTTTATGTTATCTGTGGTTTACCACGATTTTTTTTTTTAAGTATTATAGTAGAGTCTAGGCCGGACTGAAAAAACCTTAAAGATTACCTTACCCAGGGATCTGGTGTTAGGAATAGAGCTCAGAGGTAGGAAAGGATTTTTTCAAGGTCACACAGCAAGTGAGCTGCAGAACAGAGACTGAAACTCCGGCCTCTCTCCACTGCTAGGCCACCAGTGTCTGTTGCTGGTACCATTCTCCCATTATGAAGTCTGCTGCCACCACCCTCCGCCCCCACCACCACCCTGGCCTTTTCCTGCTTCAGGCTTTGGCCATTCCTCTCCTGCCTGCCTCTGAAGAAGGGGATCTTTTTTTTTTTTAATTTTTTTAATGTTTTATTTATTTTTGAGAGAGAGAGAGACAGCGGGAGCAGGGGAGGGTCAGAGAGAGAGGGAGACACAGAATCCGAAGACAGCCTCCAGGCTCTGAACTAGCTGTCAGCACAGAGCCTGACTCGGGGCTCGAACCCACGAACCGTGAAATCATGATCTGAGCCGAAGTCGGGTGCTTAACCGACTGAGCCACCCAGGCGCCCCTGAAGAAGGGGATCTTAAGGCATTTTTTGAGTGACAATTATGTGCCAGGCCCCATGCTGGGATCCTAAGAGGAATATGATGCACATCTAATGGGGAAGAAAGAGAGGTAACTAGACCTACCAGTTAAGTAATCCCCATAATTATTTACGTTAAAAAATTGAGATCATGCCAGTTCTCTGCTCAGAGGACTTTACTGTCTTCTCTGCTCAGATGGAATGAAAGCAAAAATCTATCCAATGGTGTACAAGGCCCTACATGCGCTCTACCTCCCAACCCTCACCTTCACCTCTCTGAGCTTCCCTCCTACTATTCTCCTTGTTTAATGCACCGGCCTTTTTGATGTTCCTTTATACTGAGTACACTCTCTCACCTCAGGCCCTTTGCACTTCCTATTGCCTGTTTTGGGGATAGCTGCACTGCACATTCCCTCACTTCCTCCGTGTTTCTGCTCAAATGTCACCTTATCTGGGAGGACTTCCCAGACACCCCATGTAAATTATAAATTAGCAACCCACCCCCTTGCCCAGCACTCCCAGCCTGCTTGCATTTCCCTCATTACACCTGTCACCATCTGATTTGTGACATTTACATATTTATGAGTTCATGGTCTATTTCTTCCCATTAGAATGTTATCCCTAAGAGGAAGGATTCTGTCTGTTTTGGTCACTGGCATGTCTCTGGGTTAGAGATTAGTGCCTGACATGTATTATGTGCTTGTGATATTGTGATTTGTAATAAGAAATTTATATTTGGTCTTCTGCTGGAACTCCCTAAGCAATTAGAATGATAAAGGTATCTTTTGTTATATTAATGAGGTGCTTTTGGAAAGCCCCTAGGTCACCTATGGATGCCCCCCCCCCCACAGCTGGTTGTCAGGGGAACGAATCCTTTGATCAGAGTTGGAACTTTTCAATCTACCCCAGAACCTCTGAGATGGGGACGAGAGCTGGAGCAAGAAGAGTTAAGTGCCCAAATGTCAATTGATTTAACCAGTCCTGCCATGTAATGGAGCCTCCGTAAGAACTCCAAAGGATGGGGTCCCCAGAGCTTCTAGCCTGGTGAGTGTGTGGAGATTCTGGGAGAGCGAACCCCTGGAGAGCGCCAATCCAGACCCTTTCCCTACACCTTGACCTGTACATCTCTTCCACCTGGCTGTTTCCAAGTTATGTCCTTTCATAATAAACTGATAATCTTAGTGAGTAAAATTCTCAGAGTTCTGTGAGCCACTCTAGCAAATTAAACCCAAGGAAGGGATTGTGGGAACCTCTGATCTCTAGCCGGTAGGTCAGAAGCACAGGGGACAACCTGGATTGCAGCCAGCATTTGAAATGAGGGGGGCAGGGTGTTCCTATGGGACTGAGCCCTCAACCTATGGGATCTGATGCCATCCCCAGGTAGATAGGGTCAAAATTGAGTTAAACTGTAGAACACCCAGCTGGTGTCTGAGAATTGCTTGGTGTTGAAAAAACACAAATCGGAGCACTCAGTAAGTGTTGGTTGCCTGGACACAAAAGGATGAATGTTATGGGCACACAGGTTGTGAGAAGGGAGGACGAAGAGTGGAAACGATAGAGCACAATTCTGTCTCCTCAGCACTTCCATTCTCTGACCTAACGTGGCCAAAATTAGGACTGTCCTTCAACTTGAGTATCACTTGCAAATGCTTTGAATTAAATCGAATCTGGGTGTATCCATCATCACCAAAATAATCTCTACACCCAACGTGGGGCTTGAACCCATGACCCCAAGATTAGGAGTCGAATGCTCTTCTGATCAAGCCAGCCACCCGCCAAGCAACTTTTTTTTTTATTATGGTAAGATATATGCAACATAAGATTCACCACTTCAACCATTTTTAAGCGTACGATTAAGCGGCATGAAGTGGCGTTCACATTGTTGTGCGACCCCCATCACTGTCCATCTTCAGAACTTGTGCAACATCCCGCCGGAGACTCCGTTCTCATTAAACAGTAACTTCCTGTTCTCCTCCTCCCTGGCAACCACATTCTACCTACCTTCTCTGTGAACTTGACTCCTCTAGGGACCTCGTATAAATGGGATCACACGACACTTGCCCTTTTGTGTCTGGCGCATTTCACTTAGCTTGATTTTCTAAGGTTCATCCACCCTCGGGGCACCTGAGGGGCTCAGTCGGTTAAGCGCCCAACTGTCGATTTCGGCTCAGGTCACAATCTCACGGTTCATGAGTTCGAGCCCCATGTCAGGCTCTGCACTGACAGCACGGAGCCTGCTTGGGATTGCTCACTCCCTCTTTATCTCTCTCTCTCTCTCTCTCTGCCCCCCCCCTTGTTGTGCGTGCTCTCTCTCTCTCAAAATAATTTACGTTAAATATTTTAAGGTTCATCCATCCCGCAGCATGTATCAGAATCTAATTCCTTTTTTGGGGCGCCTGGGTGGCTCAGTCGGTTAAGCGTCTGGCTTCGGCTCAGGTCATGATCTCACGGTTCATGGGTTCGAGCCCCGCGTCGGGCTCTGTGCTGACAGCTAGCTCAGAGCCTGGAGCCTGTGTCCGGATTCTGTGTCTGCCTCTCTCTCTGACCCTCCCCTGCTCCCGCTGTCTCTCTCTGTCTCTCAAAAATAAATAAAAAACATTAAAAAAATTAAAAAAAAAGAATCTAATTCCTTTTTAAGGCCTAATGATGTCCCATTACACAGATGTACCACATTTAGTTTGTCCATACATAGGTCAGTGGGCATTTGAGATTGGGTAAGCAAATATCTGTTCAAGTTACTGCTTTCAATTCTTTGGGGTATGTCCCTGGAAGTGGAATTGTTGGATCATGTGGTAATTGTTTAATTTTTTGAGGAACTTCCATACTGCTCTCCACAGTGGCTGCACCATTATACATTCCCACCGGCAATGCACAAAGGTTCCAATTTGTCCACGTCCTCCTCAGCCCTTGCTTTCTTTCCTTCCTTCATTTCTTTCTTCTTTTCTTCCTTGCTTCCTTTTCTTTTGTTCTGGCTAATAGCCATACTAAGGAGTATGGAGAGGTGTCTCGTGGTTTTGATTTGCATTTCCCTAGTGATATTGAGCATCTTTTCACGTGGTTGCTGACCATTTGATGCCCTCTTTTTGGAAATGTCTATTCAAGTGTTCTCCCCATTTTTTAAAAAAAATTTGCTTTTTAAATATTTATTTATTTTTGAGAGACAGAGAAACAGAGCGTGAGCAAGGGAAGGGCAGAGAGAAAAGGAGACACAGAATCCGAAGCAGGCTCCAGGCTCTGAGCTGTGAGCACAGAGCCTGACGCGGGACTCGAACCCACGAACCGTGAGATCATGACCTGAGCCAAAGTGAGCCCCTTAACTGACTGTGCAACCCAGGCGCCCCTCCCCATTTTTTAATTAAAAAAATTTTTTTTAATGTTTTATTTATTTTTGAGAGAGAGTGCGAGCCGGAGCAGGGGAGGAACAGAGAGAGACAGGGATAGAAGATCCGAAATGGGCTCTGTGCTGACAGCAGCAAGCCTGATGCCAGACTCAAACTCACAAACTGTGAGATCATGACCTGAGCTGAAGTTGGACACTCAGCTGACTGATTACTTAACTGGTAGGTCTAGTTACCTGTCTTTCTTCCCCATTAGATGTGGCATCATATTCCTCTGAGGATCCCAGCATGGGGCCTGGCACATAGTTGTCACTCAAAAAATGCCTTAAGATCCCCTTCTCCAGAGGTAGGCAGGAGAGGAATGGCCAAAGCCTGAAGCAGGAAAAGGCCAGGGATGGGGGTGGGGGCTTGCAGCAGACTTCATAATGGGAGAATGGTACCGGTGACGGACACTGTGGCCTAGCAGTGGAGAGAGGCCGGAGTTTCAGTCTCTGTTCTGCAGCTCACTTGCTGTGTGACCTTGAAAAAATCCTTTCCTACCTCTGGGCTCTATTCCTAACACCAGATCCCTGGGTAAGGTAATCTTTAAGGTATTTTCAGTCCTGCCTAGACTCTACTATAACACTTAAAAAAAAAATCGTGGTAAACCACAGATAACATAAAGTTTACCATCTTAACCATTCTGTGATATTACTTTTTGTTCCTCCTTGTATCCTGGCGCCCCTGATTTTTTTTTTTTTTAAAGCAGTCTCCATGCCCACCATGGGGCTTGAACTCACACCTCTGAGATCAAGACTTGGGCCCTCCACCAACTGAGCCAGCCAGGCACTCCCTGTTTATTTTTTTATTGTTGAGGTGTAGAAGTTCTTTCCTCTCTTCCACTTTTAATTGTGTGTCTTTGAGCAAGTCACATGACCCCACTGTGCCACAGTTTCGTCAATTTTTTAACCTATTCATTCCCACTTCCTAGAGCCCTTGTGAGCAGTTAAGTAACCTAGCAAGCAGAAGCCAACCATTAGCATGTCTGGCTGATAAAAACAACACTCACTGAGCACTCACAATGAGCCAGGCACAGGGCAAAGCTCTTTCTATTAACTCATTTCATCCTCCTAACACTCTGATAAAGTGCTGAGTACAATATTGTACATAGGAGGTGAACCCTACCAGGGGCTCCTTCCTCCCGCATCTGACTAACCACCCAGCATCTCCAGGAGGTGGCTGCTGGGTCTGGGGGCAAGGCAGCCTATGAGCTCACTGATGCCAGGCCTTATTAGAACCCCCCTATGCCAAATCTACTGAGCTCAACCTGCACTGCCACTGGGCCTGGCCCAGTGAAAGGTCTCTAATACCCGCCTAGCATGCTTCCAGCCCTCCCTAAACCAAGAGACTTCACACAATCACCAGCATATCCCATCTCGAATCTGGAAACCATATCCTCTACCCTGGGTGGCCCAGCTTTCCCCGGGCTCTTGTCAAGCCGAATGCTATTTAATCATCCTGCCAAGTTTGCTGCCTTGGGAAAATCCCGGGCTCTGTTTTCCCCCCATCCAACGATTGGAAGAGGAAGCTGGATTTCCAGATGCCCACAGCTGGAACCACACACCAAACTGGCTCCAATCATCTCCACGGGAGCCAGCCCGCTAGCCCGGCCTGAGCTGCTGGCACTGCAGACACCTGGAAAGAGGCTGAGGTGCATTGCTATGCTCTGCCTTTCCCACTGGCGTGAGAATGAAAATAGCAACTTAGAATTAATTCTGCAGATGGACATTTTTTCAGTTTCCCAAACTTGGCAATCATGCTTTTCTTCCCCCTACCCTCATTACACGCCTTTTCTTCTACTTAAGTAGAGAAGTTGAGGAAGATGCATGCTTCTCCCCCTCATGCAGGCTAAGGGCTACTGGACAGATTCCCAGCCAATAGGTTCCTGACTTGGATACCTGCCTTACTGCATCTGGCTCCTACCAACATCTGCACCCTCAGGTCTTCCCCTTCCCCGTGGATGTGCACCCTGAACAAGCCATGCACTTTCATGTCGCTGAATCTTTCCATACATTGTTCCCACCACTTGGAGTATCTCCTGCTCCTGGATTGCCTAGCAGGCTCCTATTTATCCTTCAAAACCCGGCTCAAGTATCATTTTATGGGACCTGACTTTCTCGAGTCTCCTCCTGCTCCTCCCCCCCCCCAAACAGATGTAACTCTCCCTGGCTTCTGCTACTTTTGTGCTGGGACATTATTTTCTTGTGATTCTATCACACTGTATTCATAAGGGGCTTGTGTAGCCTTGTACCTGGCATGTAGTAAGTAGTCAATAAACATTAATTTTTTTAATGTATTTTTGAGAGAGAGAGGACGTGAGTGGCAGAGGGGCAGAGAGTTGGGGGTAGGGGTGGGGGCAAAGGATCCGAAACGGGTTCCATGCTGACAACAGTGAGCCTGATGTGGGGTTCAAACTCACGAACCATGAGGTCATGACCTGAGCCAAAGTTGGACACTCAACCAACTGGGCCACCCAGGTGCACCTAAACATTAATTGATCTCTTCTATGGATATGTAAATGGCTTGGGGATAAGTGTCACATCTGAACATAAGGCAAATAGAAACCTCTTTCATTTCATGCCATAGCATGGCCAGCTTTCAGCACTAAGTTACATTCTCGGTCTTCTAGAGCCAAAGTGTCAGGAAGGTTCCTTTAAATAAATGTAAAACACCCACAACAACCCAGGCCAACAGCTCCTGCTCTTCACACCCATAGCGCTGTTTACTTCTCACACTTATACTTACTTGTCTCGTGGGTGTTCCTTGCTAGAGAGTAAGCTCCCAATGGAGTGGAAGAAAAGCAGTGACCATGACTTTCACATTCATTGCTGTATCCCCATGACCCAGACAGAGCCTGGCACAGAGGAGGTGCTCCATAAGCAGTAGAGGGATGGATGTGGATTGAGTTACTGAGTGTAACCCTATGCTGGTAGACTTGGGGGAGCACTATCTGGGCAGGATGGAGTCCTCCACCATTTAAGGGTTTCTGGAGTGGCCTTCCTGCTCTTAGAAAAACATCTAAACACCGTAAGTGAGAAATACGGGAGAAGGCGGCCCAGGTCAGTGCTGCTCTGTCTGTGCAGGGCTTTGGTCTTGGAAAACAATTGCCTTGGCTCCAAACCCAGTTCTGAGTCAGTCAGATTGCTTCACCCTTCCGGGCCTTGATTTCTCTCCTCTGTATGAGGATCACAGTAGTTCCAGCATCCCAGGAAGCTGTGAGGGGGAAGGACCTAGCACAGTACTGAACACAGGAGACCATCAGTAAATAGGGTCCTCTTCCTGCACCTCTCTGGTGGGAAGAGGCCACTCGGCTCAGTCGTAGAACTGCACACAGGCAGGACTCACAGGCCACAAAAGCACCACAGTGAAGAGCTCAAGTTCTGGGGCCAGGTTGCCTGGGTTCGAGTCTCACCTCATGAACTCCCCCACCTTGGGTGAGACATCCAACCTCTCTGTATCTCAGTCCTTTACCCTCGATAATAGTAATGCTAATGTAGCATCTATCCCAAAGGACTTTATAATGAGTAAGGGAAAGAGTGCCTGGTGCCAGTAAGCCTGCAGGAACCCACAACAGGAGCCAGCTTTTGTATCCAAGGTGAATGTACTGTTAACGGAGATTTGACTTGGCCATTCTCTGAACTGCCATTCCCTGCCCAGAAGCGAGGGGAACCCGGCTGTGGAGACTTGTCCGGTGGCACGATGGAGCGGGGCAAAGCCCAGCTCTGGGGTCAGGCCCAGCCCGGGTTTGAATCTCAGATTTGCCGCTCCCTAGCTCGGCCACTTTTCCTCTCCCTTGCCAGTCTCCTGCTAGGAACCACTGTGTCCATCCCACCAGGTGGATTCCAGGAAGTAACATACTCAAAGCTCCCAGGTTGGGGGCCGGGCCCAGAGAAGCTGCCGGTGAATAGTGAGTCCCTTCCCTCCCTCCAGCTGGCACTCCGTCCCTCCCAGCGCTGGCACCGCCTGCCAAATCCAAAAGTGGCTGCAGCAGCTGTCGTTCTGAAAACACATTCCCTGGCTGCTTTTGTCTTATCATGCAAGTCTTCCCCAAAGCCTTAAACATTCCCACATCAAGGGTTTAAGAAGACAAAAAAAGCCCACGCTGACCTATCCACGCCGCTAGTTGGCAAATGTCCCAGGGGATCTTGCTCTGCCAGTCACTGAGCCTGACATTCAGTCAAATTCGCTCACATCCGACAAGATCAATGAGAAAAATAGGCAGCAATGATCAAAAGGGCCGACAAAAGCTCCTGGGGCAACTCTCTCAGCAGGATCTTGCACCACACAAAAGTGCGAGCAGGGGGTGGTCCATGAAAGCTCCGCCACTCACAGCACCCCTCTGGCCCGGAGACCAAAAACTGGTTCCCATGACAACGCTGCTGCAAATGTTATATATAAATGTGTGTGTGTACACAGCCACACAGAGATGCACAGAAATAAACTCTTGGCACAATTCTTTCCTGTTCCAAACACGAAATAACCTGCAAGGATTGACTGCTGGAAGAGAAAGCAAAGAAGGTTTTGAACAAGCATGCTTCCAACGGGCTGGCTCTCAGTGGATTACGCACCTGTTTTGATGTGGGTCTGTTTCGTTTCCTGCACCTGGAATATAGTAGATAGCCAATAAATACGTAATTGTGGAATGAACGAATACGTGATGGATAAATGGAAGAAAGAAAGGAAGGGAGGGGAGGGAGGAGGGAGATCAGAGCAGCCTGGAATGTCGGGGCTAAAAGGACTCCTGCTGAGTATCCAATCTAATCCAACCTGCTGTGTTGTTTTTTTTTTTGTTTTTTTTTCCTGTTGGGTAAACTGACACTCAGAAAAGGGGAGGACCCTTGCTGAAAGCCACTTACTCCAGCCTCGGTCCTGGAGATTCAAGTAAGCAGTTACATGAATGTGAATCCAGTTTCTAGCTGAATAATAAGCATATGTTGAGCAATTATTATGTGCCCGCAGCTATACTAAGACTTATCACAGTTTGCAACTGTGCAGGGGATGTACTAGTCTACCCATTTTAACAGAGATGGAAACTGGGGCTCCAGGAGGTGAAGTCACTTGACCAAGGTAGCTTGGCTACCTTGTGGTTGGAATGGGAATTAACCCTGGATGGTGGCGGTTCAAACACCAGGTTCTGAGCCCCTACGTCACGCAGCCTCTCTCTGAATTGAGGGTCTGGGCCAGATCGGGGAGCACAAGGGGAAACAGTGGCAAAAAATTCTCTCCATTCTTGCAGATATGGGGGCTTGGGGAGGTGAAGTAACTTACCTAAGTCAGGAAGCTGTGGGGAAGGGGCTGGGGCTCCCAGTCCAGGATTCGTTCAATTTACTCACTGCTTTCTCACAACACACCCCCAGGACTGAAGGCTGGCTCCTGTCAGCCCCAGAGTCAGCCATCTAACTGGGAAAGGAGCAGGGTCCTCCTCTGGCTACGGCTGCCCCAGGACGCAGTTGCGAGAGGCCGACTCAGGTCCGACTCCAAGCGTCTCTTTAGGGTTTTGCGCCCTCTGGTGGTCGTATGTTGAAACTAGCAAGAAACCCCTAGCTTGAACTTCCTAGCAAACTCCCTCTGTAGAACCAGTTTTTTTCCTTCCGGGTGCTGGGAGGAACTGGAAATGGTACACAGGGTCCGGGTCCAGGCTCTCCACTGCCCTAGATATGCCATCTCCCCCTTTTTTTCTCTGCTTCCTGATTGGTCTCCCTGCTCCTGCTCTGGCCTTCACACAATCCGTTCTCTGCACCATCAGTAAAACCGCTTTTAAAAATCCCAAATTGATCATGCAACTCCCCTGTTTATACTCTCCAATAGTTCCCATTGCTCTTAGGATAAAGCCCAATCCCCATTATGGCTGGAAGGATGCAGCCCCATGGCCAGTCTCTCTCTCTCTCTCTCTCTCTCTCTCTCTCCCTGCAGTTTTCTGTCCCTGATATCCAGCCTAACTGGCCACCTTCCACTTGCTTACATATGTTCATGCTTCTTCCTCTTTACATGTATTAATTAATTGAATTCTTACAAATCTCAAAACCCATTTTGCAGGTGAAGACAATGAGCCTCACAGTGGTTACTCAGCTTCTCCCAGGTAACAGGGACTTAGTGCTGGGAGCCAAGATTAAATCCAGGCAGTCAGAGCTGCGGCTGACCTTTTTGGTTTGCAGCCTCTGTTCCCACCCCTATCCCCACCCCACTCTTATCCTTGGCCTCCCCACCCTTTCTCCTAGCTGTCTCTGCCTCTGCGCCTTTGCACAGGTGAGGAAGCAGAGACCCCGGCATCAATCATCCCCTTAACAAGAGCCCTTTCGTCACCACCACCTCATGGGAGCCTGAGTGAGGTGGGCATGATCAACCCTGTTTCACAGGTGCAGAAACAAACTTAGAGAAGTTAAGCGATTTCCTTCAAATACACAACATGTGTGCACTGTGCATCTACCATGTGCCGAGCATGTAAAGAGTTCAGATAAAGTTTGTAAGAAATTGCTACGGGCCATGTTTAGGCAAGCATGAAAGTGTAGGATGGGGCGCCTGGGTGGCTCAGTCGGTTGAGCGTCCAACTTCGGCTCAGGTCATGATCTCGTGGCTTGTGAGTTCAAGCGCCGCATCAAGCTCTGTGCTGACAGCTCGGAGCCTGGAGCCTGTTTTCAGATTTTGCGTCCCTCTCTCGCTCTGCCTCTCACTCACTCATGCTCTCTCTCTCTCTCTCTTAAGAATAAAAAAAAAGAAAGAAAGAAAGTGTAGGACCCCTGGGAGTTGCAGCCAAAACATGAGTTAGCACCCACTCCATCAGGTCTGGAGAAGGGGGGTAGCCGCAGCTTCAGGGAAGGGAGGAAATCTCAGCCTCACCAGGACCCACCCCTCTATAGAACAAAAGTCCTAGGCTGCTAGGGACAGGCAGCAAACTCTTATCCCCAGGGCACATATGAAGGCCCTCTGCAGCAGGTGCGGGGAGGAGGGAAGGAGGGAAGGGCCGGAAACCATCCTGTATCAGGACCCTACACCAATGCTATATTACAGGGTCACTGGGGAAGCCTCACCCCTAAGACCGGGAATGCAGAGTTTGCCTAAGACTGAGGCTGCACCAGGACACAGATCATCCCCCTTCCACCAGGCTAGTAAGCATCAAGTAATACACAAGCAACCCAAGTGATGGATGGAAAGCTCAGGGGTGGGGCAGGAGTGTTAAAATCCCTCCAGCGGCCTAGGCGCATCCTTTTTTTTTTTTTTTTTTTTTTTTTTTAAGTAAGCTCTATGCCCAATGTGGGGCTTGAACTCGCAAACCTAAGATCAAGAAGTTGCATGCTCTATGGAGTTAGCCAGCCAGGGTACCCCCTAACCCCTATCCTAAGCCTGAGGTGATCCTAGAATACTTGGAAACCAGTGGAGCAATGAAGGTAACCATGGCAACAACAAAGTCCAAACCAGCTCAACCCTTGACTAAACTGACTTAAGCCTCTATACTAATTGTCTAGCGGAAGAAGATACATTGCCCATTTCCAGGAATTAATACTATTTAATTTAGTGTCTACTGTTCTACACAAAATGTCATTCAGTCAAAAATTATAAAATGCTAAAAAGTGAGGAGAAAACCATCCAGTGTCAATAGACAAAGGAATCAATGAAGCCAGACTCAGAAATGATTCAGTTGTTGAAACAATTAGACAAAGGCTTAAAAATTTTTTTTTTATTTTAAAAAATGTTTTATTTTTATTTCTGAGAGAGAGAGAGAGAGAGAGCTGGGAAGGGGCAGAGAGAGGGGGACAGCAGTAAACCTGCTGCGGGGCTCGAACCCATGAACTGCAAGATCATGACCTGAGCTGAAGTCAGATGCTCAACCGACTGAGCCACCTAGGTGTCCCTTTAAATTAAAAAAAAAAAAATTGGGGGGGGTAATGTTTATTTATTTTTAAGAGAGAGAAAGATAGAGCCTGAGTGGGGGAGGAGCAGGGAGAGAGAGGGAGACACAGAATCCGGCAGCCGCCAGGCTCTGAGCTGTCAGCACAGGGCCCAATGCAGGGCTCAAGCCCATGAACTTCGAGATCATGACCTAAGCCAAAATTGGATGTTTAACCAACTGAGCCACCCAGGTGCCCCTAAAGATTTTCTTTTTAAGTAATCTCTACATCCAACATGAGGCTTGAATTCACAACATGGAGATCAAGAGTCATATACTCCACTGACTGAGCCAGCCAGACACCCTGATAGATTTAGTTTCAAGTGGAGCCCAGAAAAACAGAAGGCTCTGCAACAAGTCTAGGCAGCTTGGGCCTTGTGATCCAGCAGGTCCCACGGAGTTTTGAGTGTCATTGGCAGATAGAGATGGAGCTGTTGGTAGGTGCCTACAGGTGAATCCTAGCACAGACCCTTATGATTTTGGAACTCAGCCCTTCCACCTTCAGTGGGTAACTACACTTTTTTTGAGAAACGACTTCTGGGTTGCTACTGGGCACATAACCATGGGCCCCTACGTTACCATACAATCTGAGCTGCTCGTCATGGATTGGGTATTGTCTGACCCACAAAGCCATAAAAGTGGGCAGTACACTCATTATCAAATTGGGCTTATATATTTGACATTGGGCTTGAGGAAGCCCTGAAGATACGAGTAGTTGCATGAGGAGGTGGCCCAAATGCCCACAACCCTTACTCCCACTGCATTACCTTCTCTCCCCAAGCCCATCCTTATGGCCTTCTGGAGAGGTCTCTGCAACAAGCTGACAGAGGAAGAGAAAACTTAGGCCTGATTTAGAGACGGTTCTGCACAAGTAGACATCTACAGCACTACAGGCCTTTCCACGACATCCCTGAAGCACAGTCGTGAAGGGAAAGCCTCCTAGACGGCGGCTCAGGCAGTGCACCTGATTGCTCACTGGGCTGCGAAGACCAAGGCCTGATCTATATTGATTCATCAGTCCGCCCAATGGCTACCTGCATGGGAAGGGACTTGAGAAGAACGGGATTGGAAAATTGGAGACAAGACGGTCTAGGGGAGAAGTATATGGACAGACTTCCCTGAATGGGCCAAGAACGTGAAGCTATTTGTGTCCATGTGAATGCTCACCATTTTGTTTTAGGTAGAGGATTGATGTGTCATTTGGCGCACAGATCTCCATCACTGGTGTATCTTCGTTGTGAAATGTGGCTTTTAGCGTTATAAGGTGTCTTTTTTTTTTTTTTTTAAGTTTTTTCATTTTTGACAGAACAGAGCGTGAGTAGGGGAGGGGCAGAGAGAGAGGGAGACACAGAATCCGAAGCAGGCTCCAGGCTCTGAGCTGTCAGCACAGAGCCCGACGCAGGGCTGGAACTCGCTGATGGCAAGATCATGACCTGAGCCGAAGTTGGACACTCAATTGACTGAGCCACCCAGGTGCCCCTAACGTCTTTCTTTGTCTCATTAAATGTTTTATTTTGGTTGAATTCTGGTATCAGGGTTGCAGACCCTGCTTTTTTGTTTCTATTTGTCTCATAAAAGGGTGCCCATCCCTTCATTCTTCACTGTTTGAATCACTCTATTTTAGTTCTTTATCTCTTGTATAAACCATAGAACTGAGTTTTGCTTTTGAGTCATTTTTTTTTAAGTAGGCTCTACGCCCAACATGGGGCTTGAACTCAGGACCCCGAGATCAAGAGTTGTATGCTCCACTGACAGAGCCAGCCAGGTGCCCCTTTATGAGCCAATTTTAAAATAATTTTCAGAGGTGCCTGGCTGGCTCTGTTACAGCGTTGGACTCTTGATCTCTGGGTTGTGAGTTCAAGCCCCATATTGGGTGTACAGATTACTTAAAAAATAAAATCTTAAAGAAAAACAATTTTAATTAGTGAGTCAAGCCCATTCAGTTACTGCTTTTTTTTAAGTTTTTTTTTTTTTTTTTTTTTTATTTAAGTCATCTCTACACCCAACATGGGGCTTGAACTCACAACTCCAAAATCAAGAGTCGCCTGCTCCACCAACTGAGCCAGCCAGGCACCTCGAGTCTCTGTATTTGATTTAAGGTTTTTTCCTATATCCCCACCTGCTCAAGGATATTTAATTCAGTTGAGAGTATCATGTTACAGTTTTCTTCAACTTTATGCTTGCTAATTTTTATCAGTTTGAAATGCTCTGAATTGTATTTCTTTTTTCTAAGACTTAAAAAAAAAAAATCTCTACACCCGACATAGGGCTGCAACTTAGAACCCTGAGATCAAGAGTCACATGTTCTATTGACTAAGTCAGCAAGGCAGCGCCTATTTGTGTCTTTTTAAAGATGGCTGTGCTTACCCACAGTTATGAACACGTTCTGTTATAGTTTCTCTAACACTTTTATGATTTTTATATGCTTAGGTTTCTAGTACATGTAGAATTTATTGCTGTGACTGTGTGTGAGAATTGTGTGAGGGAAAAAATCCACTTTTTTCCCAAGTGGATGTCCTAACATCCACTTGTTATATGGTTCATCATCTCTCAGCTGACTTAAAGGACTTCCTTTATCCTATACTAATTACCCACATATACAGAGAATTGTTTCTGGCTCTCTAAAAAGTCCCGGTTGTTCCATTCCTCTGTCTGGACACCGCAACACACTTTATTATTTACTATAAGTTTATAACAGATACTGACAGACCAGCTCCCTCGTTTTTTTTTCAAAATGGTCTTGGCCATTGCGTATTTTCTCTCCCATGTGTATCGGCTTATCCCGTGCCATGACAAATGATCTTGGAGTTTTGGTTGAGAGAACACTGAAATTATAGATTAACTAGGGGAACATCAACACCTTGTATTACAGTGAACCTTTCCGTTCATGCCCAGGGTGTTCCTCTGTGTCTATTCAGGTCTTCTTGTATGTTCTCCAGTAAAGTGTTAGAGTTTTCTCCATAAAGGTCTGGCCCATTTCAAATTGGGTTTATTATTGTCTTAGATTCCTTAAAGTTTAGTGTCTTCTCCAGTCCCTCTGATGGGGTTGTGGGGTGATGGGGGGTTCAGAGCTGACGGCCAAGAAGAAATCCTTGAAGATGTCTTTGGTGCAAAAAGGTGATTTTATTAAAGCAAGGGGACAGGACCCCTGGGCAGCAAGAGCTGCACTGGGGTTGTGAAGAGTGACTGATTACATACCTTCAGGTTGGGAGAGGGTTAGGGACGGCGTTGTCTCTAATTTTGGAATTTTGGAAGCAAGGCTTCCAGGACCTTGAGGGGCTAGGTGTTGTTAGGAAAACATCATTTGTTACCGTTTAGTAAAACCTCAGTCATGAGATCCTTCAGAGGTACATCAGGGGCCATATGCCTGGAGTATAATTGCCAACATATACTCGGGAGTTAAAGATAAAGGAGGTTCGCAAAGGAATGTTTATGTGTTTAAGGAGACTCACAGGATCCTGGGGGGTCAGGATAATGTTAAGCCAAGATTCCCTTTTGTCCCCAGCAAAGTGTCCCCATCGAGGCACTGAGCTCCCAGAGGGAGGTCACTCTGACTGTTTCAAGGACTTGTCAGTGGGCTGTAGGCAGTAAGGGAATTTAATTTTTCATTTGCCTTTGTTTCCCACATCACCGTGGCAAGCACCTAAACCCCCTTACGTCTTGATGAGGGTGATATCAGGCCTCCAGGAAAAGGAGTTTATAAGTTTCTGGAGAATAGGCTGTGGATAAGATTGCCTTTTTCTTGCAGTTTACTAAGTGATCCGTAAACTGACGGACACTCCTGTCCTGCACGACTGTGATCTCTGTCAACCATTTGCTTTCCTTCCTTTCCCCTGTTCTTGGGCAGCCAGGAGTGTCCGAGGAATATCACATGTATCCCACCTTTGGGGCTGGGAGAGGGGGGAGGGAGATGCTGTTAGTCTCTACTTTGCCCTCAGCTTGGCTCATGTTCTCTCCTTACCTCCCTTCGGGATTTCCTCAGCCCTCCCAGGGGGCCCCCGCAGAATCTCTTTGCTCACACAATTGCTCGCAGCCAGAAGTCCCATACTGTTTCGACTTGCTTTCTAGAGGCATCTGGTAAGTATTTTCATTTCTTCAACTGTAGGGTAAACCCCTGTAGGGTCAGGCTGGGGTTTAAATTCCTGCTTGGGGGTGGGGGCTTGCACTGAGCTGAGGGGGAAGACCTGCCCCTACAAGGAAGGAAGAGGAGGAGCCAGGGGCCCCAGGGCTCAGAGCAGGGAAGAGGGAGGGGCCTGTTCACCTGGTCACTGAGAAAAGGGGAGCAGCAGGAAGACAGCCCTCTGCAGGGAAAAATAGCGTCTCTTTGGCACCTCAGAGTGTGTGTGTGTGTGTGTGTGTGGTCCCCAGGCCATCACTGTTCCTTAGGAGCCTCTCATATTTTCCCAGGCAGCTCCTTGCCAGCGGCCTGAGTTCAGAACTCAGCTCTACCACGATTCCCCTCTGATCTGGGTGCTAAAGCACCTGTCTTAGAAAATTGCTGTAAGCATCAAGGAGAGGACGTGCAAGGACGCGGCACACAGCCTGATTCGCAGTAGGCACACGTGGAAGCTTTAAGAAAAAATACATGTGTTCATTCATTTATTCATTGGCAAAGGTGTATGGAGGACATTGCAATCTGAGGGACAGGCAGGGAAGGACATGGGCTGTTTAAGGTGCAGAAAGGAGGCTCAAGAGGGAGCCCCGGCGGGGGCAGTGTGGGCAGAGTCCAGGTCCTAGGGCAAGTAAATGCAGTGAAGGGGAGTGATGTGATCTTTACATAGGTTGCTCTCCTGGAGATAGGTAGTTGGAGGGGATGAGGCCGAGCTGTCCAGGTGAGAGACGCTGGGCTTTGAGCTCAAGTACACCTGGGGCAGGCACACACCTAGTGTGAATGTTGAGGGGTTCAAAGTGCATCACTGTCTCTCAAGCATCCACATATCTCCCCAATATTTGTGGGTCACAACAAAGAGAAGACAGAGATAAATGTCCATTTCACAGCTAGAGAAATGGAGTCCAAGAGAAATGACTTACTCTTTTTAAAGCAAGGCAGGTTGAAGAGTTTTGCTCCTTGAATAGGTGCTTGCTCAGGTAATTACTCTGTCCAGTTCAGAGTATGAAGACTAATTCTCTACCTTCAGTCTCAGCTGAAGTCTCTGCCCTCCAGCAAGTTTTCCCTGGTCACCCCAGGCCACTGGGCTTGTTCTCTCTGGCATTGTTGTGGGATAGCTCCCTTAATGATATATTAGTTATGACTATCCATCCATCCATCCATCCATCCACCTATCTACCTACCCACCCATCCATCCACCCACCCACTCACCTACTTACCCAACAGTCACTGAGCCCTACTCCATGGCTGGTCTGTGCCAGGCACTGTGCTATGGGAGACGGTACAGGCACCTTCACAGCCTAGAGAATTGGAACTTCTGTGTCACGAGTTGAATTGTGTCCCCTCAAATTCATATGTTGAAGTTGTAACCCTCAGTACCTCAGAATATGATCTGACAGGATCACTGCAGATGTAAGCAGTTAAAATGAAGTAATGAGGGTGAGCCCTGATCCAATATGACTGGTGTCCTTATAAAAAGGGGGGGGATTCAGAAACATACCAGATGTGCACACGGGGGGAACACCATGTAAAGATGAAAGCAGAGATTGGTGATGCTTCTATAAGCCAAGGAGTGCCAAAGATGGCCAGCAAATTGCCAAAAGCTAGGCAAGAGGCCTGGAATACAGTCCTCCTCCCATGTCTCAGAAGGAATCACCTTTGTTGACACCTTGATCTTGGACTCCAGCCTCCAGAACTGTGAGACAATAAATTTTTGTTGTGTAAGCCACCAAGTTTGTAGTACTCTGTTTCGGCAGGCCCTGGCACTAATATACTCTGGTAGGAGAGCAAAGCCTGTGTGATCCTACCTGATCTGCACTGGAGGTCAGGAAGGGCTTCCTAGAAGAGGTTATGCTGAGCTGGGCACTGAAAGATGAGTAGGAGTTTATCATGCAGAGAAGTCAGAGAAGAACATTCTAGGGAGAAGGAAGAATATATGCGAAACTCAGGAGGAGGCACGAGTGTATGTCACACACTTTTCCTTGAACTTCTTTGAACTCATCTACTGTCTGCCCTGCCAAGCATCTGAGGCCTGGAAACCCACTACAGACACCCTTTGCTCCAAGATAATGGAAAATTTAATTTTTCTAGGATGCCCCTTGGGCACAGGTGGTGAAGCGCATCGTTCTCACTAGCAGGGAGTGTTCACATATCATGTTGATGGAGGAAGAATGACCGATGGGCACAGGCACTGAGTAACCTTCCAGCATTTGTCAGGGTCCAAGGCCTCTGCTCCAGGGAGGGGTGCAGCTGGCCCCAGTGCACATGCTGGGGTGGGCAGCTCTGTGATGGCCAGGGGCCCTCCCACAGCCTCAGAGGACTGCCCTCAGAGGACACGCACTCAGTCAAGTGGCGCTCGGTACAAGTCATTTATTTCAGTTACAATAGTGCCACACCAAAACTACAGTAGCACAAAACATAAGAATACAAAAAATAGATTCCCAGCTCCAAACCCCATGTCTATGTACCCGCAGAGAAGCCAGCCCGATGGCTCCCTGGGCCTCAGGGGAGGGGCCTCTCAGGGGGCATCTGCCCATGTCCTCGGCCTTGTTTTAAGCTCGGGAGTGGCAGGAACAGTGGAGGTGCTCCCTTTGCTTCCATCCCTGCTGGGCTTGAGCCCTCCTTTCCCTTGGCCACTGCCTATTCCCAGGATACCCTGAAGAAATGAATGCAGTCTACATCCCTTCTGGCTGGACCCTCAGCCCTGGGACACTTGCTTCTGGTCGGGAGGTCCCAGCCCAAGGTGAGGACAGATACCCTTGAGGACTGTGACCCCCATGGGGAAGGCGGGAAGGCAGGAGGTGGCAGGAAGAGGAGGTACCTGGAGGGCGCTAGGGCTGGGGAAGCCAACCTCTGTGTGGCTAGGTGCCTGTGGCAGTCCCCAACTCTAATCCTTCTCTGGCTCCTGTCCTACGTCTCCTCTGAAGAGCGACCAGGACTGCTGCTTGTGGGGACCAGTGGGGACCTCAGTGCTGAGGCTGATCTGGCTGGTCCTCTTGGGCAGGGAGGAGTTTAACTTCCGGGGCAAGGTGAGGGGGCATGGCCAGGCCACGGGCTGCCGAGATGGAGAGCCAGGACAGGCACTGGCTGCCTGGGCCTCAGTCACAGGTGCCTGCTTCCCCCAGAGACAGCTCCTGAGCTACGGTCTCAAGGAGGGACACCATTCCTGGTTCCCTGACCCCACAGGCTAGACTGACCACGTTGGGAGAACCTTTCCCTCACAGGCTGCCTTGGCTGAAAACATCTCCAAATGAGGAGTCCATCTAGTTACAAGTATTGTCTTGATTCAACCCAAGGGGCTGAGGGCAGGATGGGGCCCAGGGCAAGTTCAGGGGTCCTTCAGATTCCTGACCTTGGTGCCACTGCCCCATAGGCTAGAGCTGTCGGGCTGCTGTGAGGGGCAGCTCTGTGGGCACTGGGAGAAGGGGGTATGGCCTTACATTATAGTCAGGACACCTGAAGGCTTCACTGAGGAGGCCAAGGGGCACCTGGTAGGGGGCTGTCTCCTTGGGGTAGAGCCTGGGCTGCAGCCTCAGATAAGGCACTAGAGATGGAGGGCGGGCAGGTGGGGCTGCATGTGGTCCTGGGAGCCGAGCCCAGGCCAGGGGTGCAGGATGGAGCTCAGAGGGAGGATCTGGGCCCTGTGGGACAGGAGAGTGGTCTTCTTTTCTCCTTCCTCTGTGGAAGGGGGTCAGCAGGGCAGACCCCGAAGTGGCTGGGCTGGGAGGGCTGCAGACAGGCAACCGGACCCTGGGATGCACACGGAGCGGCCAGAAGAGGGGTTATCTAGGGCATGGCAGAATGCATCTGATGGAGGGCCAGGTCTTGCAGGCATTCCAGGCCCAGGGCGTCGGGGTGCAGCAGGCTGGGTTTGCGGGCCATGGCCTGGTCTCGTCCTGCCTCAGCCATCAATTTCCTGCTGCGACTTTGGGGATCAGACCATCCTAGTTGGGCTTCCCACTGTCGGACTATGGGGACAGAGGCAGGCAAGCTGCGAGGGGCGGTGCCCATGAGCTGGCCTCTGCCCCTTCCTGACCTCCACGCCTCTCCTGTCTACACCCTGTAACTGCAAAACCAGGTGACAGAGGCTGAAACTGTAAATGCCAAGGGCTGGGCAGCTCTCTACTTGGGGACGCGCTCAATGGCTGCGGATGGCTGCCTCGGGCGACCTCGCAGCGAGTGAGGAAGAGAGGGGTCAATCAGTGGGGCTTCCCTTATCCACAGGTTATTTAGAAAAACAGAATATAATAAATATACCAATCCTTTCCTTAAAAAAAAAAAGTGTTTTAAATTCATTATTTCCCTGAACATTTCCAGTGTATTCCACAATGTTTAAAAAATAGTTTCCCCAAAAATATATCTTTAAAGCATTTGACACAGTGGTATTTCTGGTGTTTCTGGCGCCAGATGTGGGCAGGGTGGGGGGGGGGTGCGTCCACTGCCCTTGTCAGCGTGGGGCCCAGGCCCTGGTGAGCAACCAGGCCGACACCCAAATGCCCATTGGAGTTGACGCACATGTGCCTGGGATGCCAGGGTCTTCACAGGGGATCAAATCTCGGATTGTGTTGAGAACCCACATGGTAGGCTCAGTTCTGGCTGAAAACCCTCCAGCGTAGGGAAGGGGGGCCCTGGGTGGCCGGGGGGGCGGGGCGGTGCCCTGGACGCTGGATGGAGAGACGGCCTTGTTGGCCCCACACGGGGGCTCATCCTCTGTCTTGGCTCGAGGTCCCACCCTCACCAGACTTCGCACTTGTGATGAGGGTTCATGGGCGAGCCAGGCGGGCAGTGGAAGTGTTCTGAGAACTCCTTGGAGTTGGAGACGGAGCCAATGACCCGGAAGCGGGAGGGGCTGTGAGGGTCGGTGATGAGGCCTTCGTGAGAGCTCTCGGGCGTGCGGACGGAGCACCAGACCTTTGTGAGGCGACAAGGGAGAAGCTGGGTCACTGTGGGGCCCTGAGGCCGCCAGACTGCTCCCATCCACGACACCAGGGGGATGGGCCCCCCCCTGGTTCTGAGCGCCTCGGAGTCAGCTGGGGCTGCTGCGTGTGTGGGGAAGAGACCCTGGGCTGGTATGTCCCCTGTCCCAGCATCCTCGATGGCAGTCACCTGGGTCTGTCCTGGGCCTCTGCATTAGACTTCATCTGAACAAAGGGTTCTGTCCTAAAACCAGTCTGAAAACCATGAACTGAGTCCACAAACCTCACTTCCTGGGCAGAACAAAAATTGTTTGTGGCTCTGGGCACCAACAGAAGACTATACATTAATGCCAACTCAAGGGACATCCTGGTGCATTTTGAGTTTAGGAAATTTCTAGAACCCCTGAACCAGAAGGGCCCTTAGCACTCACTTGTCCTCTCATTTACCTGATACTGAAAACCTTTTAATGACATTCATTGGATTTCTATAATGGCAGGAAGCTCACTTCTTACAAACTAGACGCCCTATGGATGGGCCAATGAGCTAGAAGGCTATCAATGGAGGAGAATTTGCCTTTTGGCTCTCGGAGCTCTTGGAACTTCAAGATGGCAGAATGTGCCTGAGTTTGGCATTTTCTCCTATAACGAACTTACCTGTGCGAAGCCCAGGAAGAATAGCTGGTTATTGGTAAGGCCCAGGGTGGGCAATGTCTGCTCAGCCCCGTTCTTCTTCACCCAGTTCTGGTAGGCCTGGGAGCAGAGAAAACAAAGCTCAGGGGCTCCCACGACCCAGGAGCAAACAGGGTGGCAATGGGGGGCCGGTGCAGGGGATCCCGGGAAGCCCTACCCTGCTGGGCGGGGACTGGTTTTGGGGAGTCTGGGCCTCCGCTCAGCCTAGAGGAGTGATCTTCACCTGCACTCATTCTGAGGGGAGCGCCTTCAACCCTACACTTCAGGTACCACCTACATGCCCACAGCCCTCAAGTGCACACTTCCAGCTCCAGCCTCTTCCCTGACTTGTTTATTCAACTGCTTCAGCTGGACTTCCAAGATTCATCCCGGACTTAACATGCACACACACGCACACAGACAGGTGCACGCACACACACTTTCCTACCACAGTGAATGCTACCGCCAACCACCTCGTTACTCGGGCCCCAACCCCAGAGTTCTTTGAGCTTCTCTTTTTTTCTTTCTTCCTTTTGTTTTTTCAAGATTTTATTTTGGGGGCGCCTGGGTGGCTCAGTTGGTTGAACGTTCAACTCTTGATTTCAGCTCAAGTCATGATCTCACAGTTCGTAGGATCGAGCCCCAATGATAGTGCAGAACCTGCTTGGGATTCTTTCTCTCTCCCTCTCTCTCTGTCCTCCCCCCCCCCCACTCTCTCTCAAAACAAATAAATAAAACATTATAAAAAAGATTTTATTAAAAAAATTTTTCATACTTATTTATTCTTGAGAGAGACAGCGCATGAATGGGGGCAGAGAGAGAAAAGGAGACACAGAATCTGAGTCAGGTTTCAGACTGAGCTGTCAGCACAGAGCCCCACGCGGGGCCCGAACCCACGAACCGCAAGATCATGACCTGAGCTGAAGCCGGCTGCTGACTGACTGAGCCACCCAGGCGCCCCGAGCTGGTCCAATTCCAATCCCCTCCTGACACAGCACCTTAAGCCATCCTCTGTAAAGTGGGGGTTGGCAAGCTTTCCCGTGAAGGGCCAGAGAGTAATAAATATTTTCAGTCTTGGAGGTCAGAGGGCTTGTTGCAGCTACTCAGTTCTGGCGCTGTCGGGTGAGATCAGCCGCAGACAATGTGGAAATGAACGGGCCTGGCTGTGTCCCCCGAAATTTTTTATTTACGAAAACAGGCTGAGAGCTGGATTTGGCCCACAGGGTGTAGGTGTGTGGATGCTTGTTTTTAAATCATGTCATTCTTCTTTTTAAAAATCGTGCGGCAGCTCCCATTGTACCGAACAAAACCCAAGCTCCTTAAGCAGCTGCCCCAGGCCCAGTCACTCCTCCAACATCCCCTCCCTGCGCTCCACCCTGCCCGTCTTCCATCTTCCTGTCGTTGACCATGCCGGGCTGTGTCCAACTGCACTTACTATACTACTCCACCTTTCCCTGCCTCTTCCTCATCATTTAAGTCTCAATTCCAAGGCCGTCCCCTCCAGAAGGCCCTCCCTGACCACCCTCCCCCCTTATTTTTCATTACTTTGCCCTAATTTATATTTTTCATCTTATCAGTACCTGAAATTATCTTATTTGTTTAGTTGTGTATTGGCTTTCTCCCCCCTCCCCCGCCCCACAAAATCATGAGCTTTACGAGAGCACAATCGGTGTCTGTCTTGGCACAAAACCTCCAGTGCCTAAGACAGTCCGTGGTGGGCAGAAGGTGTACATTTTCACTGACTCCTGGACTTCAGGCAGGTTACCAAGTGTTTCTGGGCTCAGTTTCCTCACCTGCAAAATGGGGGTGGGAATACCTAACGGGAAAGTTGTGGAGTCCTGAGCAGAACCCGGCACATAATAAGGCCTCAATAAATGACACCTCATTTATTTATTTCTGCTCTCACTGTCAGGGCGAGGAGGCTCTGTCTTGTTCCCTGATAGACATCTCCTTCTCTTCTCGTGGCCGACTGTCTCTCTCCCTTCCAGCTCAGCTGACCTTTCTGAGTGTTACTCTGTGGCCAACTTTCTTTTTTCTAGATTTTTTAGAATGTTTATTCATTTTTGAAAGACAGAGCACAAGCGGGGCAGGGGCAGAGAGAGAGGGAGACACAGAATCGGAAGCAGGCTCCGGGCTCCCAGCTGTCAGCACAGAGCCCGATGCGGGGCTCGAACCTGAGCCGAAGTGGGACACTCAACCGACTGAGCCACCCAGGCTCCCATCTGCGTGAACGTTCTGCCATGCCAGTGATGGAGGAGTAGGTGTTCACAGCCAAGCACACTGGGGCCTAGGAGGCTAACTGACTTACTCCAGAGCCAGGACTTGAACCTGGAACCGGAGCGGCTGCAGCTCGCCTGAGCCCCTTTACTGAGGACACACCTGCACAGACCCAGACTTGGGCTGGGGCGCGTGGGGGTGGGGGTGAGCTCTTACCCGATAGGCCGCCTTGAGGCCCCCGTTATCGGCGATGTTCTCCCCAAGGGTGTGCCGGCCGTTCACCGGCTCCCCGTTCACGCTGTAGTTGCTGTACTGGCCCACCATGCACTCGGTCTGCTGCTTGAAGGCCTCCACAGACGAGTTCTTCCACCAGGGCCGGAGGTTCCCGTCCTTGTCATATTCTCGTCCTGGGGCGTCAGAGGGGAGCTCAGGTCAGGGGGAAGGAGAGGCAGAGCCGGCACAGGTGGCTGCTAACGGAGCCTCTCCTCCCAGTGAGAAATGGATCCACCCGCCACCCCCCATCTACCCACCAGCACTGGGGAGACGGTGCCAGTCTGGGGGCCAGAGGAGCTGGGAGAATAAGCCAGGCGGGCTGGGCGGCGGTGGGGGCCAGAGGATGGAGGAAGGTGATGTGCGCAGAGGGTCAGCTTGTCCGGTTTCAACGGAGTGGGACTCATTGTCAAAGCTTGGGAACGGCCTCGCTACCTGAGCCCCCAAAGGGTAAGTGGAGTCGGCAGCACTAGGGTCACGGGACAGGCCTCGGTCTCTTAAAGTCCCACCTCTTCCTAATTTTGGCCTTGGAATCCCCAACGCAGGAGGGGAGGAGAATTCCGGACATTTGCTGGTGAGGACCCTAACCCTAACCCTAACCCTAAATCCTAACCCTAACCCTAACCCTAACCCTGACTTTAACCCCTCCCCTGGAGGTTGGACCAGAGAAGTCTCTGGAGTGGAGGAGAGATGTGTGCTCCCTGCTGAAAACTAACACCCACTCCTAGGCACGGGCCACCTTCCAGGAACCCCGTGTCCCACACAGTCCCCGCAAACACGTGAGGTTGGAATCGCCATGCCCGTTTTACAGACAAGGACGAGGAGACCTGGAGAAATGACAGGACGGGAGGCAGGGCCAGGACTGAACCCAGATCCATCTGCCTCCAGATGGTTGGAAGTGACGAGAACAAAGCAGAAGCAGTGGGGCCAGGAGTCAACGTGCTGGGTCTGAAGGGGGCCCCAGGGAGCCCTACCTTGATCATCAAAAGCATGAGTCAGCTCATGGCCCACAACCACACCAATGCCACCGAAGTTTAAGGCCCTGGAGGGGAGGAAACAAAGGGAGGGTGACGTCACAAAGGGACATGGCTTCCTGGGTCTGGAGAAACAGCAGGGTCCCACGGGGCTCTGCAGGGACATGGCTGAGGCCTGAACTTCCAGCCAGGCCCCTGAGGCCAGTGAGAGGCTGGGCAAGCGGGTAGCCTGTGCCCACCGGATGCCACGCACTGTTCTTGACACTCCCCAGCTGCACTGTCCTCTTTGGTCACCTCAAAAGGGTTCAGCACTAATGACCAACTCCATAAATGAGCAAGCCACTTGGAATGGTTTGATCATGTGGCCCAAGGGCCACGCAGTCAGCAAGGAGCAGACCTGGGATTCAAACCCAGGGCCACGTAGATTTCCTTTCTGAGACAGGGCCCTCACGCCTACCACCTCCCCAGCTGTGACGGCTCTAAAACACCATTAGAGGGGCGTTCCCCTAGACGGGGCTCCTGACCGCATGACGTGCCTCCAAGTCCCCACTGTGCAGGGGCTTCTGGATCCCGGAGACCCCTGCAGGGACGCACAGGGAGTGGACGTCCCAAGCTCCCTGGGCCGGGTGTCCACCGAGGGCGGGGGAAGGAGGGGGGGGCGCCCCAAGCGTCCTACTTGGGGGAGGAGCGGGTGTAGAATGGCGCCTGCAGGATGCCGGCCGGAAACACGATCTCGTTCTTGGTGGGCGAGTAGTAGGCGTTCACCATGGGCGGGGTCATGCTCCACCTGCAACAACACACACCTGAAGGCTCAGAGCAGCTGGCGGGGGTGCAGGCGGGGCCAGGAGTCTGGAGGGTATCAAGGGCCTTGACCCCGGCCCCAGGCGCACACCAGTACAAGGGCATCCTTAGCAGCACTGTTTGGAGGGGAAACCCGGGAAAACCCCAACTGTCTGCAAGCAAGGGATCAGTGAAATCCGATGTCACACCGCACGGCGGAACAGAGAGGCTCTGACAAAGAGCCACTGACAGGCCACGGCTGGGGCGCCTGGGGGGCTCAGTTAAGTGTCCGACTTCGACTCGGGTCATGATCTCACAGTCTGTAAGTTCGAGCCCCGCTTTGGGCTCCATGCTGACAGGCAGGGAGCCTGGAGCCTGCAGCCTGCTTAGATTGTGTCTCCCTCTCTCTCTGCCTCGAAAACAAAGTAACACTAAAATTAAAAAAGACAGAAAGAAAGGCCACTGCTGCCAAGCAGTTCTCAAAGTGTGGTCTGTGGACACTTGGAGGGGTCCTCAGTTCCCTTTTGGGGGGTCTGCAAGGTCAAAACTATTTTCATGATAATATTAAGTCCTGATTTGCCTTCTCCGCCACGTTGACGTTTGCAACAGTGGGTAAAGCTGCTGGAGCCCAAGTGTGAGTCAAGGCAGCGGCACCAGCTCAGCGGTCACCGTGTTCCTCACTAGGGGAAAGAACCCACTCCACTTAGGAATGTTTTTCTTTCTTGCTTTTCTTCTTTTTCTTTTTCTTTCTTTCTTTCTTTTTCTTTCTTTCTTTCTTTCTCTCTCTCTCTCTCCCTTCTTTCTTTCTTTCTTTCTTTCTTTCTTTCTTTCTTTCTTTCTTTTGTTTATGTATGTATTTTGGTGGAGGGAGGCAGAGAGAGAGAGAGAGAGAGAGAGAGAGAGAGAGAGAATCCCAAGCAAGCTCCACACTGTGTGTGCATACCCCAATAGGGGTCGAACTCATGAACCGTGAGATCATGATCTGAGCTGAAATCAAGAGCTGACAGCTTAACCGAACAGAGCCACACAGGCACCCCATTTAGGAACATCTTTTTTTTTTATTTATTTATTTAATGTTTACTTATTTTTGAGAGAGTGAGAGAGAGCAAGCAGGGGAGGGGCAGAGAGAGGGAAAGAGAATCCCAAGCAGGCTCCGTACTGTCAGTGCAGTCACAAACTGCAAGATCATGATCTGAGCCGAAATCAAGAGTTGGACACTTAACCAACTAAGCCACATAAGGTGCCCCAGAGTGTTCAACTTTCTTTTTTAATTTTTAAATGTTTGTTTGAGAGAGAGGGACAGAGCATGACCAGGGGAAGGGCAGAGAGAGAGGGAGACACAGAATCCGAAGCAGGCTCCAAGCTCCGAGCTGTCAGCATAGAGCCAGACGCGGGGCTCGAACCCATGAACCATGAGATCATGACCTGAGCTGAAGCCAGATGCTTAACTGACTGAGCCACCCAGGCGCCCCAGAGCATGCAACTCTTGATCTCGGGGCTATGAGTTCAAGCCCTACTGGGCAAAGAGCTTACTTACAAAAATAAAAACTAAAAAATTAAAAAAAAATTTAAGTCTATTTATTTGAGAGAGAGAAATTGTGAGTTGGGGAGGGACAGAGAGAGAATGCTAGGCAGGCTCCACACGATGTGTGTGGAGCCCAGTGAGGGACCCGAACTCATGAACTGTGAGATCATGACCTGAGCCGAAGTCAGACGCTTAACCGACTGAGCCACCTAGTGCTGCAGAATTTTTTAAAAATTAAAAAGAAACTTTGAAGTTTCAAGCAAAATTAATTACTTAATCAGTAAAATTAATTACAAGAACTTGTATCAGTCACTACAAACTTGACAGCTTCCCGATACTTAAAGACTTTTCTCAGGAGGTCAACAGTGATATGAACAAATGTAGATTTTGGGGGGAAATTGTAAAATGAAAACGTCACTATTTAGAAGGTATGTAAAAGTCAGCGGGCCGTTGCTTCCCAAATGACCAATGCGTGATGCTACAGATTACAGCTGGGTAAAAGACGCATTCGAAGTGCGAGACAGACCGAGGGGTTTTAGTGTAACAAAGTATGAAAAGTTCATGACTATGCTTTCAGGTTCCACAGTGCGATTAACCTTTCACAAATTACTACTCGCAGAGTTTTGCTGTAGTATCAACGAAGAGCGTGCACAAGTATCAGAAAAGACTATTAAAGCATCCCTCCCTTTTCCAACTTCTTATCTGCGTGAGGCTAGGTTTTCTTTACATATTTCAAAACAAGATGTTGGAATCGATTGAACACACAAGCAGATATAGAATCTAGCTGTCTTCTGTTAAGCTAGATATTAAAGAAATAGGCAAAAAGTAAATAATACCTTTTTCTCACTAAATATTTTTAAGAAAATAGTACTTTTCAATAAAACTTATATTACATTGATATAATCACCATGCAAAAAAGGCTTTCTGGGGTCCAATAATTTTTCAAGAGTGTAGAAGGGGGCAGAGCGCCTGGCTGGCTCAGTTGGCGGAATGTGCAACTCTTGATCTCGGGGTTGTGAGTTCAAGCCCTATGTGGGTGTACAGATTAGTTAAATAAATAAAACCTAAAAAAACAAAGAATGTAGAAGGGAACCTGATGGTAGAAACATCTGTCCACTTGATAATTTTTCTGGTATGGAGAGGAAGGTCAGTAAGAAGCAGAGTGCTGGGGTGCCTGAGTCAGTCGGTTAGGTGTCCAACTCTTGGTTTCAGCTCAGGTCATGATCTCATGGTTTGTGAGTTCGAGCCCCGCATCAGGCTCTGTCCTGACAATGTGGAGTCTGCTTGGGATTTGCTTCTCCCTCTCTCTCTGCCCTCCCCCACTCAGGCTCTCTCTCTTTCTCTATCTCTCTCAAAATAAATAAACTTGGAAAAAAAAAAGGAGCAGAATGAGACAGGAAGGACATTTTCTCCAAGAGCTTAGATAGTCACTCCATCTCCTCCAGGTAAGAGCCACAGGGATGTGTTGGTGGGTAACTGAAGCCATGGAAAGATACTGGGAAAGTGAAAACATCGTATTTTTAAAAAACACATGGCTACACGAATAGGCAGGAGGCAGAGTTTAAATGACAAATTTTAAGTTAAATTAAAGATTTCAGATAAATTCGGAACCTTGTGGCAGAACCTGTGCCACATTCTGGAGACAGGAAACTTGAGGAAACAGAGGTGTTCAAACCTCTGTTGGCCACGAGGGGGCACCAGAGACAAAGAGAAGTTGCTTCCACCTTCTGGTAAGATTTATTCTGCAAAATGTTTTAGGCATGGAGGGAGCTTATTTTGAGAACTAGAGCTGCGTTGACAACAGAACATTTTTCCAAGGAGACTGCTCAGAAAATGACAGACACCCGGGCTCATTCCATATTATTTTAAGAAGGTTTGAGGTCCAGGCAGAAGCTTATTTAAAAAACCTTTCCCAGGACGGGCGCCTGGGTGGCTTGGTCGGGTGAACGTCCAACTCTTGGTTTCGGCTCACATCGTGATCTCACAGTTCGTGAGCTCGGGCTCTCTGCTGTCAGTGCAGAGTACATCTGGAACCCTCTGTCCCTTTCTCTCTCTCTGCCCCTCCCGCACGCATGCACAGTCTTCTCTCTCTCAAATAAACATTAAAAAAAAAAAAAACTTCCCTAGGAAAACACACACACACACACACACACACAACTTCCCCAGAGGGTCCTGATGTGCAGTGAGGTTTGGGAACCACAGCTGTTGGGGGCCCATCTGAAATCTTCCCTAACTGAGGGCCTCCTCTGTGCCAGACACTCCTCAGAAGTTCTCACACTTGACTGTCCACCGGCCCCTCCTATGGTATCTGCAGATAATGAGGCAAAGGCTCCAAAGGCTAGAGCTGTGGACCGGGGTGTGAGGCCAGGCCCGTTCAACTCTAGAGGCCGATACTCTGCCAACAGGCTGGGCACCGGCAGCACACAGGCCCAGGCCAGTCTCAGCTCCTGGCTGGGCATACTTCCTTGGTCCCTGGTCTCTGCATCTGAAAAGTGGGAAAACCACGGTGCCCACTCCTTGGCTGGCACTTAGGACAGTCACGGTGGGCACATGGTGCGTGTGCAACAAAGGCAAGCCTAGCCCCAGAGCACCCTGTGTTCTGGAAGCCAGTGTCCTCCCAGCAAGGCCCGGGGACTCACTGGTCTCTGTTGGGAGCTTTCCTGAGCTGGTCAGCAGTGACCCTCCAGGAGAAGTTGAAAAACCGCATGGCATTCTCGAAGTAGAGGTCCGGAACCGCAGTGTACTGGACAGGAGGAAGCGAAATCACAAGATCAGAGTGTAGCCAGGCCAGGAGGCCCCTCAGCAACCCGACGGCAAACCTCTTCTTCTAAACCTGAGAGAGTTGAGACCCCACGAGGTGAAGGGCTAGGTCCACAGGTCAGAGGCTGGAATGGGGGGCTCAGGACTGCAGGCTTGGGCTCTTGCCTTGGGCCCGATCCTGCTGGGGCCCGACACCCTCCCCTCTCCTGTTCGAGGACATAGTAAGAGCTTCACCAGGGCCGCGCAACAGCCGGCAGTGTCATGGGCCTGCAGCAGCGCCTGGGCCTTAGGCAGGAAATCCCTCCAGTGCTGTCCGGTAGAACTTTCTATGATGAGGGACATGTTCTATGCCTGCGTTATCTGGTACGGTGGATACTAGCCACACGTGGCTCCTGAGCATTTCAAATGTGGCTAGTGTGACTTTTACATTTAATTAAATGTTAATGTATTTAGATTTTAATGAATTAAACAGTAGTGGCTAGTAGCTACCACTCTGGATAGCCCTGAATCAACCTGGGATCTGTCTCTGAAATGTTAGGGGACAGGCATCACTGCACACTTTCCTTAGCACTCAGCCCAGCCTTTCAGCTCTTTTCAGGGGGCGAGGTTCTCCCTTGGACAGGCTCCAGGGCTTTATGGCTTCTCATCAGGGCTCTGGTAAAATGCTCGGCCCTTGGGGACAGGACTCTGACCCTGTGGGCTGTGCCTCGGCTGTCCGCAAGAGCCTCTGGATCGTGTATTGTGATGCCCTGGGGGTATCTTAAATTATTCTGAAGAAACAAGGCTGTAGAATGAGTCAGTCCCATATTCTCAGAAGTGATTTTAATATTCTTAGGTTTTAAATAGAGCCATGATGAGAGGTTATTATAATTGCAAAAATGCCTGAATTCACTAATTTCAATTGCAAGGAGATATAAAACTATCTTTCAGGGCAGAAATACAATCCATTTAAAGGAATGACCTGCCAGAAGTTCTAACCCCCAGGAATATATCAAGCACCCTTGTTGCCTCAATTAAGCGTACATGTGCATTTGGGATTCATGCTTCTGCTTTCCCATTAGCATTTAAGGTCCAAATGAGGTCCAGGTTTTTCTGGGAAGGTGGGGGAGGACCCTGGGGAGAGGAGGCAACTTGGGAGGGGTGCTGGGAAGGAAGAGGTGGTGTGAGGGGCTCCCTGATATTTTAGGGGCATCAATTCTGTCTGTCCCTTCTAACGTCTGCTCACCTCCATCATTTCCCACTCATTCAACAGAGCTGCCCGTGAAATGGGATGTCTGCCAGGGCACGTCTTTGGTACTGAGGGCTGGGCACTGACTGACGGCAGCTCCGGGGAGGCGGGCCCAGGAGAGAAGGAGCAGAGAACCCATCCCCACCACCCACCACCGCAGCTTGAGATGTCCTGACAGTCAAGGTGCCTCTAGCATCCCACCCGGATCCAGCCTGCCTCTGCTCGTCCCCAAGCGTGGATGTCCGGGGGCATACGGGAACGCAGTGGAGCAGGGTGAGAGCCACTCACGTCATTGAACACTTTGTCGAGCTCCTTGGGGTCCATGATGAAGTTGGGGTAGCCTATCATGTTGTAGATTGCGTCTGCCTAGACAGGAGAGATACAGCGGACACTGAGCGCCCAGCAGTGCCGGCCGGACTCAGGCTCTGGGCCAAAGGGACACGGGCAGGTCCTCCCCCTCAGGGCTTCTGCATCTCTTTCTGGAAAGATTCCTCTCTTGCCTGACTTCTACTTACCCTTTGGCCCTCGGCTTAAATGTCACGTCCCGAGGGAAGCCTTTGCTGGCTGTCCCCCGCTGGACTCTATCAAGTCCCTCCCTCTCCGTTAGACGTGTCACTTCTCCCTGCATTTTTCTCTCACATGCTCAACACAGTCTGTTTTTATGTAGTCATGAAAGCAATCATGTGTTCAAGGCTGTCCCTCCATCCTGCTGGACCATTCACTCCCTGAAGTTAGGACAGCGTCCACGCCATGCTCACCAGCTGGGACCTGTCTCTCTTCACGCACCCTCCTCCATCAGTGGCTGCGGCCCTGTGGGCAGGAGGCCTCAGCCGTCCCTTCAGGCACCGGGCCAGCCTCACCTTCTCCTTGGCTGATCTCCGAGTGTCCTCATCCATCCACTTCAGCGTGCTCAGGCTTTCCTCAAATGCCTTCTTGATCTCTAGGATTATCTCGCTGGCCTGAGGACAGAGAAGCTGAGCAGTGAGGTCTGGGCACTGGACGGGCACCCCATGCAGAAGGGAGGCCTCGGGCCAGAGCCTAACTCAGATCTCAGCTCAAAACCTCAGGCTCCTGAGTGCTGGGCGAGGAAGGGGAGCCCCAGCCACTTCCCCAATCTTGTTTCTCAGAGCACTCAAGTCCTGCAGGACAAGACTGGACCTCCACAAACAGAGCTCCACAGCCAGATATGCAGAGGACAAGCTCTGTGGAAGTTGGAAAAGTCTCTCTGCAGGACTTTTCAGAACATTTAGTGTGTAACATGCACTGGGGTTCTTTTGGAGTGTGTCTCAAAGTCTCAGTCTTTCTCAGACTTATTGGCCCACAGGATCCCTTTATTGATGGAATGGGCTTTAAGATCTACAGAACCCAAGTTCTGAGAAGCAGGTTCAGAAATGCTGTGCTCAGGGTGGAGATGACCAGCTGTTCCCGAGGGTGATAATGTCACAGGCAGACCCGAAGGCCTAAGATTCTAGAGCAGAGGAAGGAAGTCTCACAGCATAAAGAGTGGAGGGGCTGACGGCTGAGGGAACTAGACGAAGATGCTGTATCAGCGGCTCACAGGTGAGTAGCCTAAGGAATGTGAGTCTCCCTTTGCTAACATCTGAGTGCAGGTAATTAAAATCAGTAACAAAAACTGGAACAATAACATAATGATAACAATAACATAATGGCTATAATTTACAGAGCCCTGGTTTTGTGTGTGGAATTTCATTTTGTTTCCCGCTGCGGGAGGGACAGCCCCACTTCCACATTAACGGTGAAGGGAGAAATGGGGACTTGACCTGGTTCCATGTCACCCAACAAGGAGGGGACGGGGCCAGGATCTGGACTGGGGCCTGGCTGTCTTCACACACCTAGCCATGATGTTCCTCTGCCTGTCCAGAAAAACCTGTCACCCGCAGGGTAAGAAAAATGTCACCCTTGAGGCCAGAGTTGCTCTGCCAACACTTTCTTGCTGGGCTCTTCATTCCCCTTGGAGGTGGAGGCGAGATGGCTGGCATGGCTTTGCAGGGTTAAATGACAATATAGCTAAAGTGCCTGCCACTCAATTATAATAACTATTGAGGCTTCAGGCTTGCATTCAAGGCTTCAGAAAATGGGAACTTTGAGTTAAGGCTGGAGCCCTGGCCCGGAGTCGGAAAGGCCCAGAGCAGACAGGAGTATGGGCTGTCAAGTTCATGAGGGGCTAGTGCAGGTGCGATGTCACAGCCTGTGTGTGAGGGGAGGCACTCACTATGCTCTTGCTGTCCTCCGCAAAGGTGGCTTTGACAAACATAGGGCCCAGGGCAAAGCCCAAGTTGTTCTCTGTGTCGCTCACGCAGAACTTCCACCGGGGAAGACAGGTCTGGAAACACAAGGGACAGGGGTTACTCGGTCCCATCCTTCTTCCCAACCCTTGTCCGTCCAGGAGGCTGCAGCAGCTGGGGCCACTTCCTTCCAGAACCTCCAGGAGACCTTTTCTGATGCAATGGAAGTTATTTTAGGCACTGGACCAAGAGGCCGCAGAATATTCCTCATCACCACCATCTACGATTTCCTGAATGCCAGGCTCTGCGCACAGCATGTCACAAATGGTGTCTTAAAGGGCCATTGGAATGAACTGGAAGGCAGGGATGTGGGCCTTGACAGATGAGGAAACAGACACAGAAACTGAGCAAGGGGAAGTCACTGGTCCAGGGTCCCACAGCAAATGAGCGGTGTTGCAGTGACAGAACTCTGTCACACCTGACTGCACACCCCATACCCCCTCCTACCTTGCCCTGCCCCCTGGGGGGAGGCTAAGAATCCTGGGGGCAAAGACTTGAGAAATTACCTTGTCTATTCTTGTGCAACAAGAAAGCCTTCCCAGAAGGCCAGGGCCCAACCCCATTTTCTTATTTGATGTTTGTTTATTTTTTGAGAGAGAGAGAGACAGAGCATGAGTTGGGGAGGGGCAGAGAGAGAGGGAGACACAGAATCAGAAGCAGGCTCCAGGCTCTGAGCTGTCAGTACAGAGCCCGACACGGGACTCAAACCCACGGACCGGGAGATCATGTCCTGAGCCGAAGTCAGACGGACTCTTAACCGACTGAGCCACCCAGGTGCCCCAAGACCCCACCCCAGTTAAAGCCCCCTAGAGGAAGGACCAGCACAGCGATGCTGCAGGACGTGGATGCCCTGGTGGCCCGTGGTCTTGCCCACAAGCCTGCCAGCCCGCAGGACATCTCTGGGGAGCTGGAAATGAGCGGCTCCGACTGTAGCCTCACGGAACTCAGGGGAAGCACGCCCACACCGGTTCGAGCCCCGCTTGCTCCCCTGCCCCACCAGCCCGCTGGCTGTGCACAGTCCCCGTGATCGTGAGTGGTGGCCCCACTCGCCCTGCTGTGTAAATCCCTTGTGTGGCATCCTGACCCTGAAGAACAGGTGGTAACAACCAGCAGGCTTGGGGCAGCCTGCTTCATAATAGTTTTCCAACTGAAAACAACCAAATGCCCACCAACAGGCAGACGGATAAACAAAATGTGGTATTTTTATACAACAGCGCACTACTTGGCAAGAGTGAGGAGTGAACTACTGATTACACAACACGGATGCATTTCACAGCCATTAGTTGAGCAAAAGCAGCCAGACACGGAAGAGCCCACAGTGTACCATCCCACCCACTCCTGTCCACAGCCACCTGGGGGACTGAAGGAACCTGCAGCTCCAAGGACACTGGCTAAGTGAGTGACAGGAGCGTCTCCATCTCGACTGGGGTGCTGGCTGGATGGGCGATTTCGTTTGTCAAATCTCACCACGCTGTGTACTTAGTGTATAGCGTTTATTCTACGGTACGTATATGCTACCTTAGTCAAATTTCTCCCAGGAAAGAAGGAAGAAGGGAAGGAAGTAAAAGGCATCTCAGCTTTCCGTAAGTTGAGGGGCCCAAGTTCCTTTAAGCTTTCCCACCCACGTGTCCATTCAGAGGCCCTGTCGTCCCCACAACCCACCCGCCTATGGCTGGACACGGGCAGTGCCCGGATGGGGCCGAGGCTGCCCATGCAGAAGGTCAGGACGAGGGGGACTCGAACTCCCAGGCTCCGTGGGGGCCCCAGACGGACCAAGTCTTACTGCCCTCTCAGGAGAGCTTTTGCATAAACCCATTCATTCATTCATTCATTCACATGCCCAGCGCTCTCCGGGCAGTCCCTCTGCACCCTGACAGTGCTAGGTGCTTAGAACCTAGAGACAAAGCGGCCTTCAAGGCTCGATCGAAATGCCCAGAGCACCCCGTGGGAGAGACAGACAGACACATAATGACAACAACAATGGCAGTAACGGCAGAGTGTGCCAGCTGCACGTGCATCAGGTGTGGGTGTGGCTCCTGTCACCCTCATAAAACCCCACGATGCTCCTTTTTGCCGATAAAGCGCAGGGTGTGGAGGGCTTTAGCCTTTAGGACAGACTTTGTGGCGATCCCTTGGCGTAATCCCAGACAGCGCCCTGGTCAGCAGGGCAGGGGTCACTTACTCCTTTTTGCGTTCGGGAAGACTGAGCCCTCTGCTCCAATGAAGTGATTTGCCCAAGGCGGTGCGGTCAGAAGGGGCATTTCAAACCCAGATCTTCTGACCACAGTTCCGTGCTGTTTCCTTATACCACGCATGGGGCATCAGTGACTCTGGCAAATAGCCTCCCACCTCCAGGGGCTCCCAGTTGCCCTGGCTTTTTAGCCTCTTTGGGCCCCACCAGCTCTTAGTTTCCCACTGGTTAGAGCAGCACCCTGCACTCTGAGCCTCACCCAGGGAAGCTCGCCCTCTCTACCTCCCTACCTACCTACCGATCGGTCTATCATGGTAAAATACATGTAAGATTTACCGTTCTAACTGCTTTAAGTGTAGAGGTCAGTGGTGCTAAGCGTATTCACACTGCCGTGCAACAATCTCCAGAACTTTTCATCTTGCAAACGTGAAACTTCATACCCACTGAACAACTCCCCATGCCCGCCTCCCTGCCCCCAGCCCCCGCCAACCACCAGGAAGCTCGATTTTGACTTCTGCCTTCTGCAGACCAGAGGCTGAGTGGAGCAGAGCTCAGGCGTGGGCTGTGGAATCAGATATGCTAGGTTTGAGAGCCCACTCCCCGCTTACGAGCTGTGCGATGTTGAACAAGTCCTTTTCTCTCACAGAGCCTCAGTTTCTTCATCTATAAAATGGGCTGATGACAATAGTTCCGAAAACACAGAGCTGTTATAGGAACTTGATGACATAATGCCTATAAAAGGCATTGTCTAGTAATGATGTCTTTTATTATGATGATGATCATCATTAGCATTAATGAGTGGCTGACAGTGCTGAGAAGTCACCGTCATACAGAGCTGGGTGTGAATTGGAGCTTGGCTGCCTCCTTGCTGGGTGACTTGGGAAACCCTTCGCCACCCAGAGCCCATTTCCTCATCTGTACTCAGTGGGAAAGCAATGATGCAGGGATGTGCTCCCCACACCGGGGCGTCTCTGTAACTACCATCCCCAGTCCTGGCCAGACCCTTCCCGAATAAAGTCCCATGGGAGGCCAGGTGCTCCAGGGGACAGAGTCCATGTCTAGTCATGTCTGTGACCCAGGGCTCACCTACGGGTGGTCCAAGGTAGGAACAGGTGGAGCGGGAAGGCGGGTCGGCTGAGCAAGGCAGCCAACGCTTCCCCTGGTCCTTCTCTGTGGGGCCACATGGCTATCGTGGCTGAGGTCCCGTAGTGCCCTCAGAGGCCCCCTCTTGTCCCAGCCACCCTCCCCCTCAGTCCTCTTCCTGCCAGAGGTGGGTGTAGATGGGGAAGGGAAAGAAAAGGCGAACTCTTCCCAGGATGAGCTCCAGGACCGGAGGCAGGCACCCACATCCCGTCCTTCTCTGCCAGTCCTTACTGGCTCTGTCCCCTCCAGTGGCCTCCGGGAAGGGTCACAGGGGCAGGGTCGAGCTGGAGCCAGCTCTGCCCATCCCCTGGGGTCTTGCTAGCTGCTGCCCTGGGTGGGGCAGGGTACACTGGGCAGGCTTGGCACCTCAGCCTCTATTGCTCTGTAGCTGGGGCACCTCCCTGGGGCCCTGACTTGGTGTGTCCTATCAGCACATAATGAGGACCTCTTATAGCAGATGTGGGCTCTTGGGGCACAGATGCCACCTCCCTTGTCTCTGTGTTCCCACAGGGGACTCATGTCCTCTGAATACATGTCTGTTGGCTACATGAATGAAAGGGTGACCACCACCTCCTTGGGGAAAAAGTGGAAGTGTCTAGGAAGCTTCACACCTCGGGTGGGGCCCTGAGGGGGAAGGAGTGAGGGTCCTGGAGCCCTGGGGCCTCTGGAAGGATGGGCCCTGAGGGGTCAGGGAGCGAATAGCAGTGAACACCTGTGCGGACTTGCCATGAACCAGGTACTGCTCTGAGTGTTTTATGTTTCTGGGGAGGCAGCAGTATTACGGGGGGGGGGTCCCCTGTACAAAACGGAGACAATGATCACACCCACCTCACAGGGATATGAAGATCACACGAGTTACGGGAAAGTGTTTATTATCAACACCATTGAGAGGATTTGGATGGAAGAAAACGGAAGCCGCCGTTTCCTGTAAAGTAGCTAACTCTCTAAGATTCCTCTTTACCCTTTAAGATCGGGTGTAATCATCTCCTTCTGGAAGCTTCTGTCCACCTACAGCTAGCTTAGATCCTCCCTCATGAGTTCCAGGGCCCTGGAGGACACCAAGGTCACAAGAGCCTCCAACCCAGGGCCTGGCACACAGTAGGTGCTCAGCACGTGCATGGGAATGCAGTCACAGGCTCACCTTCTTGGTCCCATACATGACTTCCATGAACTTCTCGTCGGCGTCCTGAAAGCGCTGATCAAGGAAGGAACTTGTCTTCCGCACCAGGTTCCAGATCATGTAGTTGTTCAGCAGGCTGGGGCAAGAGATCAGACAGCTCAGAAGGGCCCAGAGCTAGAAGCATCGCAGCATTTCCCCAACTGACCTTTAGGGGGCGCTCAGACCCGGCCTTCGGATGGCAGGCTCTTTCCTCGACCTGCCCCAGTCTGGCAGGTTATGGCTCACTAACAGGGAATGTCAGCTCTTCAAGGCAGAGCCTGGGTCCCCTTCTGAAAACCCTCAGTGCCTAGCGCGGTGACTCGCACACCACAAGTCCTCAATACATGCTTGTTGCACAGCTGCTTTTTGTCCGGAAGCCATGGAGCAGCATGGAGCCCCCTGGATGGTGTGTGCTACTGGGCCGGAGCAGGGAGGAGGCTGCCCCGGCCCCAGCTTGGAGGTGTCCTGGCCAGATGGGAAAGGGAAAGAACAGGAGGGGCAGGAAAGGAAGCTCTGGCCAGCCACGCCAAGGTCTGAGTGAAAGGATCTCACTGCCCCCTCCCTCAGGGCACAGAGAATCATCTGTGGCTGGTGTCACCTTTACAAAGAAGTCACCTTGGCACAAAGAGATGTTCGCAACAGTGAGCTTCTAGCCTCAAACTGGAACCAGCCTAAATGACAATAGGGGAAGGGGTGAGTAAATAATCCTATGTATGTCCTTGGTGGAATACTGTGCAGCCGTGAAGCATGAGGTCCACAGAGAGTGCGGGAAAGCATGGGGAAATGCTCTTGATGAAGGTCAAGGGAAAAGCAGATTACACATGTGGTCACAATGATGGGGGGAAAAGCAACTAGGTATTAGAAAATTCACCTTTCTCTCTCTGTCTCTGTCTCTCTCTCACACACACACACACCATAGAATCAACAGCAGTGTTTGGGTATTTTAAGTTTTTTCTATTTTTTCTGTAGTTTTCAAAAACCTCTCCAACAAATCTTTAAAATAAAAAAAAATCATAAATATTAACTACAAAAATATCAGCGAACATTTACTGAGCCCCATTCCGAGTCATACTTTCACTCGGTTCTCACGTCCCTACCAGGGAGGTGCTCTTTCCATCCCCATTTTACGCTGGGGAGTGTGAACCCATGAAACCCGGGAAAGGGCGAGAAACTTGCCCAAGGCTGCAGAGCCGGTGGGCGGAGGGGCTGGAATTTGAACGGGCTGCCTGTCCCCAGGGCCCATGCTCCTGAGTCAGTGTGTCAGCCGCTGGCCACACCTGTGTGGCCGGAGACCGAGGACAGCAGTGTGTGACCCCGAGGGCTGCCCGGCCGCTGGTGCCCGGCCGCTGGCCGTCCCTTACCATTTGTCGGTGTTGTTGATGAGGGTGGAGACCTGCACCAGGTACTCCTTGTCGTAGACAACGATCGGCTCGGACTCATTGATCTCCACGGGGTAGAAGATGGTGTTGAGAAAGGGCAGCCAGTTGATGGCGGGCGCCAGGGCCTGGAAGGGAAGAGGCGGCATGGCTCTGGCTGGGCTGTTTCTCCCCGACGTCTGAGGCTCCAGGACGCACCATGCCTCCAAAGAGCTGGGCACGGACAGTGCCCCCCGCAGATGTCAAACTGAGGTCTCTGGCTTTTGTCAGAGACGCTCCAGACAGAATTCAAAGGAGCCAAACACCAACTTCAACTTGAAAGGGAGCTAGGATGGAATACAGGGGACACGGGGACAGCAGCAGCAGCTACCGTTCGTCGAGCCTCTCCTGTGCCAAGTACCAGTGCAAACGGTTCACACGTCCTCTCTCAGCGGGACCTCATGACAGGCGCAGGTGGGAGCTGCCAGTATCCCCACTGTATGGATGAAGAAACTGAGCCCAGATGGGCCTATCAGGGAAAGCTGTGTAACACTGGGAGCCAAACTGCCTGGGTTCATACTCCAGCTCTCTCACTCACTAGCTGTGTAACCTTGAGTAACTGCTCTGTGCCTCGGGGTCTCATCTGAAAAGTGATTTCACCATCAAAACAGAACTCACGCCATCGGGTTAGTGTACGGATTAAATGGGTTCATACTGTTTGTTCCACTCAACACGCGCTTCCATTATACCAATTACTTCTATGCGATTAGTCTATACGAGTGGCAGATTCAAGAAGGATAGCAATATAATGTGCAGACGCTTTGGTCCATGGGTGAGGTTTCTCGGGCATGGGATCTGAAAGAACAAGCTTAGAATGACAACCTCCAGCAAGAAAGGAAAAGTCCCCAGCTTAGTTGGTGCATAGGAGGTTGGCTGGTCAGCTCTATTGTAAGATCATTTATTTTTTATTTTTTTGGAGAGAGAGAGTGCACACGAGCTGGAGAGAGGGGCAAGGGGAAGGAGGGAGGGAGGTGGGGGGGAGAGAGAGAGAGAGAGAGAGAGAGAGAGAGAGAGAGAGAGAGAGAATTCCAAGCAGGCTCCACCCTCAGCTCGGAGCCTGGCACGGGGCTCGATCCCGCAACCCTGGGATCATGACCTGAACCTAAATCAGGAGTCAGATGCTCGACCAACTGAGCCACCCAGGCGCCCGTAAGATCATTTACAATGAGGTCCTATATGCCAGAGCTCCCCCCGCATGGAGGCACGGCTGCTTCGAACAGGCAGCCCCGCTGCGCAGAGCCCAGTGGCCGCACAGTCTCTGTGTCCACGGCAGGCTTTCCCCACTTCCTGCCAGGCAGCCTCCAGGCAGGCCGAGCTCTCTCTCCAGGTCCCGGTGATTGATTTGATTACAAACTCGCACAACCTCTGGGTTTAACTGTGGTAAAATAAACAGACATAAAATTTACCATCTTAACCATTTTGAAGCACACAGTTCGGTGACGTTCAGCATGTTCACAGGGTTTGTGCAACCATTGCCACCGTCTGTCTCCAGATTCTGTCTTGCAAAACCGAAATTCTGCACCTATTAAACAATGACCCCACACCACCCCAGTTCCCTCCCTAAGGGGCCCCCAGTAACCATTATTCTTTTTTGTCTCTACAAATTTGGCGGCTCTAGCTACCTCATCTAAGTGGAACCATCCTGTACTTGTCTCCGTGATTGGCTTCACTTAGCAAAATGTCTTTCAAGTGGCACAGCTTTTGAACCTAATTGGAATTGTTCATACAGTTAACGAGAGCTTCACAAACTGCAGGCACCTGGAACTCTCTAAGTCCTATTTCTCCCACATGACTTGTTAGTCTTAGTTACTTTTTTGCCCTGTAATTTTACAAAATGCAAACAGACTGTGTTATATAGCAAAAGAGCTTATATGTGTCAGTCACTTCGAATTCAGTACTTAACCCCTCCGTCAATATTAGCTGTTGTAATCATTCTCAAGGTCTCCCAAGAGTGGGCCTGGGCTTGAAGGATTCTAAATTCTGTTCTCTGTTCCCTTGCAAAAGGGCAAAACTGAAGACAAAGGCGGTGAGAGACGCATCACAGTCGGCCTTCATATGGTAAGATCGATCAATAGTGTGAAATCGATCTATAACATCAGATGAATCTATAACCACCGTAACTACCTACAAATGCCCGCAGTGAGAAAGCAGTCACAAAACCCTCCACTTAATAGATGCTGACTTTGCAGATGAGCTAAGGTGACCTTCCTGAGCTCCCATAGTTAACTAGTGACTGTGCAGGTCTAAACTCCAGGCTCACTCATCTCTCCGGTTTCAAAGGGCAGCTCAGCTCCTAGGGAATAAGGACCTCCGAGGATGGAGGGGGGCAGCTCCCACAGGCTGTGGGGGGCTGTGTACTGGCTCTTGGGGGGCAGGGAGGCGATTCGTACTGGCATCAGGACCTACCGCAAACTACCCACGGGGGTGGGAAGAGGCGTGCCCGGTGGGCTCCGGCACAACCCTGCCCATCCGACAGCAAGATGACCTGAGTGATTCTTGGAGTGAGGAGATCAGAGTCCTCACCACGAGCCTGTTCTGGGACCTCGAGCCATTTCTCTAAAATGGGGACCCCTCCACACACAAAAATACAAATACAAATAAAATGGGGCCAACATTCTGCACCCCCCCTTCCTCCACTGTGTTGGCTGCTCTGTACCTCTTGGGGATGGCCTGCTCATTAAACCTGAGTTGCCTTTCTCCCTAGCTTGTCCATTCGCTCTTTCTCTCTGGCAAGAATCCCCTAGGCGGGTAACCTCCGGGGCTTCTCCTTAACATTTCTGTGGCTGCGAAACGGGGAGGTGTCCAGGTGAGATGGTCAAATAGGGCTCAACGCTGAGAGACACCTGCCTGCATGACCTGCTGGCAAAGACGCCTGGGAAATTCACCGAGCTTACAAAATGTCATTGTTTATACAATTAACGAGAGCTTCGCAAACTGCAGGCGACTGAAACACTCTAATCAGGGTACAGCCATCAGGTGGTGATAAGTCCCTACGCGCTTGACAAACAAGCCTGTTTCGTTAGGGAGAGCAGGTGTTCTGTGCGGGCGAATTCCCATAACCGCAGATAAGGTGTGTGTTGAATACGAGAATTTTCACATTTTCATTCTTGCTTTAGTGAACGCCTAACTTAAACATGTGTGCCTTGTCTCCATAGAGACGGCTGTTTTAACTGCCTGGGACATTCCACTTGTGACTCAAATCCTTTGGGGCACACCAGTCAGCTCTACTTTCCAAACCTGCAGCCAAAGAGTATTGCTGGTCACCAACTAGGCTCAAGTAGACTTGCAAAATAAGAGAGACAAGGAAGATGCTATCAGACTTGATTTCAGCTGGAGAATTTAGAGCAGAGGATAGGGCTCATTCTCAAACAACCTAAAAAAATTTTTTTAAGTTTGTTTATTTTGAGAGAGAGAGAGAGACAGTGAGCAGGGGAGGGGAAGGGAGAGAGGGGGAGAGAGAGACAGAGAATCCCAAGCAGGCTCTGTGCTGTCAGCGCAGAGCGTGATGTGGGGCTCGAGTTTATGCAACTGTGAGATCACAACCTGAGCCAAAGCCAAGAGTGGGACGCTTAACCGACTGAGCCACCCAGGGGCCCCTCAAACAACTTCTGATGTGGAAGATCTTAGAAAGGAATGAGAAGCGCTTCAGGCTCGCAGAGAAGGAGCAGAAGGATGTCTGATTCGTGGCTAGCTTGGAACCATACTGTGAAGGCTGGAGCCCCTTTCCCTGAGTCACCTGGGGTATAGGAAGAAAACCAAATTTCCAGATACCAGAGAACAGCAGGAATTCTCTGTCCAAGGCTGGAATGAATCAAATTGGTTTGGTGTTAGAGATGTGGGCGGGCATCACCACCAACAAAGGAATAACACTAGTAATGATTATGACAGTACGTGGAGTTGTGCACGTCGCTTACAACATGAAGTCTCGACCTTTGCCTCATCTCACCCTCTTAAACCTCGTGGACAGACCAGGTCGAGATTCTTTTGGAGGATACTAGGCACCAGGGGTCCAGGACTTAATCTTTAAATGCTAGACATAATTTTTTAATATGCACATATGCCCTGTTCCTCTGGGAGACCCTCCAGAGTTTTCAACTTGTTCTCAGAGAACTCTGTGACTAAAGAACCAGTGCACCTTACGGGGACAGGGGCTGCCTCTCATCTGTCTCCTGTATTCTGGAATACAGCACGTGTGAATGAGTGGGCGAAGCCCCATTTTGCAAGGAAGGAAACAAATCGGAGGACTTGCGACTTGCCCAAGGTCACAGAACTCATAGCTGCTTGCCCAAGGTCACACAGCTTATAGTGGGGCTGGGCCAAAGCAGTCTTCTGACTCCAAGCCCAGGGTCTGTACCTCTGCTAAAATCCTCCCTCACCTTGGGGGCTCTGCAGCAGACAGGGAGGAAAAGCTTTTCATGTCTTGTTCGGACGAACAGAGCAAAAGCAATGTGATAAGGTACCCGGGGCGGGGAGTGTAGAGCCCGGAAGCCACGCCGGTGCGGATGTACTCAGGGCTACTGCGTCTTCTCTGCCTCCCTGGGGGTATCAGTTGGCATCGTGGCCACTGTGGGGGGCTGGGAAGCTGCTGGGGCCCTTCTTGCGGTGAGAAGTGGACAGTTGGAGCAAACCAAATCACAGTGCATAGACAGCATCGCCTTTGACCTCCAGGCCTCGGAGCGGAAACACAGTGCCAGATGGTCCCCAACAGAGGCTGCTGATCTCCGTAACAACCCACGCACACCACTCACCCTGATGCCACCTCCTCCGGGCGCCTGAAGGGCAGCTGGCACCCAGAAGAGGCTCTCTCGCCCTCATCCCCAGCTTTGCCTGGGCCTTATCTCCACCTGGGACACCCTGTGGGCGGCCTGGGGCGCTGCTCGCAGCTGCTCGCCCACTCATCCCACTCGCCTTCCCTGACTTCTCCGCACCCTGGTCCTAGTGCCCTCCCTAATTGGGTTTTCACCCAAAACCTCAGCAGTGAGTCTGGGATCGCTTCCTGGTTGGTGCTCCTCCCCAGCCCGGAAGTTACCTCCACAGCAAGGCCCTGACGGTGGCCCTATACGTGTCAGAGAGAGGAATGGAGGGCAAAAAAGGGTAGGGACCGAGGTTTTTTTTTCTGAAAGGAGAGCAAATGAGCCAACTCCAATGGATGGGCGGGACCTGGCAGGTCAAGGGAGAGGAGGAGGTGACATCTTGGTGGAACCCCAACACAAGTGCCTAGTCGCCCTCCCCAGCAGAGAAGCAGGCCTCACCGAGCATTCCTAGGCAATGGCAACACACAGGAAGACTGGCCAAGGCCACCCTGATTCCCCTGTGACCCTGGGGATCTGGGATAAGGCCAGACACCAACACATGGTGACCTGGAAAGACGGATTGGCAGTCAAGTCACCACCTGCAAGCCCCAAGGAGCCACCAGGGGGCAGCCTTCAGCAGAAGGGCCACTGGCTTCACAGATGGGTTACACCCAGGGACAGAGAGAAACCCCCTTTCACCTCCAGGAGGTCGCCAGGCATCAGGGTCAAGAACAGAGATCCCATGAGCCAAGCCTGAGTCCAATGTCCAGCTCCTCTGACACTTAGGGAGCCTCAGGGCCTCGAACATGTCACTTAACCTCCTGGCTTGGAAGTGACTACAGAACCCTCTTCTCCCGTATCCTGGTTGCTGTATATACACCAGGCCCGACGCGACTGGGGCTTGAGCATGGAAACGCCCAGTCAGTGCGAGCTACTATTGTCATGACCACAGAGCCTCCCTGGGTAAATGCTGTTGTTACAGAAAAGCCATGTGGCCTTCAGCAGGTAACTCAGCCTCTCTGAGCCTCAGTTTTCCCATCTGTGAACTGGGGTGACAACTATCCCTGCTTCTTAGGGGTGTTCTGGGGACCTGAGGAAGTGGGTATAAAAGCCCCAGCCCAGCCCCCTACGTCCGGAAGCCCCGTGTCTGTCCCGGGCTCCACGTCAACCAGAGCTCACATTACCTGCAATTCGGCAGCTGTCACCTTGTGGTAGATGAGCTCCTCGTCCCGGCGCTTCTCCTGAGGGATGGTGATGTTGGCCAGCGCCGTCTCAAAGTCTAGGATCTGTTGCATCTGGGGCCGGATGGCGGCCTCGTCCCCTCCACCCAGCAGCTTCCCCAGCTGGACCATGTAGTTGAGGTATCCCGTCAGCACCTGTGGGCCAGGCACCCGCAAGCTGTCAGTGGGGCCACCAGCTGCGTGCTGGACGCGGGCGGCGGGCGGGGCAGGGCCAGCCCCACGCGGGAAGCCCGCAGACCGGCTGCCCACAGAGCTCAGGACAGAGCCCTCAGGTGCTCGAGTGGGTGGGGGTCCCTGCTGTCCCTGCCCACACTCCCGCTCGGACACCCGTCACGGGAAAGCTACCCACAGACCATCTTTCAGTTCTTACAATACACTTTTTCTGAGCTGCCCTCCCTCTACCGTGTCCCCAGATCTGAAGTAGGGCCCCGGGTTCAACTTTCTCAGCTCACCCTTGAGCTGTCACAGTTTGTCATTATGCTTCCAACTGGGTGGTTAGCTCATTAACGTCTGCCTCCGATGCGGGGACCGTGACCGTCTCGGTCCCCACTCTCCCCCCCAGCACAGGGCACTCGGTAGGTACGTGCCCAGGACAAGTGGGTGGGATGAACAGAGAGACAATGAACCACAGACGAGGTTTCCCCGGGACATCATGAGAGGCATGGGTTTTGGAGTTAGCGGATCTGGATGTGAATCTCAGCCTCACCCTTGTGTGACCTTGAATGGGTCACTTAGCATCTCTGAGCCTTGCTCTCTCCTCTATAAAAGGCAAGGTAAAAATAATAGCCACATGGCAGATGAGGTGAATGAAGGGCAGAGATGTTCTGTATCCGTGGGCTTACTGGGAGGGCCAGCGGTGAGTATAAAGAGGCTCAGCACCCACAGATGGCAGTGGCCATTACTGCCGTCTTGCTCTATAGTGGGGACAAAAGACACCTGTCCGTCCCCTGCCTCTTGTGCCCACGATGCCTGAATGGAAAACAGCCAGACTGGGGGCAGGGGTCCCTGCAGATCAACCACCAGATAAGTGACAGCTCTGTGCAACTCCAGCTTCAAAGACCTGCGCAGGTGTGACGCTGAGGGGACACTGAGAAGGTGAAGCGTCACGCAGTGTGGGCTGGAAGCCACTCTCTGAAGAAGCACACTCACCTTCTCGTTTTCAGTTTTGTTCAGGTAATAGTCCCTTGAGGGTAAGCCCAGGCCAGACTGGTCCACCTGGAGAGAAAGGCAGGAGTGAGAGGGGGTCTCCTGTCGCACAAGCACACTGCCCGCTGTGGGGACAGCCGGCACATGGCAACACAGGGCCGGCCTGGGTCCCAGCAGGGGCAGGAGCTGGCAGCGGAGGCCCCCTCTGGGGTGGGCCCACCCGTGTGGGAAAAGAATCATGTCCGGCTGCATACCTGCCCATACACGGGGGTTCTGGGCCCTTCTGAAGGGCCAGAGCCACCCTCCTCTCTGAATGCCTCCTAGGCTCGGTACAGCTTTTACTTAATTAAATACCTCCCAAGGTGGTGCAGTGGTTGAGAGCCACTCACGACCCCTGTAGCCTTAGTCAAGTCACTGAGCCTTTCTGACCTTCAGGCTCTTCGTCTGGAAAATAGGGGAAATAGTACCTTACCCTCAGAGCTGGAATGAGGACTCAAAGGAGAGGACCAGGAGAGGATGAGAGGGTCTGGCAGGTAGGGGAGGGTCAGTTGATAGCAACTATCAGAGTCTAGAGTGGGTGTTATTATAATTCATTTGATTGAGAAGGAAATTGCAGCTCAGAGAGGTTGAGGCACTTGCCCGAGGTCACATGCCAAATGAGAGGCAGAACTGGATGGGAACTCGGCCTTCATGGCCCCCAGCTTGGGCTCCTGGCTTCCGCATCTGAGGGTGGGCAGATCAGTGCTGGGGCTTCCCTGGGGATCCCGATACAAAGTCTAGGGCTGGCGCCGGCAGGAAAAGAGGGGCTCCAAGCCATTCCAAGCACAGCCACAAAGGCCGGAGGCTGAGGTGGAGGAGCCAGGAGGTGGCTTTAGCTGTGTCCAGGCGTTGGCATCACTCTGGGGGCCCACAGTGACCGATCGGAATCCCGGAGACCCGTCTGTGCTGCAGTGACCCCACCTACCTGGGGACGGCAGCCTGCTCTCTCATGACTTGTTGCCTACAAAAATCTCATGGTTCAGAGTCTCCAGAAATAATCCAGGCTCAGAAACCAGAAGGCTGTCGCCCAGGGCAAGTCTGCCCCGACTCTGGTGCTTGCAAAACTCAAAACAGGTTAAATTCAAAACATGCCCATTAGTCTTCCTGGGGACGCAGGCCAGCTCACCTGGATCACGTTGCTGTTGGAATTCTTGGAGTCAGCACTGACGTAGACAGAGAAGAAGGGAGATGTGCGGTAGTGGGAGGTGACCACCTGTAGGGTGTCCTGGAAGTTGTCCTTGTCCCAAGGACCTGTGATGTTCCAGCCCCCAAGCTGCGGGGAGAGGGAACGGGGAGGTGACGAGGTGGCAGGGAGACCCGGGTATGAATTCTGCTCCTGCCACGGACTTGCTCTGTGACCCTGAAGCAGTCACCTGACCTCTCTGAGCCTCAGGAGCAAATAAAAGGGATGGTTTTCATCAGAGTGTCTGACCAGCAAATGGGAGACGCCGGATGGAGCAAGATGTACCCTAAACAAGCAAGCTGTGAATCCACGCGGCAGCTGCTCTCTCGGGGAAGGGGATGGAAAGGAGACTCCTCCCACACCCTGTCCACTCTCTGAATACTGAATCATGGGGATTCACTTGCACACAAAATTCAATGGTGCCTATGGAAAAATAAAGGCTCCATATTTTTTAAAAGGTTGATAAAGCCACAGTCTCTAGTTTCTCTCAGAGCTGGGACTTTTTTTTTTTTCTAAGTTTATTTATTTATTTACTTTGAGAGAAAGCATGAGAGAGAGAATCCCAGACAGGCTCCACACTGTCAGCACAGAGCCCGACATGGGGCTCGAACTTACAAACTGCGAGATCATGACCTGAGCCGAAGTCAGATGCTTAACCGACTGAGCCACCCAGGTGCCCCTGGGAGTTTTTTTTTTCCAAGTAGGCTCCATACCCAACGCAGGGCTCAAGCTCACAACCCTGAGATCAAGAGTCACGTGGTCTACCGACTGAGCCAGCCAGGTGCCCCAGAGCTGGGATTTTGTCATCTCCTCCATGTCCCTGGCTTGGCCCACACTGGCATGTGGGGCCAGTGCCAGAGGGGAGGATTGTCTAGTCTATGGTGTCCACAGCCCCCACCCCACCGCCATGCCTTCTCAGAGCCAAGCCACGAGGCAGGGCCCTGCGGGAGCATGGGACAGCTAGAAAACAGCCATGGCCACCCTCTGTGGGCGTCAGGCAGCCTGGGCAGTCACAGGCAGCCCCCTCAGCATGGAGCCGACCCAAGGCTTGATCCCACTACCTGGGATCATGCCTTGAGTGGAAATCAAGAGTCAGACACTCAACGGACTGAGCCACCCAGGCACCCCAGGGTTGGGGGAGGGGAGGGAGTTTGCTTCAGATCTGAGACTTTCAGTTGGTCCTTCTGGAACATACCCTTCCTCACACAAACACACCCTCTGAGGAAAAGGAAGCAACAAGGTAGAGAAACATTTTTTCTATAAATACGGCCTCCATCCCACACACAGATGCACAGAGAGACACACATATGTGTGGCAAACATCCACGACAGGTGCTGACGCGTACTCCGACACAAAGACAGATATTCCCACCCACAGAGACGCATGTGTGCGCATGAGTGCGCGCTCGCGCGCACACACACACACACACACACACACACACTCAGCCCCGACCGGCTCTACAGTCCAGCTAGGTGAGGTGGTTGGAGGTGTGAGGCAGCCGGGCCCCAGTGGTTCCTGAGAGCTGGGGTGGCAGCCAGAGCGGGGGCAGGGGGCTCAGGCTGGAAGAAGTCCATGAAAACCTGCTCCGAGGACTCACCTTCTCAATCAGCTCCATCAGGGGCTTGGCCTTGAGCTCCTCGATCCTGGTTTCATTCATACACGCACGGTAGTACACTTGGGCCTTCCTTTCTGCCTCGCTCACACTGGCTGTGGAATTTTCTGGAATGACAAGAGAGAGCAGCTGGCAACCTGCCCGCAGTTGCTCAGTGGGTAGGCCTGAGGGAGGCCTTCTCAGAGCCTCGTGTTCTCAGCTGTAACAGATCTAGGACAGCACAACGACTCAGCCACAGTGGGTATATGGCTGCCCCCGGGCAGATCCTGGGAAAATGAGATGCTTCCTAATGTTTGCTGAGTGCAAATAAGAAGAGCATACCATGTTTCTCCCTGTCTGCCAGCCAGGTGTGTAGACATGTCCCTAGGTTGGCAGCACAGGCCACCTAGTAGGACGCCCTGCTTTTCCTGCTGGCTAACACGTGGCCCAGACACCCCGGCCTGGTGTGCAGGACAGAGTCCTGTCTTGGTTTTCCGAGCCCAGGTGACCTGTCCTGTAATAAAGCCTGGAGCTGAATGGAAGCTTCCAAGGCCTCATTCCCTAGGAGTTTCCTTGTCCCTTCCTCCCCTGAGGATCCAGGCTTGTTCATCAGACTTACAGTTCACGCAGAGCGCTCTTGCCATGTCTCTTCCTAACTCGGCAGTCAGCATTTCCATCCTTACACCAGGATGCCTGGGAGACCCTGGTCCCCTTCTCCCTGTCCTCCCGGTCCAGGGGCCACCCGCTGAGGGCCACACTCTTGTACGTGTACCACCAGCACAGGCAGGGCCCTGCCTGTATCCAGCGAAGGCGACCATGTCCTGCTGCTCAGGCCATAAAGGAACTACTGTGTGCCGGGGCTCCTATGCCTGAGCCTTCATCTCAGAGCCCTGCTCCAGATACTGTTTGGGTCCCTGACCCCCTCAATTCTGTCTGTCCACCTTGCTGCCTCCCTGGGGACCCCCTTCCTCACTGCTCCAGTCACCTTTCCTCATTTCAAATTCACTTCTCCTGGACCCAGAAACTCCTTCTTTTGCTTCTTTCAAAGACTCCCCCAAACCCCACCTCCTCCATGAAGACTTCTCTGACAGAACCTTATCCATTCATCCACTAAATAGACACTAGATGCTTACTCTGTGCTATTACTGCAAGTTTGGGGACACAAAAGACAAGGTCTCTGTCCCCACGGAGCTTCCTTTCTAGTATGAGGACACAGATAACAGACAAGAAAACATGAAGAAAAAGGTCCCCCTGGCCCTCCTGTATGCGACACTGTCAAAATCCTACAGCCTCCAAGGCCTCTCCCGGAGGCCAACTTTCCGATGGAGCCTCTCCGGAGATGTTCTTTCACGAAGGCCCCAACATGGAGAGCCTATTGAGAGCCCAGGCACTGGGCTGGGCTCTGAGTTTTACAGACATGAATAAGACCCACATAGTCTCTGCCTCCAGGGAGTTCACGGTCTAGTAGTGAACACAGTCAAGCAAAGAAATGACCGGGAGACACCAAGGTGCTTTGGTTAACGCAAATGGCTGTGGAGCCCCGAGAAAATTCACACCCTTTGGTGGGGTGAGGTGAGGTCAGGGGCAGTCAGTTCTTTTATTTATTTTTTACTAAAAATATTTTTTTTAGTAGGCTCCATGCGCACCGTGGGGCTTGAACTCACAACCTTAGATCAGGTGTTTTGTATGCTCCATGGACTGAGCCAGTCAGGCTCCGCAGCGAAAAGCTGGTTCTTTTAAAATTTTTTTAAACTTTACCGATTTATTTTGAGAGGGAGAGTAAAAGTAGAGGAGGGTCAGAGAAAAGGAGAGACAGAATCCCAAGCAGGCTCTGCACCATCAAGTGCCAAGCCCAATTGCAGGGCTTAAACTCACAAACCACGAGATCATGACCTGAGCTGAGGTCAAGAGTCAGATGCTCAACCAACAGCACCACCCACGAGCCCCCCGAGCAGATTCTTTTAAAGATAAGAAGTTATTCACCAGGTAGAAATGAGGGGAAAGAGCCTTGGGTTTGGATGGAGTTGGAGAGTCTGGGGAAACACGAGAGGCACACAAGGGCATGATGTCTAGAGAAAAGATTCTGTTTGGAGTGGCCCGTGGTGCAGGGGGCACGAGTCACCTCCTGGCTTGACTTTCAGCACGGGTCACTTTAGCTCTCCCAGCCCCTGTCGCAAGAGCCCACCTGCCCTCGCCCCAATTCTGACCATAGCCAGCACCACGGTTTTCTCTGGTCAGAGAGCATCAACCCCCATCTTGCTGAAGTCAGGGTGATGGCCCTGAAGAGGGTATGGGACCAGCCTGGGCTAGTCTGAAGGGAGATGCAGAGACAGAACCCCAAGAGAGACAGTGGTCCAGGGGCCTGAGTGACAAGGGGCTGTGGAGGGTCCACACAGCCCTGGAAACCACAGGCCGCCATGCTGAGGTTGAAGCCTGCAAACGCCTGTGTGTCCCACATTCCCTTCCGGAGCATGAGAGGAGGCCTTCTGGCGGGGGGGAGGGGGTGGGGAGGCATGGGGAGAGCTGGACATCTCCCTGCTCCTCGGACTCAGGAAGCAGAACTTCAGGGAAAGCTAAAGGGGAGTTTCCACCCTCCCCCTCCTTCCAGAAGCCTTGTTTCTATGACAGTGTCTCCCGCAGCTGGGCTATTAGAAGGGAGAGCACAAGAATCACCATTGCTTGCCAGAGCCCGAAAGCAGCTCTCACCCTCCATGTGTGGCTCTGGGCGTGACCCTGAAATGCCAGGGTCAGTGATGGGGGAGTGTGCTCTGTGTGCTCTGGCTGATGACAGGGCCAGGCCCCAAGGCCACCGAGATAAGAGACCCAAAGAAAGGCTCTGGAGGAACAGCCCGGCTGTGCTCATTCTAGGGAGTCCCGGGCGCCATCTTTCCCCCCATTATCGCCAGGCAGATAGAATGCGTCTTTCAAGCACACACCCCCTCCCGCTCTCCTTGGCTGAGAGGCTACCCCTGATGAGTTCAGACTTCCTTCCTCTGAGCTCCACACCCTGAATCTCACATTCACTTGTTTTTCCACAAATATTTATTGAGCTTCTATGGTTTGGTGGCTGCCAGGCTGGGGTGGGGGGGAGGGGAGAGCACAGCAGGCCACACGGATATGCGTCTGTCCAAAGAAGGCCAGTAGCCTGGTGGGCAAGACAGACCACAATAAGATGATCACAAAGCATCTGCCTGTATGGAGGGCAAACACTATGAGGACAGGAGGCTCTGAGAAAGGACGGCAGGGGGAGGCCCCTGGGAACCCCTCGCCTGAACTCTGGGCTGAAGGCTGAGCTCAATGTGGAGGGGACACGGGGGCCTGTGCTTGGGCCCTTTCACCCACTAGTTTGCATCCTACTTGTCCCTGTTTCCTCACCTGAACTCAGAGGAGGGGACACAGTAGCCCCCAACAGTGTTTGCCGGAAGAACAGAGCCCCGTGTCTGCCTCTGATGAGGAAGGATGCCATATCTGGGCGGCGAGAGGGTGATGAGGTCAGTGCTTGATGGAGACTTGCACAGGGAGGAAATGAGGCAGGTGTGGCAGGAAGGGCCAGGGGTACAGGCCTCACCAGGAATTGGTGTTTACGCCCCCTGTATTCCCACAGTGACACTGGCTGGGGCAGGAGTTCTGGGAGAAGGTCCAGCTCCTCCACGGCTCTCCCTGCCTCCCTCTGGTTCCTAGAGCCCACTGGGACAACCCCCAGCACCCTTTCCCCTCTCCTCTCCTTCCTCCTCTCCCATTGGGCATCTGTGGCCTGGAAGGCACTGGGGAACAAGAGCTGAAGCAAGACGGCCAGGTGGGAGGCCACTGCAACAGACGAGGGGAGCGATGGTGTGGGCTTGGGCTGGGGTGACAGCAGAGAAGGGGTGAGAAGCAGTTGGAGTGTGAGAGAAAGAGGAGTCGCAGATGCCACTGCGTTTCCTTGACCTGAGCAAGGGGTCGCTGCTAACTGGAAGTCCAGGGATGGGGAGTGGGATAAGCAGTTCAGTTTCTGACATTTTTAGCCGAAGACGTCTAGTAGACACTGAGGTGGAACCCTGGGTGTGGACTTTATAGAGCTAGTGTCTTGAACGACTCTGAGTTCAAATACGCTCTGGAGTACACAAATTCCTTAAAACTGCCTATAAGGCCCTATATCATGCATTCTCAACAGGGACAATACTGTCCCCAAAGGGGGAGAGAATTAGCTCTTAGGGAGCAGAAACATGTTACTCTCTCATGTGTACATCCAGGACATAAACAGCAAGTAGTAGCATCTCTTGTATCCTTCCTGGACAACATAGACGAAATGGATAAACTCCTAGAAATACACAGCCTACCAAGACTGAATCATGATGGAACAGAAAATCTGAACAGACCAATTACTAGTAAGGAGATTGAATCAGTAATCAAAAACCTCTCAGCAAACAAAAGTCTAGGACCAGACAGCTTCACCGGTGAGTTCTCCCAAACATTTAACAAAGAATTAAGGGACCAATCTTTCTCAAACTCTTCCAAAAGACAGAAGAGAGAATTCTTCCACACTTATTTTGCAAGGCCAGCATTGTCCTGATACCAAAACCGAAGATGCCCCAAGAAAAGAAAAGTATAGGCCCACATCCCTGATGAACATAGATGTAAAAATCCTCAACAAAATATTAGTAAACAGAATTCAATAAAACATTAAAAGGATTGCACACCACAAGCAAGTAGGATTTATTCTAGGGATGCAAGGATGGTTCAATGTCCACAATGAAGGATAAAAATTATATCATCTGCGGCACCTGGGTGGCTCAGTCAGTTAAGTGTCTGGCTTCAGCTCAGGTCATGATCTCACGGTTCGTGGGTTCGAGCCCCGCATCGGGCTCTGTGCTGACAGCTCAGAGCCTGGAGCCTGCTTCAGATTCTGTGTCTCCCTCGCTCTCTGACCCTCCCCTGCTCACACTCTCTCTGTCTCTCAAAAATAAATAAAAAACATTAAAAAACATTAAAAAGTTATATCATCTCAAAAATGCACTTGACAAAATTCAACATCCATTTATGATAAAAACTCTCAATGAAGTATAAAGGGAATGTGCCTCCACATAATAAAGGCCCACGGCTAACATCATACTCACTGGTGAAAGCTTTTCCTCTAAGATCAGGTAAAGACTAGGATGCCCACTCTTGTCATTTTTATTCAACAGCACTGAGAGTTGTAGTCAGAGCAATTAGTTAAGAAAAAGAAATAAAAGGCATCTGAATTGCAAAGGAAGAAGTACATAAATCTATCAAATTAAACACAAGTTATAAATCTTTTGTTCGGTGAATATGGTGAATGAGAGAACAAATTTTTCAATTTTGAAAACAAAAAGGGAATAGGTCACTATTTGCAGAGAATGTGATATTATATATATATTATATATATTATATTATATATTATATACTCAAAAACCTGTCTCAACTAATAAATAAATCTAATAAAATTACCAGATACAACATCAATACACAAAAGTCTGTTGTATTTTTTTTTTTAAAGTTTATTTATTTGAGAGAGACAGAGAGAGACAGAAAGACAGAGAGAGACAATGTGAGTCAGGGAGGGGCAGAGAGAGAGGGAGAGAGAGCATCCCAAGCAGGCTCTGCACCATCAGTGCAGAGCCCAATTCAGGGCTCCAGCTCATGAACCGTGAGATCATGACCTGAGCCCAAATCAAGAGTCACTTGACCGAATGAGCCACCCAGGCGCCCCTGTTGTATTTTTATACTACACTAATAATGAAATATCAAAAAGGGAAATTAAGAAAACACTCCCGTTTACAGTTACATCAAAAAAATAAAATATCTAGGAATAAATTCAACCAAGAAGTTGAAAGATCTGTATATGAAAAACTACAAGATACTGGTGAAAGAAATTGGAGAAGACACTTAAATGGAAAGATATTCTTTGCTCATGGACTGGAAGAATTAATACTGTTACGCTGTCCATACTACCCGAAGCAATGTACAGATTCGACGCAATCCTTATCAAAGTTCCAACGGCATTTTTTTACAGAAATAGAACAAGCAATCCTAAAATTTGTATGGAACCATGAAAGACCCTGAATAGCCAGAGTAATTTTTTTTTTTAAGTAGGCTCCACACAGGGCTGAACTCACGACCCTGAGATCAAGACCTGAGCTGAGATCAAGAGTTGGATGCTTACCTGACTGAGCCACCCAGGCGTCCCCAGAGTAATCTTAAGAAAGAAGAACAAAGCTGGAGGCATCATGCTCCCTGATTTCAAGCTGTATCACAAAGCTATAATAATGAGGACGGCATGGTATTGGCATAAAAAGAAACACACAGATCAATGGAATAGGATAGAAAGAAATAAACCCACACACACATTGTCAGTTACTTTATGACACAGGGGTCAAGGATGTACTATAGGGAAAGGACAGTTTCTTCAATAAGTGGTGTGCAAAAACTGGACAGCCACACGCAAAAGAATGAAACTGGACCACTATCTTATGCCACACACACACACAAAATGAATGGACCACTATCTTATGCCACACACACACACAAAATGAACTCAAAATGGATTAAAGACTTAAACATCAGATGAACATTTAGAAGAAAACATGGGTTTTGCTCCCTGACGCAAGTCTTGTGGATGAGTTGTGGAATCTGACACCAAAAGCAAAGGCAACAGAAGCAAAAAGAAACAGGCGCGATGATATCAAACTAAAAAGCTTCTGTACGTCAGAGGAAACCGTCCACAAAATGAAACGGCGACCTACTGAATGGGAGAAAATATGTACGAATCGCACACCTGATAAGGGGCTAATATCCTCAACATATAAAGAACTCATACAATTCAACAGCAAAACAAAACAAAACAATCTGATTTAAAAATGGACAGAAGAGGGGCAGCTGGGTGGCTCAGCTGGTTGAGCATTCTACTCTTGGTTTTGGCTCAGGTCATGATCTCACAGTTCGTGAGTTCAAGTCCTATGTTGGGTTCTGTGCTGGCAATGCAGAATCTGCTTGGAATTCCCTCTCCCTCTCTCTCTCTCTCTCTGCCCCTCCCCTACTCGTTTTCGTTCTCTCTCTCTCTCTCTCTCTCTCTTTGACTGTCTCAAAAATAAATACACTTAAAATGGACAGAAGACATGAATAAACATTTTTCCAAAGAAGACATACAGATGGCCACCAGACACATGAAAAGGAGTTCAACATGACTCATCGTCAGGAAATGCAAACCAAAACCAAGGAAAGATCACCTCACACCTGTCAGAATGGCTAGTATCAAAAAGACAAGTAATAAGTATTGGTGAGGATGTGGAGAAAAGGAAACCCTTGTGCACTGTTGGTGGGAATATAAATTGGTGCTGCCACTGTGGAAAACAGTAGGGAGGTTCCTCAAAAAATTAAAAATAGAACTACCCTATAATCTAGCAATTCTACGTCTGAATACGTACCCAAAGAAAACAAAAACACTAGCTCAAAAACATATACGCACCCCCACATTCACTGCAGCATTATTTACAATAGCCAAGATATTGAAACAACCTAAGCGTCCACTGACAGGTGAACGGATAAAGAAAATGTGGTGCGCACGCGCGCGCGCGCACACACACACACACACACACACACAGGAATATTATTCATCCATAAAAAAGAAGGAAATCTTGCCATTTGTGATGACATGGATGAAACTCAAGGATATTATGCTAAGTGAAGGAAGTGAGAGATTCGTGGTTGCCAGAGTTGGGTGGGGTGGTGGGAAAAACGCATGAACTGTTTATGTTTATTTCTTTAAGTAACTTGAATTTAAAAAAATAAAGCCAAAAAAAAATATTTTAGGGAGAGGGCAATAATGAAAAAAGGTTGAGAAACACTGCCCTTGATCAGGGCTTCCGCCCCCCGTCTGTCTCCAGCCCCTCTCCCGCTGGCTCCTGGACCCCTGACCCAGGGCCACTGTGCTCACTGTCCTGCCTGGCATAATCTTTTCCTCACATCCATGCAGTCCATTCTCTGACAATTAATCCAAGTTTGGGTTCAAATGTCCCTCCTCTGAAAGCCTATCCCTCCTCGAACGCTATAGTGACAGTGGCCTCTTCCCTTCCCGGCCCTGCATCCTTCGTGCCTGGTTTCAGAGTCCTAACGTTTCACAACCTTATGCCTTATTTACTTGTTTATTTGTTTACTGTCTCCCTTGCTGGAACTAAGTTCCATAAGGAAAGGCTGTCTTATTCCTTACACAATCCCGGCACCTAGTGATATCTGGCATGTAGCTGGTGTGTAATATATAACTGCTGAATGGAGGAATGAATGATGGAATATTCTGGGAGGTCCGCAAAGAAAGATACCGATGACATCAGCCTGAGGGATGAGCCACATATAGTTTTCTCGTGAGGAAAACCTTGGACTCCTTGGAAACGTCCCTGCTGGTGCTTACTTTGCAGAAGAAAGTTCCATGGGAGCAGCCTAAGCACAATCAACACTATAGCTCCCAGGGTGGAGCCGGGGGCCATGTTTTGAATATGGTGGCACTTCCAGGGCCCCCACGGTGTGAAAATAGTTTGGCAGCCCAGGGCCAGACAACAGGCCTCCCAATTGCCTGGGTACTTCCTTCCAGGGACCTTGAGTTCCAGAAACTTCCTCAGTCACTTTCCCAAAGTCCCAAAGAGGAAAGACAGCACACCATTTCATCAGCCCACTTCTTCCTCTGTAAGTTTTCATTGGAACACCCTCTCCCACACCACTTCCCGGGAGGAAACCAATCCCTAGCAGCTGGGCGGGCTGCAGGAATGGGGGTTCCCGGGAATTCTGTGGTCCCTGTCTGCAGAAGGGCCATGTGGCCAGGAGCACGTGGGACTCACATCAGGGCAAGACCTGCACTTGTTTCAGATAAAACCACAGACTTAGTTCAGGCCGTCACAGGCCCCCACCCTGTGAGTGGAAGTACGGGAGCAGATAGACAAAGCACCTTTTTCTGCAGAAAAACACTAATAAATGATAAGACCATTACCATGACTGGTGTCTACTGCAGGCCAAGCCCTGGCCGAGATCAACTCATCACCACACTGACAGCCTGAGGTGATACTATCCCCCCATTTCATGGGGAAAGAGAGTGAGGCCCAGGGAGAGGAAGGAGCTTGTATAGGGAGGCAAAGCTTATATGCAGTGTGTTGGCATTTGAACCCAAGCATTCTTCTTCTTTTTTAATGTTTTATTTTTATTATTTTTGAGAGAGAGAGAGAGAGAGAGGCAGTGTGAGCAGGGGAGGGTCAGAGAGAGAGGGAGACACAGAATCCGAAGACAGGCCCTAGGCTTGTGCTGTCAGCATAGAGCCCGACGTGGGACTCGAACCCACAAACTGTGAGATCATGACCTGAGCCGAAGTCGGAGGCTAACCGACTGAGCCCCCCAGGCGCCCCCGAACCCAAGCATTCTTAAGCCTCCCTGAGAAAACGAACTGCTTCCTCTGTGTGTGGGTGTGGTTGTGTGTGCGCATCTTGTCCTAATAGTTTCCACCAGTGGGTGTTATTAGGATCACGCCCAATTTATAGGCAAGAGGTTGAATAACGTGCCCAAGGTCCCACAAGCGAGTGGCCGAGGCCAGGACAGGGACCTGAGCTCTCTCTGCGTTCCTTTCGTTTCCAGGAGGTTGGCTGGGAAAACCAGAGGCAGCACTGAAGCAGTCCGGCCAGCCTGGAGGAGCCCTGGACACCCACCCCGGTCCTCGGGACATGAAAGAAGGGCGCACTGCCGCAGACACGACCCCGGACAGAGAGCGTGTTGGACACAGGGCTTGTCCGTGGCGTTTCCAATACACACGGGAAGATGAAACAAAGCTAGATAGCAACTACTGGGAAAACGAACCAAAATAAAAGTGCAAGAGATATCACAGGGCGACACGATTCATTGCCAAGTCACTGACATGGACCGATTTAATACGGATGGAATGATTCTGTCTCTATTTCTCAGGCAGACTGGCGCTGGGGTGGAAAGAAGGGAGACCATAAATTCCTTGTGGAATACGGGTTGCTCAAATTGTTACAAAAATGAGGCATTAATTTCGCATGCATTAATCTTATAAAATATGGTACAGATGACAGGCACAGAGAGTGCAATTGTAGCTCAAACTCAGAGAAGCCTTTTGGTAGCCACAGAAGGCCTCATGGAGGAAGCAGGTTTGAGAAAAGTCCTTCCCCTGATGAAGGGAGGCCACGCTCTTGCCTCCCCAAGGCCTATGAGGACAAGCTAAGCCGGCAACTTGGGTGGGTGGCAGAGTGTCTCTTGGGTGAGGCACCTGTGTCCCATGCAGCTGAGGTCAGCCCATGAGCTGCAAGGACATGTCACAGCGGCACTTGGCAGAGTTCAGTCCACCCGATACAGATCTGCCCGGATGTCCTCAGAGGGGGCCAGAGTGAATTCACTGTTCGGAGAAAGGAATGGCTCACCCGAGGTCAGCCTGGCCAGCCGACACAATCCTCACCGGCACTTTAAACGTTCCTTCTCCTTCCAGAGAAGCCTGCCCTAGACCAGCTTGGCCAGCCTGAGCACCCCTGGCACACCCCACTCCCCACCAGCTCCGGTCCTGCTCCTGAGGCCAGCTGGCTGACCCCTATGTCCTGGGGAAGCTGAAACCCGCCTGGCCTTGAGCCCAGGAATGCGCTGTCCCATGTTCCTGAATTTTTTGGTCACCCACTCACCTGCCTCCTGCACCTTTGGGGGTTTCCAGGTGTCAAACTCCCTGGGACTTAGGAACTCTTGTTCCCGTTTTGTAGATAAGGATATAGGCTCAGAGACATTAAGTAACTTTGCCGAGGATATATTGCCGGTCCTGAATGCGGAGGGGCTCCAGCCCTGGGGAGCTGTTAGCCCAAGAGGAGACAGAGAAGACAGGCAGAGAGCCCAGGACTGGCCCCTGTGTGTGGTGCCCGAGGGCCGTGCTCCTGCCAGTCCTTATCAGGAGGACCTTGGGTTTTGCCAGGACTGAGTCCATCCCCCACCCCCCTGACCCTTCCCCCAACTGGCCGGGCCCATGAGGACTGGGCTCCAGTTCGCGTTCTGGCCTTAACATCCATCCTGTCTCTTGAGAGTTAAGGTGTAGGTGGAGAGCTGTGCTGCGCTGCGCTGGGTACGCAACAGCCAGAACCATGCGTTCAAGCCCTTGACCCTGTGGCCAGGGTCTGGTGGGGTCAGGAGGCCGGACTGCAGGGTTCTGAAGTCAGGCAGCCTTGGCATGCTAGCTTATCAGTCATGTGGCCTTGGACAAGTGACGCACCTCCTCTCCAGCTTCGTTTCATTATCTGTAACATGGGGGTAGTGATGCCATCTAACCCAGGGTTACCACGAGTAGGGGCTTGTATGTGCTAGGTCAGCATGCTTAGCACAGAGCTTGGTGCCTAGTAAGTGCTCAGCAAAGCCACCTTTCTCGGCATCCTGAGTGAGCGCCAGCCCAGACTGCTCCCTGACAAGCCTCCCAGGGAGGTTGTGACGATGGGCATGGATATAAAGAGTCTGGTAGAGAGCATGGCAAGTAGCAGACACTCAACGAACATCAGTTTGTTTCTCTCCTTCCTTCAGACCCTCAATGCTCCGCGCTGCCAGCAAGATGGGCGAGGTCATACCTGCCCTTTATACCTGACGGAGGCAGTATGAGATGTTGGGGGAAGGACACCTGGCCCAGATTCAGGCAAGTCCCAGCCGTGCCACTACTAGTCTGTCCTGTGGATGCCTCTGGACTTTAGTTTCCTCATCTATCAAATGGGATGAATGAGACCTTCCTTGCTCCAACCTACAGGATCGAATAGGATGACATCTACAAAAAGAGCTCTATAAACTGTAAAGTACTGTGCAAAGGTCAAAGGTGAATAATAACTATAACACTAACATACCCAGCAGTCACCACACTATGCCAGGCCTAGGCAATGCACTTTATTTTTTTTTTAAGTTATATTTATTTAGTTTGAGAGAGAGAGCAGGTGTGAGAGTGGAGGAGGGGCAGAGAGAGAGGGAGAGAGAAAATCCCAAGCAGGCTCCGTGCTGTCAGTGCAGAGCCTGATGACGTGGGGCTCTATCCCATGAGATCATGAGCTGAGATCAAGAGTCAGACGCTTAACCAACTGAGCCACCCAGTGCCCTGGTAATGCACTTTAAATACATTTTTCCCACTTTATTTTCGTAACCTGGAGGAGGCACGGTTCCCATTATACTGATGAGGAGAAGCCCTGAGAGGCCAGGTCATTGACCCGAGATCACACAATAAGTGGTAGAGGCAGGATTTGAACCCAGGTCCTGGTGACTGGAGGAGAGGCCCTAGGCCATCTTGTTTCTGACTTGGACTATTCTCCTGCATTGGCTGTTGGCCCGTGCCAAGCCCTTGGCTGTCTTTAGGTGCTGGAGAAGAGACATCCTGAATTCCAGTCTGGCTACCGTATATATTTGCCTGTTAAGCTTCTAGTTCTGAAATGAAAGGTGGTGTCACCCTTCAGAGGTACCTCGATAGCATATAGTGGGCAGGGGGCTTTGCTGTCCTGGACATACTGAGTTCCTTCAGCCCCACCTCCACGCACCACCCTGCTCTGATCCTGAGGGCGACAAGCCAGAGGCTTGAGTGCAAAGGGGGCTGCTGAGGGGGGCCAAGGAGAAACGGTGGGTGGGTCTCACCCAGCAGCAGCGGCACTTCCTCCCCCTCCCCGGCCCCCACCCCGAGGCTGGCGTAGGAAAGGACAGGTCACCTTATCCTGGTCTGCTTATTTCCACTGTCATCTAAAAGGCACAATTGCCTGAGATTCATAATTGTCAAATTAGAATTTTTTCCTGTCTCATAGGAAGCTTTCTGTCTGTTTGAGAAGATTTGTCCCCTTTGGGATCTCTTCTTATATTTTAACTATTTTGGAGTACTTTGAAGGTTATTTTTAAAAACTTAATAAGTATCTGTTGAATCTATGAATTTAAGTTCTGTCACTGATGGCTTTTCATGATCTAGCCTCTCCCAGCATTTAGGGTCCCAGGATGGGGCCGGGGAGCAGGAGAGGGCTGGCAAAGGTCTCAGCTGCCAAGGGGCTCAAGTCAGGATCTATGTTGTGGTGGGTGTTGTGAATTCACGTGGGGCACGACCCCAATGGGTAGGTGTTAATTCAACAAACATTAACCCTGGGTTAACCCTGCAAACAAGACAGACTGTGGGGCTCTAATCTAAGGATAAAACCACCAACACCAAGGTCAACTAGAGGTGCCCGAGGCCCAACAAGGTGCAAAGAGGAGAACTTTAGTTAAACGGCTTTCCGTGCAAGCCCAACCACCGTGAGGCCAAGGAACGTCGCTGCCTTCGATGCATAAGCTCTCAGATAAACTGTTGTTCTAACTTTCATCTGCTCACAACCTTAAGGTCTGATCAAGTGTGCTCAGTCTTGGTTTCCTGGGCTCACAACTTTCAAAGCTCCCGGTCAATGCTGGTCAAAACTAAGCCACAGCTTAAAGCCACAAAAGCAAGGGCCACAGCTGCCAGTTCTCGTGTACCTACTATGTGCCACACATACCACGTGAACCCTGTAGATGTGTGCTGTTTAAGTTCTCAAAACTCCGAAGTTTGGGAATTATTAGTCCCATTAAAAAATTTCTTTTGGGGGCGCCTGGGTGGCTCAGTCAGTTAAGCATCCAACTCTTGATTTTAGATCAAGCCTTGCATTGGGCTCCATGCTGAGCATGGAGCCTGCTTAGGATTCTTTCTCTCCGTGTCTCTCTCTCTAAATAAATAAACATTAACAAAACTCTTACTTGAAGTATAGTTGACACACGTTACATTGGTTCCACATGTACCACACAGTGTTCAAGTCTAGACGCCGTGCTGTGTTCACTGCAAGAGGAGCCGTCTGTCCCCACACGAGGCTATTATGGTACCATTGACTACATACCCTATGCTGTACCTTTCATCCCCGTGCAGGAGTCCCATTTTTATAGATGAAGGGACTGAGGCTCAGAGACTAGTAACTTACTCGGGGCCACACAATGAGTGACGGGGCAGACATTCTAACCCGGTTTCACCAACTCCAAAGCCTCTGGTCGTCCCTTCTGTCAAGCTTTTGCTCTAACCAGGCCTGGCCAGGAAGGTCCAGCTGACGGCTCCCCTCCGCAGCCCACACACTGGCCTCCCTGCTGGGTGCTTACCGAGGAGGTGCTTGATGATGGCTTGGTTGTGTTCCCAGAGGTTGCTGAAGGTTCCCCAGCGTGAGTGGCCGTCAGGCACAGGGTTGGCTTTGATCCAGCCGCCACAGGCGTAGGTGAAGAAGTCCTGGCAGGGGTCCACCGTGGGGTCCATGGAACTCAAGATGGAGCTGGTCACAGAGACGCAGGCCTCACTTAGGCACACTGCGGGGGTTCCTGGCAGGGGTCAAGGATGAGAGGCCAGTGAAGGGCAGGGAGAAGGCTGTGGGAATATAGTGCAGGTGGCCTGGGGTGCCGTGCCCCACCCTAGCCCTGACCAACTAGATTTGGAGCTGGACGGTCGCTAGACTTCTAGAGAGAAATGATTTCAGTAGATTAACAATTTCCTGGCTTGTAAAGCAAGACTTTTGTTTAGCTCCCATTTTAAAATGCTTTTTATGGCCTGAAAAGTACCCAGAACAAAGGTTTTTCTCTTAATCAGTCCTTCCTTCCACAAATATTCATTGATTTTTTAAATTATTCCTGATGCTCAACAAATTGATTCACTCATTCATGCATTCATTTATTCAACAAAATAATTACTGAGTATCTTCCAGGCTCTTACTGAGTGTGGTGCGACAGTGTGTGTGTGCGTGTGTGTGCATGCATGTGTGTGTGTGTGTGTGTGTGTGTGGTGGTGAAGGATATAAAAGGCAGAGTCCTTTCCTTTAAGAGCTAATATTCTAGCTGGGGATACAGGCATTCTACAAGCAAAGTTAAATGACGACAGGAGGAGAAATGTCTGTCATTTATTCTACAAACATAAACTGAGTATTTTTAGTCCGTGACGAACGGGTGACACAGTAAATATGGCGCCAGGACTTAGGATAAAGGAGAGCCTATTAGGAACAGAAAAAACTTTGACGAATCATTCCCACTGAGTACAAGGCGGGAGATTATCTCATTGACTCTCAAAGAAACAAAAACAAAACAAACCTAAGGGACCATTTTGCTTAAGGCCATCTTTGTATACGCGTGGAACTGAGGCACAGAGAAGCTAAGTACCTTGTTCAATAGCCAAGGTACCCCATCCTCTCGCTGCTCTGTCTCCTATGGGCCTGGAGGGGTGCTATCCCAGCAATGACAGGTGGGGTCCAGGGCGGTCCCATCTGTCAGGCGCCTCCCTAAGGAGGAGGGTAGCCAGTGCGGATGGGCCGTGGGGAGGGCTGTCAGTGCCCCCCGTGAATCAGCTGCCTCTGACCCAGATCTCCTAGGACGTAGGGCAGAGGCTCTTCGAAGGCCAGAAGCAAGAAGAGGGGCCGGACCCCTGCCTCCGTGTTGGTCAGAGGGCTCCAGCAGAGGGACCAAACTGGGCAGCCTTAGCAGGGGTCCAGCCCAAGGTGCAAGATGAGCCTGACCCTGGAGGAGATCCAGCCTTGTGACACGGGCCCAGCTGGATTGTCGGCTGACACGCCACGCAGGCGACAAGAGAGACTTTACACACGTTCGGGACCTCATTCAGGCCTCCCTGCAGACAGCTGTGAAGACCTGGTTCGCAGAGAAGGAAGCCGCAGCTCCGTGTCAGCAAATGGAACACGGTCTCCCCGGCCGAGGGGGAGAGCCGAGGCTGAACCGGCTCCGTTCTGCTGCAGCAACTCCAAGGCCAGGTTCTCTGTTTTCCCTCACTGCCCCTTTGCTGGCCACATCGGGTCTGGGGCGGCCCTTCTGGCAAGTTCGGCATCCCTACCGCACAGGGAGGGGTGTGGCAGGGCTGGGGCTGGAGGCTCTGAGACCTGGGTTCAAATCCCTGATTCTGGCTGAGACTTGTGCAGGTGGTCTCAGCTCCCTGAGCCTCAGTTTCTCCATCTAGAGGTGAGGAAGGACAGTGGACCTGATTTCACAGTGATGATGGCTGCCTTCACGGCTGGGCCCCATGTTCCCATCCAACCTGCAGAGAGCAGAAAACGATGCAGAGTTCTGGCACCAGCCCCTCGGGGGTGGCCTGGGGGCTTTTTAACATCCGATGACAGGCACCAAGTCTGGCAGGGCTCAGAGGAGCCACACAACAGCACAAAAATCAAGGTAACTTTATTTTGAGGTAATTACTTGTTTACAAATTACCAGCACGTCTGGCAGGAAAACAGAGAAAGGAAGTGGCAGGAGTATGGGGCCATTTAACCATATCTAGGTGAGACCATCTCAATCCAAGGTGCACAGCCCACTCCCCAACAAGGGAAAATACATTTCCTAGAGTCTTAGTCTTTTGGGTGGGTTGGGGGGGGGAAGGGAAGAGCATTTCTGCATAGTTTGAAAATGCCTATTCACTATTATGACAGAACTTGGTATTTGGGAAAGGAAAAGAATACCTATTGTGTTTCTACAACAAACTGCAGGAAGTAAGGGCTGACAAAATCTTGGCTTGTGGGAATGCCCAGAAGACAGATTGCAAGATGGCGCTCCTTGGGGAACAAGATGTCAGAATCTGCATGCCCGAGTGCGTGAGAGAGAGGCAGAGGGGGGGTGGGTGGGGGAGTCTTGGATGAGTTATTTTTGAGGTTATCATAAGGGGACTTGGGTTTAAAAACAAAAGAAGAAACCAGTCTCCAGGAGTTACTCTGAGAGGCCTGAGTTCTTCACTAAAGCACCCCGTCTGCTAGGTACCAAGCTAGTGCTTAAGCAACAATAATTGGTTGTTTACCTGCTTAATGATTTGTAGATCCTTCCCCAGCTATTCCTGACCCAGCAGGGGCTTAACACAAGTCTGATCAATTAATTGTCCCCCCCACCCCCCCTGGCCATCTAACATCAAGGTCAACGCTTTCAAGGCTTCAACTCTTGAGGAAAACCTTCCCAGACCCTCATTCCTTGCTGGGCCCCTTGGCTGGCTACCTGGATGCTCTCCGAGCAGACTATGCTGCGTCTGAATCATGTCTGTCTCCCTGTCTCCCTCCCCAACTGGAACATGAGTTTGAGGGTAGGGCCAGCACCTTATAGTTACATTTCCTTTGTAACTGTGTTTGTTGAATGAATGAAGGAATGAGTGAATGAAATGAGCTTTGTCCGGCACTTGGTCACCACCTGCAGAGGCAGAAAATACTCTTCCTTTGAGGATGTGAGTGACCAGTCGGGAAGGCAGGAACAGTCCCAGATCTAGTTCACAGACACCCATCTGGGCAGTGCTGGGCCTCAACACGGAGTAAGACACTTAAGAATCTTTTCTGGGAGAATCTGTGTGTTTTGTTGCCATTGTCTGTAAAGCAGCTGCAAGTTTCTGGAAAGGGAGTGCAGGATGAAGGTAGATAAATTTGTGTTTAAGGGCCCAGACATAACTTTGAGATGCGTCTTTCAGGATCAGCAGAGAATGTGCTTTGACGAGCCTGATGTTGGCTCAGGTGTGGCCAATGCCAGCACCTGCTGACAGGCATGAGGTTACTGTCAATATCTAGGGTGGCCGCTGCTTTCCCCGGGCCAAGGCAGCCAGTGAAGACACATGGATTGGCTCAGGGCTCATGAGATCCCGCGCCCAGCCTCACCTGGGGGGAGAATTCCTTTCATCCCAGTCCAGGCTGGGGACACCCCTCCTGCAGCTCTCAGAGGGTCACGATACAGGCTGAAGCAAGACTGCTCCCTGTGGGCCCCACCTGGGATCCAGCCCTTGGGGGCCCCCTTCTCATTTCTGGGAACTCCTGCGGTACTCTCAGAGCGCCTGATACAGGGGGCTGAAAGGATGCCTCAGATGAGGTCTTCCCCTCTCTCCGGGCTCTCACACTCCTTCCCCCTCCCAGTCTAACATGGCCGGCCACGCAGGCCAGCAACTTCACAGTGCGGAGGGCTCAGAGAAGCCTGGGGTGAAGGCTCCCAGACCCTTGAGGGGTCATAATCTCTCTGATGGGATGAGGGATCAGGTGACCAAGTAGGTGGGGTTGGACCCCGAGCAAAGCCCCCAGAAGCTGCTCCGATGGGCCATCGGAAAGCTAGACGTTGGGGCACAAGGCTGTGAGAGACCCCGGAACCAGGTGGACTCCCCATCCTTGGCTCCACCCTTCCCAGCTCCATAAGTGCTTACTGAGCAACAACTCTACAGGAGGTACTTGACTAGATCCTCTCAGCTAAACACAGAGGGCCAGCCTCAAACCTGATGGCAGAGGATGAGAGGGGCCCGACATGCCGCTAAACAAGGTGCGGTACAGAAATGTGATTATAATGTGTACAAATGAAGTACACAAAGGGCAGCTGGGCTGTGACAGGACCGCTCTTCCGGGGGTTCTAACACGCACCCCAATCACGAAGGCAGCTGGGGGCCTCCAGCCTGCAGTTGAAATCCGGCTGCCCTAGTCACTTCTGCACCAGCCACGTAAGCTTGAGCAAGTCACTCTGTCTCACTGCCTCAGTCTCCTCAGATGTAAAATGGGGCCCAAAGTAACCACACCTCATAGGGTTGTTGTGAGGAGGAAATGAGACTACACTTGTAAAGAAGAGGCGTGGTATTTGGTCCACGGAAAGTATTGAGTAAACGGAAGCCAGTATTGCTATTTTGTTGGAACTACGGATGATGGACAGTGCCAGACTGTGTCTCTAATCAGCCCACATCCTAATAATAATAGCACCTAGAGCTAAGGTTAAAGAAGTCCCAGTAGGCACCGGGTATGTGACAGACATTATCTCTAATCCTCAGAGCCAGCCCCAAGTTGGACACCATTTTCCCCATTCACATTACAGAAGACACAGGCTCTGGGAGATTAAGTGACTTGTCCGAGGTCACACAGACAATAAACGGCTGGGCCAGTGTTTGGACTCATGTCCAAAACCTTTATGCCACCCACGCTGTCCACCTCCCATGTCTCAGTCCATCTCAGCACCGAGCTGTCCAGACCTAGCTCTCTTCTTGGCCTTGAAGGCCAGTCCCGGCTTGAGCAGGGAAGCCCTCTTGCACGAGGGGACAGACAGAGCCGAAGGCAGGAGTGAGTCAAGCCCACATCAAAACATGGAGGCACCTACTTGTCCGGTATTGAACGCCCAGCGCTGCCAAGCAGGCCACCAGTCCGGCCGCCAGAAGTGCCACCAGCACCACCAGCCGCTTCTCCATCTGGGTCCGCGCAGCCCAGCATCTCTGGCCACTCCGGGGGCTGCGGAAGTTCACCTGCAGGGACCGAGGCAGGAGGGGTGGGGAGGACATGAGCCCAGGGCCCCCCTTCCCCAGGAGCAGGGGGCTCCTCGGCAGGCCCAGGCCCCGGGGAGCCATCAGGGCTGCCCTGGGCCTCGGGGGTGGTCCGGTTCCCACGGAATCAGCCCTAATCCAGGAACGGAACAGCCACCCTGCTCAGCGCTCGGATTAGCTCCTAAACACCAGAGTCAAGCCGCTCAACCCAGCCGGACTTGTGTTTTTTGTGTTACCCGATACGGGTAGAAGGAAAAAAAAAAAAAAGAGCTCTTCCCTGTTTCTCCAGTAAGGAGTTCAAAAAAGAACAGGATGTTTGGACTTGCAGGCATCCAGTGAGCGTCCAGCTGGGCTCCTCTCAGAGCCCCACACCGGCAGGCGGGGATGACACAGCCACAGCTCACGCTTCCCAGGAGTGCGGACATCCTTAGCTCATTACTACTTTCTAGTCCCGTGAGAGCTGTTAGTAGTTCTCTTTAACAGATGAGGAGACTGAAGTTCAGAGAGGGTGAGACCCTGGCCTCTGGTCACATAGCCAGATGGGGAGAGTTGGGGTTTGAACCCACGTCTGTTGATTCCAGAGCCCACCAGGGGATCAGGGACTTGAGTCTGGGAGATGTCAGGGGAGATGCAATGGAGAGACAGCTCCATTCAGGCAGGTCCTCAAAGGGAGGAAAAATGTCCCCAGCCTAACAATCTAGCTAAACAGGAAGGGAGGCACAATGAGAGGAAGTGGAGGGTGTGGCAGGGCCCTCAGGGCTGAGGAGGGACAAACTGACCAACAGCACTCAGAGCCCTCAGCCCAGGCCTTCACACCCAGCTCGGGGGAGCCTCTCTCCATTCCAAGAGGTGCTTTCTGCAAAAGCCAGGGCCACAGGACAGGAGGCGTCCCCCAAAGGTGGGGCCCGGCTCAGTGACACTGCAGTCGTGTGCCAACAATGGCTGAGCACCAGCTCAGGGCCATGTTGGAAATACTGGGAGGAAGACAGGCTCTCTTGCTTCCAGCTGCTCACAGTCCAGCAGGAAGGCAGATACAGAAACAGACTAGGGTGGGAAGTGGCGGGGGGCCTTGGGGGGGCGTCCAGTCGGGGAAGGCTTCCTGGAGATGCGGATGCTTGCGCTGGGTCTTGAGGAATAAGTAGGGGCTGGCCCGGTGATGGGGAAAGAACGGAGAGAGGAGGCAAGGCCTAGATCCCAAGGGGCACTGAAGCCCATTTAAAGAATGAAGACTTCTTCTGGAAGGCTGGGATGACACGACTGGAGTTGCCCTTTGGAAACACCAAGGTGGAGGGAGGGAGGGAGGCTTGCTGGGGCAGACACGCAGGCGGGGAGCCCCGGAGCTGCCAGGGGGGCGGGGGTGGGGACCTGCCAGGGGAGATTGGGAGACTCCGACTCTGACCCGCAAGTGTCCTCCTAAAAGCTGAGGGGGTGGCTGTCCCCGGGAGCCAAGTCACAGTCCTCAGGGAGCCTCACACTGGCACTTGGGGATCTGAGGTGGGTCCCCTTAAGGAAAGGCACCGCGCGGCCTCATGCTCATCGCTGGGTATTTTCTGGGCAGGAAATGACTGGGAACTGCTGCACCAGAGAAAGGGGAACATAAGAACTTTACGTGGAGGAAAAAAAAATTGTGTTCTAAAACCAACAAAAGGAACTTGGGGCCTAGTCATGTTTCCGATGAGGGCCAGGAGGCTCTCGATACTGATACTGAAACCCCTTTCTCAAGAATGGTTTCAAAAACGTGAGAAACGAAGATTCTGACCAGGCTCCTGCCGTGAGGGGAAAACTCTGGGCCAGGAGGGCCTGGCGAAGAGTCAGCCTGGGACGCTGCTAACCACGTTCCCAGCACGGGAAGGGGTATAAAGCGCTTTTTCCTGGGCATCGATGCCCTCACACAGTTCCCCTTGGGAAGTGCTATCCACAGCACGCCCAGAGGGTGCGAAGCAGGCACTGACATTTCACTCTCCCTGTCATCCTGGCCCTGGCCTCTCACCATCTGCCTCCACCTGAGTGTTCTCAGTCCTCCCCCCACCCCCACCAAGGCCCAGCTCATGGAAAGGCGAAGAGGCAGGGAGGCCTTGGTTTAAGAAGCAGCCCTCTGCCTGGTGCTGACTCACGGAAGCCGGGGAGCCATCAGGCCTGGGGGAGTGAGCAAACTCACCATCTGCGGAGAGAGCAACACCTTGGTGTGAGGAATCAGGTGAAAGGGAGGGAAGGAGGAAAGGAAGGGAAGGGAGAAGATGGAAGGAACAGAGAGAAGGAGAAAGGAGTAATGAAAGTGGCTAACACCTGAGTGCTTTCTAGGTGCTTCGTGTTAATTCTATTTGGTTGCTGGATGAGGCTACTCTCTTTTCACAACATCCCTAAGACTAGGTACTAGTATCGGCTCCAGAAGAAACACAGGCAGTAGGGGAGGAGACAGAACAGTGAAAGAAACCCCGCAGCCTCAGCCCCAGGGCTGCCATGGCCTCGCTGCCCCTGAGGAACATCAATAGAGCTGAGCCTCATTGTTTAGTGTCAAGCAAACAGATGGTGTTCACTGCAAAAGTGAATCAGAATTAAGTCCGAATTAAATTACAAATGCAGTTTCCAGGAAGAAATGGCAAACAGGATTTGAAAATAGGATTTTTAACCTTTGTCATGTTCTTCGCTCAACTCATACTGAACTGGCCGAGGGCCTGCTGGTTTCTTGACAAACCTCGTCTCTGAGGGCAGAAGGACCCCGGAGGCCTGCCCCTGGGGCGGAAGTCCCCCGGAGGCGCTGTGCCCAGATCCAGGGGCCTCTCCAGGAGAAGCCGTCCAATTCCTGGTGCGGTGGACGACGCCAGGCTGTGAGGTCCTTCTCTGAGCCCTGTGGTCCTCCCCTGCCTTCCTTCAGAGCATCCAGCAAGATGAGGTCACAGCAAGGGGAGGACACACGAGGGTTCTCATGTTCCTTTTGGAAATGAGGGCATGTTGATCAGCGGAGCCGGTCTGCAGTGACTCGGAGGCCGGGGGTGTTTGAGGCAGGGTGGCCAGCAGCCAAGGAGCAGAGCTACCAAAGCCTGGAAGATGGAGCTGAGAATTACTATAAATGCTCAGCTCGTGGGTGGGTTTAATATCCTATTTCTTGTCACATGAGGCAGAGAGAGAGAAGGAGACCGAAGGAAAGGATGCCCTCAGAAGGGAGAGGTGGAGGGGAGGACAGAGGAGGAAAGAGACAGGCAGAGCCAGAGAAACAGAGAGAGAGAGGAGATTGAGCTGTCCAGCCGAGGGGTTCCCAGGGTTTCCACAGCCAAGGGAACAAAGCCCTAATGAGGGATAAGTATTCGGTTACAGAAGTGAGTGCTTGGCTCACCTAGGCTTACAGCAAGAACGAGTTCTGCAGGCAAGGACGGGACCCGACTGCCTGGGGCCCAGGAGATGAGCCAGCAGGAGAAGGGGAGGGGAGTGGGGCAAAGCCTGGTTTTCAGAAGAAGCAGGGGGGAAAGAGGCAGAGGTTCTTTCTGAGCCGCTGCCAGGTCCCCCATCGACCTGGGCTGTACAGAGAGACCAACAGGAGTCAGTCTGGCCAAGGGTTTGGCAAGGAGCCCACCCCCTGCAGCCCAGGAGCCTGGCCACCCCACGAGGGCTGGCAGGGTGACCGGGCTGCCTGCTTCGAGTCATCCTCTCGGAGTAGAGAGATAGACTGTGACCAGTGAAGTTTTTATACAGAGGACTTCCAGCTGAGGCCACGGAGGCCAGCCCAGGGCAAAACTATAATGTCTTCTGGTCTTCCCCACCTCTTCCCTGAGCCCTACCTGCCCCCATGCCCAACTCTCTTCCAATGACGGATAGTAGCTTATACCAGTACCTGCTGCGGGGTAGGGGACTCCTTCCATCTAAACAGGAACCAAAGTCTAGTTTTTAGAAGAAGTACTTTCCAGCTCTCTTTGCTTCCCGGAAGGAAGGCCCAGCTACCAAAGGTGTGAGACAAGGGGAGTCAAAGGTCAACCTCAAGTTTATCAAGACCCCTGCATGTGTGTCTGTCGATGGGCAGCCTCTGAGCCTCAGTCTCCTATTTTTAAAATGAGGAAGCAAGATGAGGTTCCAGGTCTGACCATCTTAGGTTCTAGAAGAACTCGAAAGCCAGGAGTATAAGGCTCAAACGGGTAGACGGGCCGAAACGGCCTGCAGGTGAGCACAGAGGTCTTTATAAAGTGCTGAGCGGGCTTGTGCCTGAGATCACCCTTGAGGGACAGCCCTGTGTGTGGCAGGGGGAGGAAAATGAGAAAATCACCACTAAGAATTAAACATCTCGGCTTTCCCTTCTCTTGAAACCATTGATTTTTACAAGTAACAAGAGGAGATTCAAAGGCTTTGGTTAACAGTCATGGCCCCCCGGCTCCCCAGTTTAGGCCACAGGTATCACTTTAGCTATTTCCCTTTGAGCCACTGAAATGGTGTGGGCTGGGGTGTTGGGGAGGCCAGGCAGCCAGTCTGAGCAGAGCAGAGGCTCCAGAGAGCAGAGCGGTTATATTTAAGGCATCGCTAAGACCTCATGCCTGGTGAGTCACGATAACTCCGATAGCAACCCAGTCCATTTTCTGCGCACTATGCAAAATGCTTTCACTGACATTGCCTCATTCCAATCTTTGCAACAACTGTTGATTAATAATATTAACCCCATTTGACAAAAAAAAAAAAAAAAGATGTTTCCATGAGTTGCTTTTAGGTCTCATAGCCCAGGAAATGTTTTGGGGCCTCTCCGGCTTTAAATTCAACACTCAGTGGATCACAATTCACTGGGACCTAAATATGAGAGAAAGGAAAAGAAAAAGAGGGTAGAACGGGGTTCTAGCTAAATTCAGTATTTGGTCAGCATATTCAATAATGAAGGGGTCAAGTTTGGCACAGAGACAGAGGTTTTCATTTACTAGTATTGGTATGGATAACTGTGGCATTCTAGAACCAATGGGCTGCAAAGTCGCAAAAAATCAAGTTAGCTTATTATTATAGCTGCCCGTCAAAGAGGGAAAGTTGGGGGTGGGAGGATGGGGGCCACTTTTTAAATCTTAAACTTGAAGGAGCCGTTGTGTCTTTAGCGTCAAGGCATAGGAAATCATCCGAAGGGCTAAAGGGTGGTCTGTCACCTACAATGTTAAAGTTACTGAGCCTATCGTCCAACCTGAGCAGATTGAGTAAATGTATTTTTATCTACTGATACCATGAGGCATTTTAGTTTTCAATGGCAGCATGTTTTGGAAGTTTTTAAGCAACATAGAAAAATACTTATGAAGTGGCATTAAATGAAAAAAAGCACAGCACAACATTGTGTACTCAAGGAGTGAGCTCAATTATGTTTAAAAATATATGCATGCAAATGTGGAAAACTAGAAGTGGTTATCTCCAAGTGCTGGAATTACTGTTTTCTTTTAAATCTTTTTTATACTAGACTATTTGTTTTTAAGATTTTCTGTTTAAGTTATCTTTACACCCTGTGTGGGGCTCGAACTCATAACCCCGACATCAAGAGTTGCATGCTCTACCAACTGAGTGAACCGAGCACCCCTATACTTGAATATATATCTATATACGTATATATACATATATGTATATGTTGTGTTTTTTTTTTTTTTACAAATAAGCATGTAAAGTTTTTATATTGGGAGGAAAAAAAAACCCTAATGATTAAAAACAAAATTAATAGAAAACTCTGCTTCAGAAGTGGAGGTGGACAAGTTCTTGATTCAAGAACTTCCTTTGGGGAAGCAAAAGAGGTTCAAGAGAAGCCGGGTTGGGTACCCACAGAAATGCCCCAAGTCCTTTCAACCTTTTTGGCTTTTCCTGTAAAAAAAGTAGACAATGTGCCTAGTTTGGCAGATGGGTGTAGGGACGGCAACACTGTACTCAGTCCCACACAATTGCTCTGTGACCACAGGAATGTCCCCAACCTCTCTGAGACTCAGCTTCATCATCCGTAACATAGCCATGGGGCCCTTACCTCATAAGTCATAAAAACAACAATAATCCTAGCAGGCCCCATAATAGGAATTACATTTACTTTGTCTAACTCCCATTTTACAGTGATTAAGCAGCTCACCCAAGACCATGAGTGAAGTCAGAATTCAAAGCTGGGACCCCAGCTTCCATTCTGCTAGGCAGCCTCGGGCAGATGAAGACACTCTGTGACCTGAAAAAGGTCCTGTTATGGTGATGACAGCTCCACATATTATTTTGTTGTGAATTCCGAAATGCTTTTGTGCTGATATATTTAGAAACTTCTGGGCAAGATGAGACTGAAAAGGTTGCTGATTAGATTCTGTTTTGATTTGCGACGGGAAAAGTGCCTGCCGCAGAAATTTAATTTCCTGCTGGATTTAGCCTCTCAAGAAGGGTCCCAGGGAAAAGGTTCTAGACAGACTGACTTGATTTCTCACTTCCAGATTTCTAGTTCTTCACTTAAGGCGAGTCGTATCCCCATTCAGGACCTGTTTCCTCATCTCTAAGTGGGAACAGTAATCCCCACGTGGGGGGAGGGAAGGTCCTGAAAGTTAAGTGGGATGATGTAGGTAAGGGTCAGATTCCAGTGCGCAGACCACTTGGAATCAGGAGTTCGGATCTTCCTGGCCCTACTTAATTAACTGTAGGAAGGACTCCATCAATACTGTTTCCCTTTACTGGTATTATTATTCAGCTGCTTTTTTTAAATCTTGAACATTATTATTATTTTCAAAAACTTGTAACATTTATTCATTTCTGAGAGACAGAGAGAGACAGAGCATGAATGGCAGAGGGACAGAAAGAGAGGGAGACACAGACTCTGAAACAGCCTCCAGGCTCTGAGCTGTCAGCAGAGAACCCGACGCAGGGCTCAAACTCACGGACTGAGAGATCATGACCTGAGCTGAAGTCAAACGCTTAACCATCCGAGCCACCCAGGTGCCCCAGTCCAGCTTCCAAGAGGTGTGAGTTTCCACGCACCCTAAGCTTGCCCCCAAGTGAACTGTGATTTGGTGGCAGCTCAATGCGTGGCCCCAACAAGCTCCCCAATTCCTCCCTTGGTCAACCTGGCAGAAACCCTCCTGGACTGAGATGCCCGGCTCCTCTCTCTCAGCTGGCTTCCGAGGAGCCAGATCAAAGTCCCCAAGGGGTGTCCCAGACACTTCCAACTTGTTCCCATCCACCAGCCTGGGACCAAACCTCACCAGGGCTGAGGTCCTGTTCAACGCTCTCCCAGCTCAGCCCTGCAGGGAGAGGAGAGCAGGAAGCAGCCGTGCTCACTGCTCACTCAGCCACACGAGTAGGGTTGGAGGCGGTGGGCATGTTCGAGTCCCATGGGGGCAGACCCTGGGGAGGGGAGCAACTGGGTTTCGTGAGTGGGCTGCAAAGGGGAGGGAGAGAAGGGACAGAAGCTGGGCTCCTCCCTGCAGGAAATGCAGGAAATGCAGAAAATGAAGAATGGGGTCATGCCTACCAGAGAGGGTGACTAACCATCCTGGTTTGCGCAGGATTGAGGGGTTTCCAGGGACACCGGGCTTTCCACGCTAAAACTGGGACAGTTTTAAACTCTGCCACTATTGGACTATGTGACCCTAGGCAAGTCCCTCGGCACTCAGGGACTGCCTTTTGTGTGAAAGGTAACTGGTCCAGTTCAGTTCTACAGGATGCTTCAACGCTGCCAAGGGGCTGAAGTCCCACTAGCAGGTGGCAGGGGGATTTGGGGACAACCAGGGCTGGGGAGGGGACACGGGTGGAGGGAGCCCAGCATCTCCGGGCCACTTCTGCCCCAGAAAGGCATCTTCCCCAAGGAGCCCAGAGCCGCCAGGCTGGCAGGGCCCCCTCCCGGGCTGGCGGGGTGGGGGCAGGGGCGACAGCAGCGCGCATGCCTGGGGCTGCCTGGGGGCTCGCGGCGGGCCAGGGATCCTACCTGCAGGCCGTTCGGGTACACTTCGCCCTCGGACAGCGAGTCCACCAGGTCCTCCTCGTCCAGCGTAGCCCGCTTGTAGGTCGACATCTGCAAAGCCAAGTGTAGCACCGACTCCCTCAGCGCCTCCATGGCTCTCGACGAATGGGGAGAATGGGGAAGCGGCCCCGGCGCCACCGCGCGCCCCGCCCCCGGCCGGCCGGGACACCGAGACCGGCCCACGGACCGGCCCGCGGCGGGGAGGGGGGGTCCCGCCTCCCTCCGCCCCCTCCCCCCATCCCGCTTATGCAACGCCGCGCCTCACCCCCAGTGCCCCCAGCGCCGCGGCCATCCGCTCCGCATGCTGCGCCCCGCGACGTCGGGTCCCCACCGCCAGGGAGCCGCCAGGGAGCCCGGGCGACAGGCTGGTCGGGGCGGGCCGGGCCGCGGGGCCGCGACGGCAACACGACACCTTGGCGGGCGGGGCCTGATCGGCGCGCGTGGTTCCCTCCCTGGCCCCGCGAGGTGACCCGGGGTAGGTGGGGGTCCCTCACCGTCACCCTCTAGCAGGCAGGAAGAGGTCTCGGTGCAGCCCCTAGGAAACGTCAAGTCTCCCTTCAGTAAAGGGGGTGGCAGATACCAGAAGTCAAGTATTAGGAAGATGCCCCTTGGATCAGGACTGTCAACAGAGAGGTTCCACCCACCAGTGGCCCTTAGGTGAGTGACTCAAGTAAGTCTCCCCATCAGAGATAGAAAGATGGGGAGAGGGGAAAGAGGGAGAATAAAAAAAGACAGGTGTCTCCCCTATCATTTCCCCCTTCCTCCAGCTCAGGGGCCTTATAAGCCAGAGAATTTCAGAAAACTCCAGAGTTAGGAGTCACCAGAAAGGTGACCCATGCACCCAACCACCTTCCCCGCCAGCAGTCCAGAGTCTCAAGCAGGTGCTCCCTCCCCAGTCCCTGTGACCTGGGCTGGGAAAGTGGGTGCTCTTGGGTGTGGGTGCACTCAGGTAGGGACTCTAGGGGCTCTCTGCCTCCCACCTCTGAGAAGTCTAGCTGGCAAGTTTCCCAAAGGACCCTCCACTTCCAGGGAGACCTGGAGTCCCCTGCATTTGCACAGTTTCCAGCTTTCCACAATGCACATCTGTTCATTCCCATATTTGGTTCTCACAGCCACACATATGTGCACAGTATCTGACTCCGAGGGGTGAGGTGACTGCCTGGGGTCGCAGCAACAGCTCCTGGCACTCTCCCGCGCCTACTCAGGCCCTCCCAGCACCCAGAGTGAACCTCTGAAAGGAAATTCTGGGGGCGCCTAGGTGGCTCAGTCCGTTAAGCATCTGACTTTGGCTCAGGTCACGATCTCACAGTTGGTGGGTTTGAGCCCCGCGTCAGGTTTTGTGCTGACAGCTCAGAGCCTGGAGCCTGCTGAGTTCTGTGTCTCCCTCTCTCTCTGCCCCTCCCCTGCTTACGTTCTGTCTCTCTCTCAAAAATGAATAAACATTTAAAAAAAATTAAAAGGAAATTCTGATCTCGCTATGCCCTTGCTTGAAACTCTGCAAGGCAGTCCCTTTACTGGCCCCCGATGGGCCCTGGCCACCCCTGACCCTCATCTCGTGCTGCTCCCCACCTCACTCACTCAGGCCCCAACTTCTTTGGCCTTCACACAGTTCCTCAGATTCTCAAGTTTCCCTCCTCTCCCAAGATCTTTACAGCTGCTGTTCCCTCTATCTGGAACATTCTTTACTCAGCTCTACTCCCATGGCCAGTCCCTGCTTCAGACATCAGCTTAAACTGCCACCTCCTCCAAGGTCAAAACCACTCTTAAGCAGCCCCTCGAATTCTCTTTTACACACCCCAGTTTTTTCCTTTATAGTATGGACTGCAGCCTGTTATCATCATCATCATTTTTTTTTTTTTTTTTACATTGCTCCCTCCCCTCCCACCTGAAGCATTATGAGCTTGGGACGTGGTTCGGCACAGAGAATCCCCATCACCTCGCATACGGTAGGTGCTCAACAGACAGTTAAAATCAATGGTGGAACAAGTGCAGGGGAAGTGAAAATTACTCTGGGGCAGTGCCCTGAAGTTCTTGACAATCTAATTTTGCAATGTCTAAGGACAAAGGAAACATATCTAATGGGCACGGGCCCTGGGGGAGGCGGGATACATGGGAAGAATTTTAATTCTGGAATCTTCTGCCCCACTCCCACTGGGTGGAGGAGTTCCTGTTACCCACTGGGGACGGAGAGAAAGGACTCCAGTGCTTGTTGGCCTCATGCTGGATTACAGCTGGACTTTTTCTGAAATGAGGACACTTGGTCACACGAAGTAACAGGTGTCACCCACCCAAGGAAAAGGCCCTTGAAAAAGAAGTTCAGTTCACCACACAGCCTGGCAGCGCAGCTACTGTTTCATCCATCATCTCACTGAAGCCTTTAGTGCTTCCCTCTGAGTATTATTGGCCCCTTTTACAGAGCCTGAAATTGAGGCTCAGGCAAGTCACTTGCCTGGGTGCAGAGAGGCAGCAGCTCCTCCTTCTTCTGTCTCATTTCAGAGCTCACCCCTTCTGGGAAGCTCTCCTCACCACCCTCTAGACAAGGCGGCCTCTGGTCCCCTGCTCAGTGTACCCCCCACCCCAGGCCCCCACCCCATGCTTCCTTCTGTTGAAGCGCACAGCGCTCTAAGTGGGAGAACCGAGAAGGCAGGGGCCAGGGCCTAGGCTGCAGCGGGATCCTCCGTGGCTGTTGGAGAGAAGGGAGGAGGCAAAGGAGGGAGGCTGGAAACCCATCCCAGGGGCCAAGGCCAGGCCACCGGGGCCGTCGGTCCCACTGCAGCCTGTTTGTGGACGGATGATGAAGGAAGCTCACATACCTCCCAAGCAGAAGGCCGCTCAGATGGAAAGGTGTTTATTTTTCAGCGCACAAGAGCTGAGCTGCCCCTCCTGAAACGCCTGCCTCAGATGTGGGAATGGCTCGGCCGGCTCGGTGGGGAGCGCAGAGGCTCCAGTCAGTGAGTGAGTGACACTCCAAGAACAATGGCAGCCCTATAGTTGTCCCCACCCAGAGCCGGAAGGGGCCTTACATTCACTGTCTTGTTGGGTTCCCGCACCTACCTCGAGCCTCAGCCTCAGCAGGTATCACTTCCATGTTACAGAAGTGGGAGGCTGGAGGGAGGGAGGCCCTGTGTAGGGAAAGACAGCACCTGCTCTGTGCTGCACAACAAAACCCCTGCCGGGGGAGGCGGGGAGCCATCACCTCCGCTTTCCCAAGGAGAAGACTGAGGATTAGGGAGGAGGCGGGATGCAACGCTCCCCTCCCCAGCCGCCCAGGTCACCAGGTCACCCGGTCACCCAGCTGCAGAGCTAGATGCCTGAGCTCACTCCGCTGCCTCCGGGAACCCCAGCCACACAGCCAGGAAGTGGTAGAGCAAGGCCTTGCACCTGGCCCTGCGCTCCTAGTCCAGTGCTCCCTGGGGAAGGGGGCGCTGCTCCTTCAGGTGGGGCCCTCGCGGAGTCCAGCCCGGGCTGTCAGGGTGGCCACACTTGTTCTGTCTAATTGCAGGTGTCACGCCTCACCCCAGGAGCTTCCGGGAAAGGAGAACACCCCCGCTTTGAGGGGAGTCCGCCCTGATCTGCTCGCTCCTCACCCGGCCCCTCAGCGCTCACGAGAAGGGCTTGGGGGAGACTGAGCATGGCGGAGTGGGGAGCACGGCTCGTTCCCACGCCCGCGGCTGCACAGAGAAGGTGATGAAAGCCAAAGGTGCGTGCGATGATGCCCGACTCTGGAAACCCCACCCCGGGGTGAACAGAAACGAGGAATATTGGAAACTCTCACATGTTTCTGAAGACAAAGGCCTCTGGCCCAGTGACACCCGGGTGTGATCCTGTTTGCTGTGACTGCGTTAGTCACTCAGATGGTTCTGTGGTTGATTTGCCCAAGGCGGGGGATCTTCAAGGAAACTTGGAGGGTGTCAGAGGCAGAAGAGCAGTCGAGAGTGAAATTCAGAGGCCTGCGACTCCTTGGCCACACCCTCCAAGCTGTTTTCACGTTGTTTCTAAGCCTTGGCTCCGTCAGTTCCTGCCTCGGGGGCTCATAATTGGCTGGGATCCGTGATGTCCTTATATGTCATCTAATATACACTTGCATTGTGTGTTAGTTCAATACTGTTATTTAACAGACACAAGCACAGAGTGGGTAAAAGCTCTAGATCGGACACTGTGATCTAGATTCCCAGCTGTGTGACCCTGGGCAAGTGACTCTGGGTCTCTCTGTGCCTCAGTCATCTCATCTGAAAAGTGGGGATGATAATCACAGTACCTCTCTCGCAGGGCTGCTGTCACACTTAAGTGAGTTAATATGGACAAAGTGCTTAGAGTTGTGCTGGGCACACAGCACATGCTCGCTAGGTGTTAGCTGCTCTGATTTACTTCTTCATTACTTATACAAGACAAGGCTGCAAACTTTCCCGTGATCCCTGCCACTGAAAGAACAAACTCCAAACTCCTCCCTCTCCAGGTCCATCCTCCATATGCCCCTCAGGTGAGTAGTCATCCCCTAACCCTGACCCAGGCCTGCAGGCGTCGACCACCCCACGGGAGTCCACTGAGTCCTTGACACAGGTCAGGTCTGTCCTGCAAGCTGAGGGGGAAGCTCCCAGTACAACTTGGTCCCAACCCCCGAGGGACCAGCAGCTGATAGCCCCTCTCCCAAGACTGGGCCCCCTCCCAACCATTGCTCTCCATCTCTGGCCAATCTCCTCCTCCATCTGGCCCTCTCTGCCTCCTTCCCTGTGGTGTGCTCCCCGCCCCCGACCCTGCGTGGCAACTGCGCTGACGTCCAGGCCTTGTCTGGGCATCTCTGTCCTTGGATGGACAGGACCTGGGGGGTGGCAACAATCATCTTACTACCTTCCATCCCCAGCACCTAGAACACATAGATAATGGATTAAAGTTTTTTTTTTTTTAAGTTTATTTATGTTTGAGAGAGAAAGACAGAGCGTGAGCAGGGGAGGGGCAGAGAGAGGGAGACCAGAATCCAAAGCAGGCTCCAGGCTCTGAGCTGTCAGCACAGAGCCTGATGCAGGGCTTGAACTCACAGACTGTGAGATCATGACCTGAGCCGAAGTCGGACTCTTAACCAACTGAGCCACCCAGGCGCCCCAGATTAAAGTTTTTTTAAGTGTATTTATTTATTTTGAGAGAAAGAGAGCAGGGGAGGGGCAGACAGAGACAGAGAGAGAATCCCAAGCAGACACGGGGCTTGATTCCCACCACACGTGAGATCATGACCTGAGCCGAAATCAAGAGTCAGATGCTTGATCAACCGACTGAGCCACCCAGGCGCCCCGATAACAGGTTAATTTGTATCCCGGCTTTTCACAAGGGCATAAGCACCTGTGACCTCAACAAAGAAGAAAGAGTAGAGTTTAGTTGCTTGATGACAATCAGGTAAAATGAAACACAACTGTTATGGGCACGGGACAAGATAGTGAAAGTATGGCTGCCACCCCTGAAGATGATGCCACGTGACATTTATTACTACTATTGCATCATCTGTTACATTACTCGGTTTTTACAGGAGAAATTTCCATATGATTCGTTTCTTTTTAAATTTACCACAAAGTTCCTGAAGCAATGAACAGCTTCTTTGCTTTATGATAACAGGAATCACAGGAATTGGCCCAGATCCCTTTTTGCCTTGGCCGCCAGGAAGCTGGCAGGCAAATTAGAAACTCATCTATGGGTACTTTCCTGGTCTTTATGTTCAGCTTCCTCCTCATCCACATTTTTCAGTCTGTTTTCTCTGATCCTGATCTTCCATATCTATTGCATAGTATTTTATTGAATGAGTTTTAGTCATAACCCATCATGAATCCTTTGTGGAATAAAGTGAATTACAAACAACCTGATTCAGGAACGCCCCTTCCCTCATCCACTCTGTGGGGAACACGGTTTCAAGAACTTTCTTTCTTTTTTTTTCATAAATTTTTTAATGTTTATTTATTTATTTTGAGAGAAAGTATGCGAGAGAGTGGGGGAGGGGCACAGAAAGAGGGAGAGAGAGACTCCCAAGCAGGATCCACACTTCAGCATAGAGCCCAATGTGGGGCTTGATCCCACACACCATGAGATCATGACCCGAGCTGAAATCCAGAGTCAAGACTAAGTTAACCGACTGAGCCACCCAGACGTCCCAAGAACTTTTTCAACAGAGGGGGTGAGGCAGTCAAGACAGACCTGGGCCCAACCCTAGGTTCCTGAGCTCATTTCCCCTTTTGGACCTCAGTTTCCCCATTTGTGAGAAGGGTTGTTGTGAACTGCCTGGCATATAAGCATCATATCCCATCCCCAAGTGAACTCACCTCCTACCTGCTCCTCTTTATTTTCCTTCACCATTTTCACCATTTACTCTTGCCCTTGCCCATATTTCTGATCTCAAGCTTAGTTCAGTCAACACTGGCCTTACTCTAGCTGTGCTGCTGTACTCAGGACAAAAATAACCAACTTCCTGCTGATCAGGGTCAACATCAATGATAAGTCCAGGGTGATAGTAGGCACTCTTGATAGTGATGGGCAGGGTACTTTATCTCTGTGTCCTTCCTCCCCAGGGCATATTATCCCCTATCTAATAAGGAGGAAAACATCAGACAAATCCCAACTAGGAAACATTCTATAAAATACCTGACAGTACTCCTCAAAACTGTCAAGGTCATCAAACAAGGCAAGTCACAGCCGAGAGGGGGTAAGGAGCCGTGACTCCGCAATGTATCGGGGTGTCCTAGATGGGATCCGAGAACAGAAAACGGACATTAGGTAAACAAAAGAAATCTAAAGTACAGACTCCGGTTGGCAATAACGCATCAATATCAGTCCATTAATTGTGACAAATGTACCATATAAGATTAGTAACAGGGGAAGCTGGGTGTGCAGTATAAGGGAACTCTCTGAGCCATTTTCTCAATAATGCTATAAATCTAACTGTTCTAAGATAAAATGTTTATTTCCTTTAATGTTTGTTTTTTGAGAGAGAGAGAGAGATACAGAGAGCATGAGCACGGTAGGGGCAGAGAGAGAGGGAGAGAGAGAATCCCAAGCAGGCTCTGCACCATCAGCACAGAGCCTGACGTGACGCTTGAACTCTGAACTGTGAGATCATGACCTGAGCTGAAATCAAGAGTTGGGTGCTTAACTGACTGAGCCACCCAGGTGCCCCAAAATGTTTATTTTTTTAAAAAAACGGCAACTGCTACCCTCTAAAACAGAAAACAGAGTCATCCGCACGGGCACAAGCCCAGCACTGCCCAGTTCTCAAGGCTCTATCATATCCTTATCTTATTTGTGTTTCATGAGCACTCTGTGGAATAAGCCCTGGGACCCCCATTTTACAGACGTAGAAACTGAGGCCAGAGAAAGGAAGCGGCTTGCCAGTTGGTGGCAGAACTGAGACTTGAACCCAGATCTTCCTGACCCCCTCAGGGCCTCTTCCTCTTTTCTCGGGCCACCTCCCTGGGGCTTGCCTCCTTTGGAGACTACAGGCTGCCCTGGTTGTGTTCCGAGACAGAGGGATGATGTAACTGGCAGTGGGGGGTGGGGAGGGAGACTCCGCTTGGTGCTGGAGGCCAGACATGGAGAGGCAGACCGGAGCTGGGGGCGGGGAGGCCTACAGGTGAGACTCCGAGGGAGACAGGAGGCCAAGGGGACAGAACGTACATGGGAGACCGAGGCTGCTCACCGCCTCCACAGAGAAGGCAGCGGCCCTGCCTGCCCATGAGGCAATCACCCTGGTCTGGACTGGACTCCCAGGCCGAGCTCCCGGAAAGCGCTGGCAGAGGAGGCGTGCCTGCACACGCAGGGAGCTGAAAAACACTCCCCTACTGGGCCCCGTGTTGACTCACCTGCCTGGGGGCCCTGGGAGGCACGGAGCGTCCTACCTGATGCTGCCAACCAACCGCCTGAGTGCTGCTGAGGAGGCCGCCCAGGCCCAAGCCCGGACCTGGCCGGCAACCTCCTGCCTCCTCCCTGACACGGGCCGCACACTGCACTGCTGACCGAGGAGCACGGCCTCCTCCACCCCCGCACGTGACAGCTTCCGTCTGTCACCTCTGCCCCTTTGGGGGTGGGGGGCTTGGCTCCGCCCCTCCTCCCCCTGGAAGCCTTCCCCGGTTGGCCCCTTCGCCTCTGATTACCACTCCCCCCAGGGTCTCCTCTCCCAGCTGGCTCCAAGCCGAACTTTCCAAACCAACTGATATGGTCCAGTCGGTCTCCTCCTTCACACGCTGGCTCCCTGGAACTGGCAGAGAAGAAGCAGGGGCCTTGGCCTGGCTTCCACCCTCCCCTCCCTGCTGGGGTCTGGCTCCCGGTTCCTCCTGAGCTTCTCTCCTACCCTTCCTTCCTCACAGAGTCGAGTCTCAGTAAAATACGTGCAGTCAGTCTCCTAAACACACTGTGCTTCCTGCCAGGCCTCTGCATATCCATGGCCCTCTGCCTACGAGGCCTCTCCTCTCTACTCTTCCCCTGGCTAACTCTTCAGCTCAGGCGCATCTGCCTCCAGGCAGCCTTCTCGGACTTCACCGTGACCTCTCCTCTGTGCTCCCCAGCAGCACCCTGCGGGGCCTTCAAGCATCTCATCCCAACAGAGTGACCGGCAGCCAAGTGCAGCTGTGTGACCTTGACAAAGTCATGCCACTTCCTTTTTGTGGGCTTCCCGTCTGTCAAGTGGAGATGATGATGCTACCTGCTCCACAGGGTCTTTATACGCATCAAGTCAAATGAGACACAGAAAGTCCTCCGTCCAGTGCTTGCAGAGAGGCAGCTCAGTGAACATTAGCGTGGGTGGTGGGGGGGCTCAGAAAGCGCTGAACCGCGTCCTACTGAGTATGACAGAAGACGGGAAGCGAAGCCGTTAGAAGGGCCTATGACACGCCGGCTGCCTTGCTGGCACCCAGTATGTCCCCGACTCTTCCCCGGTGCAGAACAACTGTAACACGGGGAGGGCTGGCAACATGCCCAGAGCCCTACACTTGGTAAATACCGAAGCCCCAGATTTGGGGCTGCATCGATGCCCAAAGCTTGTGGTTTTGCCGTGACGACACGTAAGATGGCAGCCCCAACCTGCTCCGTCCTTCCCGCCTCAGGCGTCACATCCCGGCGGGGTTAACGGGCCACCTGACTCACTCTGATCTTCTCTAAGCACCAAATTCGAAACAGACCAGAACCTTGCAGCCGGCCCTACGCCGCGCGGGGTGCCCGGTCTGGGTAAGTCCCAAGCTGAGGAGACCGAGCAATTTGCTGATCCAATCACGTCAAGCTTGGGACAAAGTTAACCCGTCTCCCTTGCTGATGTTTATAATGGTAATGACGGGGCTGTCTCATAATCGGGCTCAACCAGGAAGTGGCTCGTGGAAACGGCTGTAATTAGTATCTGTGTTACACAGGTGGGTAGTGAGGACAGGGAAGAGGGAGGAGGGAGAAGGTGGGGCAGGAAGTTTTGGGGACTCCTTGGATCCATGAACCGAGGGTGGCTGGGGCCCTGACAGTTTGTGCCAGATCCCGGGCCAACCAACTCACGTCAATGATCCTGTTTAACTTTCATGATAACTCTGTGATGTGGGCCCCATTCTCCCTTGTCTAAGGTGAGGAAACAGGCTCAGAGAGGTCCATTCACTTGTCCAAGGTCACACAGCCAGTGAAGAACAGAGCCAGGGTTCACACAGGGCTGCACATCTCCCCATCCGGCCCAGGTGATGCTCAGGCTTAGGCTTGGGCTTGGGCTGGGAGGCAGGAGATCTACATTCTGGCCCCACGTCCGACGCTGACTTCCCCTCAGGACACAAACGGAAGGTGTGCCGGTCAAGCTGGCAGTGGCTGAAAGCATGGACGTGGGAGCTGGGTTCTGTGGATCCTAATGTCGGGGCAAACTACTTCACCATCTGAACCCGGCGTCCTCATCTGTAAAGGGACACAAAAGTGTTGCCCTCATAGGGGCGGAAGGGTTCAACAAGTTAAAAAACGTAGACCGTGCTTGAATATTTTTATCACTTACGGGGAAAGCATGGGCTTTGAAGTCAGTTTTCCCATCTGTAAAATGGGGAGGCAGTTTGCTGGATTAGAACAGTGGTTCACAAGCACATATATTTTTAATCTCATAGGGCCCTTTATTTTAAAAAGTTAACATGGCAGGGCACCTGGGTGCCTCAGTCGGTTAGGCATCCGACTCTTGATTTTGGCTCAGGGCATGATCTCGCGGTTCATGAGTTCGAGCCCTGCATAGGGCTCTGCGCTGACAGCGCAGAGCCTGCTTGGGATTCTCTCTCTCTCTCTCTCTCTCTCTCTCTCCCTCTCCACTCCTCTCCCCATGTGCGCATGCACACACGCGCACCCTCTTTTTCTCTCTCAAAATAAAGAAATAACCTTAAAATAAATAAGTTACCATGGCAACCCATGGAGCTGCCACTTACATTCAATGATCCTATATCTTGACCCCAAACTGGCTTCCTCGAGGGTTTTGAAAATCACTCATTTATATTTCTTTCTGAGAACTAATGGCTCTAAAGCTCTGAGATGGAAGAGGACATGGATACAGGAAGTGGTGGCCTGGAGCCAGGACGGTGCTGCCCCTGGGGGTGGCCCCGGGGGGGCTGGGGAGGCTGGGCCACGGCCATAGTGGAGCTCACAGGGACCTGCTGCCTGCCCCCATTCAAGCCGGATAACTGTCCACACGCGGAGGCTGGGAAACAAGGGGAAGGGGGCACCTGAGCGGAGCATGTGACTCTTCAATGCTTGATCTCCGGTTGCGAGTTTGAGCCCCATGTTAGGTAGAGATTACTTTAAAATAAAATCTTAAAAAGAAAAAGAAAAAGGGGAAGAGCACTGGGCCCATGTCAGCCCAGCCATGCAGCCTCCAGCAGGTCACAGCACCTGTCTGGGCCTCGCTGTCCTCAACTGTAAGACACGCAATGATAACACCATTCTCATCTGCTGACATCAGGCCAGAACGGAGTCACGCGCGTGGGAAGCCTTTGCAGTTGGGAAAGACTGCCCCAGACGGATGCTTTTTCCTTATTTTTCCTTATTTCTAGTAGATTATTTTCTCTTCCTGAGAGCACAGGGTCTGGAGCCAGACTGCACAGGTTCAAGTCTCAGCTCCACCATGTACTGGCTGAGCACCTGGGTTCAGTTACTGGGCCTGTTTCCTCTTTTGTAAAATGACAACATAAGGGGCTTAGCATTGTGCCTGACAAACAGCAAGTGCTCAGTAAGTGTTGGCAGCTCTTGAGTGTGAGGGAATAACTACAGGCAAACGTGCTCCCGAGCGCCCTCATCCAGTGTAGACCCAGCTGAAGAAGGGTGAGGGACTCCTCCCGACCCTCTGAAGCAGGCAGCTTCTGACGCAGCAGGTGGGAGTTTTTGGTTCTTTGCTCGAGCACGGATCAAGCTAGACTGGGGATTTGTCTGTCCTTTGACTTTAAAAGTCCAGTTCAATTCAATAGCTGTTTCTCAGATGTTCTGTGGTGCCTGGTTACTGAGTACCTTTTATATGCCAGGCCCTCACCACAACCCTGCATGCTGGGTACCACTGTCCCCATTTAACAGATGAGGAAACTGAGGCTCAGAGAGGTGCTGTGACCGCCCCAAGGCTAGGCTGCCCCTTCACAACGCACAGGATGTGGAGCCAGGCCCGGAGGTCTCCCCTGGGGCGGAGGCTGCCAGAAGGCTGTGAGGGCCTAGGGTATCAGCCCGTGCTACCTGCTGCTCTGGTGGGAGGTGGCATTCTCAGAGTGAGGAGACCCAACCAGCACAGGTCTTATGCAGGAAACCACCTTAACCCTAGGAGAACCAGCAGCCTGGGAGGCTGGGCCCATGTCACCTCCTCCGAGAGGTCCTCCTTAACCAGTCCTGGCACCTCATCCCTGCTCTGGCCCATGGCCCACAGCGCTTTGCTGTGTATCAGAAAGATGCCAAGCACTGTACATACATCACTCATTTACTCCTGCCAATGACTTTCTAGCTCTCTGAGGCTGGCTTTCTCACTGATAAAATGAGGGACATAAAATAAGAACACATACCTCGGGGCACCTTGGTGGCTCAGTCGGTTAAGTGTCCGACTTCGGCTCAGGTCATGATCTCACAGTTCATGGGTTCGAACCCCGCATCGGGCTCTCTGCCGTTAGCGCAGAGCCTGCTTTGGATTCTTTCTCTCCCCCTCTTTCTGCCCCTCCCCCACTGGCGTGCGCGTGCTCTTTCTCTCTCTTTCTCAAAAACAAACATTAAAAAGGGGTGCCTGGGTGGCTCAGTTGGTTGAGTGTCCGACTTCAGCTCAGGTCATGATCTCACAGTCTGTGAGTTCGAGCCCCACGTCAGGCTCTGGCCTAACAACTCAGAGCCCAGATCCTGCTTCAGATTCTGTGTCTCCCTCTCTCTCTACTCCTCCCCAACTCATGCTCTGTCTCTCTCTGTCTCTCAAAAACAAATAAATGTTAAAAAAAATTTTTTTAAACATTAAAAAGAAAAAGAATATCTCAAAGGTGGGTATGAAGATCAAATTGGAAAAAGAAAACCAAAAACGATGGCAAATGCTTATTTATCACTTACTTCATGCCAGCCTGGCTCAGTAACCCATAACAGTCAGACAGGAGGGTCTGGCCGGTCCCTGCCACTCCTGTCAAGGTTCTGGGACACTTCCCTGCCAGGGACCAAAGACCCTCTTTCCCCATAACACCGGGTCCTGAGGGACAGGCCCAAACGGAGTGGAAAGAACACTGGAATGGAAAGAAGCCCATCCAGGTTTGGGTCCTGGGTGTGCCCTCTCTGGGCCTCTGGTTCCTCTTGTGCCCCCTCCCCAAGGTGGGAGGGGATGAGCGGAATGCAGTATTGTTTTGCCTGATGATTCTTATCTTCCTTCCCCAGCGATAGGACTTGTCTGGACGAAGTGCAGCAAGGGGGCCAGGGTGGGGGTAGGGGCGGGGGGCATGGGTACACCGGCCAGGATGCTCCCACCACCAGCTCCCCTGGCGGCAGCGACCTGGCCTGCCCCTCTGGCTGATGGGCCCCTCTGGCTGATTCTTCCCTTCTCCCCTTCACACCCCCCTCCCCCCGCCCCGGGCTCTCCCCCTGCCGGGTTCCTGCTACTTCTGCCCCCACTTGCCCATCGCTCCCTGACAGGCTCATCAAGCATCAGCCAGGCTTCTATCTTCCCAACCCCGCCCCTGGCTGCTTTCCCAGCACTTCCTAACATCTGGGGCTCCACCAACTGACGGCCAAGGTGTCTGAACTTGAAAACTGCCTGTGCTAGGGCAGTCCCGGCGGGCGGGGCCGAGGAGCACTCTCACTGCCTGTTCAAGGCCGGAGCGCCCTTGCTGGCTAGCAACGCTGCACCCCAAGTGGTGTGCCCATTCCTGGTGGCCTCTCCCCTCCACCACGCCTCCCGAGGGGGGTACGGCCAGTGGTGAGGAGCGCAGACTTGGGAATCAGTCAGGGCACAAAGCCCAGCCAAGTCCTCACTCTGTAACCACAGGCAGGCCCCTAATCCCTCCCTCTGGCGCAGCTCACTCACCTGTAAAATGGATTTATTAATAAATTGTTAGGAGGATTAGATGACTTAATAACATCAAGCACTTAGAGCAGGACCTCAAACAAAGAAATCACTGCTATTACTATTACGAACACTCTGATTAGCTCAAGGCAGGACTCGCACGTGGGAAGCCCACAGGTCCAGCCCACAGATGTGATTTCTTCGGCCTGAGGTGCCCTACAATGTTTTGAAATACCAATATTTAGGAGACTTTACATGAAAATCAGTATGTTCAGCTTTCCCCTGGATCTGAGGAGTGGGGCTGCCCCCTCGGCCCAGGCCATGAGTCCCCAAGACATCACAGCCCTCCCACCCCATCCCCACTCCTTCCTGGCTCCTCCTCCCTGCGGCCCAGGGTCAGCTGCCCCTTGTCATCAGGCTAGTGCTCTGGTTTTTGTAACGAGAAAAGAGAGGAATTTCTTGTATCCTTGTCTTCGTCAAAAGTGGGAAAATGACTTATGTGAGGCTTAAACAGGGCAAAATGAATCTATCATGACAGACATTAGAATATAGCAGTTGCCTCTGAGGACAGGACTTACTGGAAAGAGGCAGGGGGGATCTTTCTGGGGGAATGGAAAGTTCTGGAAATGTCCCGTATCTCGATTCTGCTGTGTTTTCACGGATGTTTATGTTTGTCAAACTCATTAAACTATTTGCTTCCGGCCTGTGCCTTTCACTCTACGTAACTCACACCTCAATAAGAAGAAAAAAGCAAAACCTGAAAGATGGGGCAGGAGGGTCTCATGTTTCAGAGCAAACAGTGATTCCTTTGTGGGTGTAAAGAGAACGCTCGCAAACGTCAAATAAGGCACAGCCTAAGGTGCCCCCAGGAAGTCACCTGGGTCCCCTGCTCACATTTGAGCTGGAGACCTATGGTCTAAGGCCATGACGGACTGATCTTCCAGGAACTGCGCACAGACTCACGACATGCAACACAGTAGCCATCAAGCCACGTGTGGCTACTGAAACTAAAGTCAACTAAAATAAAATTAAAGTAAAAGATTCAATTTCTCATTTGCACCAGCCACATTTCTTTTCTTTTTCTTTTTAATGTTTATTTATTTTTGAGAGAGAGGGAGAGACAGCATGAGCAGGGGAGGGGCAGAGAGAGAGGGAGACACAGAATCGGAAGCAGGCTCCAGGCTCCGAGCTGTCAGCACGGAGCCCGACGCAGGGCTCGAACTCGGGAACGGTGAGATCATGACCTGAGCTGAAGTCGAATGCTTAAACGACTGAGCCACCCCCGAGCCCCTGCAACGGCCACGTTTCAAGTGCTCAGCAGCCATGCGTGGTTGGGGGACAGCACAGATACAGGACATCTCCCTATCCCAGAAAGTTCTATTGGACAGCACCGGGGTAGCACTAGCTACAGAGCTGCGGTAACTTCCAGATCACCCGCCGGGGCGGGCACCATGATCACAGCCTCTCGGCGCCCGACACGAAGTAGGTGCTCAGTAAACACGAGCTGGATGAAGGAAGGAAGGCGGAAGAAGCAAACTGTGAGGCCTGGGTTTGAAACCCAGCGCTGGTCCTTGCCAATGGTGGGGCCTCCAGCACACCTCCCCTAAGCCTGGTGCTGTGTAGAGACGAGAGCATAGCACTATCCCCGCCCCACCCCGGGCCTGGGCACACAAAACCAGTGTCCTCACGGGCGCTCAGAGCACCAGGGGCCTGCGGGAGAACTGATGTGCCAGCAGTCCCATTCTGGATTCTAGAACAGGCGGGAGGCACAGGAGTGGTGGGAGGGGCCGCTGGGGGTGTTTCTGTTTTCGAGAGTAGCTTTTGAACACGGGGTAGGGGGTGGCAGTGATAAAGAAAACAGGCTGGGCCCAACTCTGCGGGCTCAGGAGGGAGGGCTGCTGAGCATAGGGAAAAATCTACGTTGGCCCCCATGCCTGGCTGCCAGAACTTGAGCCTGGGTGTCAGACACCCACCGGCGCTGCTGTGCACGGTGGCTGAGACAGGAGCCCCTTGGATCCCCAGAGAGACCCCTCTGTCCCGCAGGCTGCGGACCCCATCAGGGCAGGCCAGGAGGGGCCCCACCATGGGTTCTGTTGGGAGCTGAGAGGGCTGGGCTGGGCCCTGAGCAAGGTGCTGGCCCAGGTCCGTCTTCCCAGCACCCATGTGTCCCCATCTCTGACCACACGGGGCCCGCCAGAGGCGGGGGATGTCAGTGCTCGTCTATCTGTTCGTTCATTCGACAAATATTGATTCGGCACCTATCACGTGCCAGAGAAAGAGCTCCAAGCTTGATGCACGCCACTGAACGAGACAAAGTCCTTGTCTCCGGAGCTGGACTTTTAATTGGTAAGACAAGCGCTAAACAATGTCACTAGGACTTATGATAACAGCATCTAACATTTATTGAGTGCTTAGTGTGTGCCAAGCACTACAAGTGCTTTTTAATGCATTTCTTATTTAATCCTGACAAAAATAATAGCGTGTTATTAATGACCCCATTTTATAGGTGAGGAAACTGAGGCACAGAGTGGTTACGGCCAAGATCATGCAGTTCTAAGTGGTGGCATTTGGGATTTGAACACAGGCAATTGGACTCTAGAGCCCCTGACCCTACCCAGTATCCTGAATGCCTCACTACAGAGGCAATGACTGCGTCAAAAAGTACAGCAGGGTGACGTGGCAGTGAACTCCTGGGGAGGGGTCAGGGAAGGCTTCTGCGAGCAGGTGACGTTTCTAGCAGGAAACCAGAATGACAGGGGTCAGCTGGGAGAAAGGCACTTCAGGCACAGGGAACTGCAAGAGCAAAGCCCAGAGGCAGCACCACACGTAGTGTACATGAAGCAGGAAGAAGGGCAGTGTGGTTGGAGGGAAGTGAGCCTTGTCTGAACCCCATCCCATCCTATCCTACAGGTGAATTAACCGAAGCCCCAGGAGGAAGCCCCCTGGGTAAGGTGAATCAGGGGCACAACCAGGACCAGAAGCCAAGCCTCTGGACTCTCAGTCCAGTGCTCCTTCCAAGGCCCTGTGTGCCTTGGCCATGAGTGCTAAGTGCTGCATAGTGAGGATGGAGTCAGCTTGGGCCTAGAGCAGAGCTGACAGCCCGCTGTGTCCCTGTGCCCAGACACCCCCCCCCCTTCTAGGTCCACGGTGTCAGCCCCTGGGCCACCTGCCGCTCAGGACTCCGGTCCACGTTTCCACAGCCAGGGCCGAGTGACACTGACTGCCGCACTTTGATCTGTCCCAATGGGGGCTCACTCGCCTTAATTCACTTTTCTCTTCACAGCAACTCTGAGGGGTCGGAGTCAGGAGCTCCATGTCATGGGTGGGAACACAGATTTGAAGTCAGACACATTCAGCTTAGCCGTTCGGGACCTGTGACACTGAGCAAGTCATGCCACCTTTTGGAGCCTCAGTTTCTCCCTCTAGTAGCGGCTTCCTTGCAGGCTTGTTAGGAGTAGCCAATGAGACACTGTGTGGAAAGTGTCACGTGCAGTGGCTGTCACACAGTAAGTGCTCGTGGAAGGCGGTGTTCTAGCATCATCATTACGCCCTCTGACGTGAGGATGTTGGGAGCATGGGGGCACCAGGAGACCTCTCCCTGCACCCCCAGAACCATTCTGGTCACTGTCCCCACCAGCTCTGGGGCTCCAGGTCTAGAACAGAGTGTGGCATTCTTTGACCCGCTGATGAAAACAACTGAGGGCTGGGAGCTCGGCCTCGCCAGCCCAGCCCAGACCTGCCTCGATGATGGTGTCCCCTCGGGGGGCTGCTGCTCCAGACAGGAAATGGGAAGGGACAGATAAGCCTTTGTGGAAGGCGGCCGGGCCCAGGGGAGAGGCCCCTGCCCACTTGGGAGCTTGGGTCTGCGGTGAGCATCCTTGTGGGGCAGAGATCTGGGAGGAAGATCTTGGCTCAAAAGAGAGGAAGAGTCTGGCTCACTGGTTTCCCAAGAGCCCAGTGGGTCACATCCCTTCTGGTTCCTCCTAGAGGGTTCAGAACGAGTCACCTCTAGAACTCTGCCTGCCCCACTCCTGCACAGAACCATAACCCAGCTCCTCCCACCCACACGGGAACAGCCGCCCTCCCCCTAGAGCATGCATTCTACTTCTCTACCTCTGGACCTTTGCTTATGCTGTCTCCTCCACCTGGAGAACCCTGTTCCCTGCTCTACTCACAACAGAGGCCTCATCTTTTTCTTTTGAGGCTCAGCCTAAATGGTGTTTCCCTTGCCCCCAGCTGCAGTGGTTCCTTCCTCAGTGCTTTCCTTTTACAAGCATTTATGAAGGCTCTCAAGACTGGCTGGCCTCCTCTCTCACATATCCTGCCAGGGCCAGAAAGGGGGGCATAATCAGAAGCCTTAGTCCCCTTCGTCTCTGGCCACAGAGACCACTCGTGTAGGAGTCCCAGGGGCTGCTGAGCTCCTCCCTCGGAGGAATGGAAAAACCCTCTCACTGGGGAAAATTCCTTCTGTAAATTGGAGATAAGATAAGGAAAGGTGTCCTGTGGGAAGGGCCAGAAGACCTGAGGTCTGGTGTGTGTTCCAGAATCCCTAGGTCAGGGATGAGGCTGAAGAGGCAGGAGTGAGGCTGTCCAGAGCCTGTCACATGGCTTGAGGAAATGCGGCTCTGCGACTTTGGGCAAGTCACTTAGACTCATTGAGCCTCAACCTCCTCGTTTGTAAAATGGGGCTGATATTCCCTACCTCTGTTAAACAGAAGGGAAAAGCGCTTGGCACGTGGGAGGTGCTTGAGCCCGAGGCAAGCTGGGGCCATGGACTGGTGCTGACAATCCCCAGGGCTCCCCTTCCTGCCACCCAGGGCCTCCCCTGTCAGGAAGGGCTTTCAAACTCTCCAGCACCTGGGCTGGAAGCCAGAGCTTCTTCATGTTACTGACCTCCTGCCGCGGGCTTAGCCAGACCCAGCGGGAGCCCGTCATTCACTGTTTCTGGAGGCAGAAACCGCAGAGCAGGGGTGCTCGCAGGAGCCTGGCCCTAGCTCCTGGCTAGCTGGGACTGGAAATTAGCCAGGGGAGCACCCCACCGCCTCTGGGAGAACCCACAGGCACAGGCCCCTCCTGGCTTCCCCTGCCCACCACCCAGGCTACACTGGGGCTCCCTCAGCTCGGCCATGGGCATGTGTCATCCCCCGTGGGGCATAAGGCAGAGAAGTTCCACAGAAAAAACTCTGGGCTGGAATCAGGGGTGGTCACCCCTACTCTGGGGTTAAGAAAATAAACTCTAGAGCTAAACCGCTTGGGTTCAAATTCTGGCCCCGTTGGTTACCAACGACGTGACCTTGAGCAAGTTACTCGACCTTTCTGTGCCTTCATTTTCTCACCTATAAATTGGTGAAATAATAGTACCTACCTCACTGGGTTGTTAGGAGGATGCAATTTGCTCTTTGTGAAGTGCTCACAACAGTGCCTGATACACAGTTAGTACTGGACTGGTTAGCTGCATGGATGGATGGATGGATGGATGGGTGGATGGGTGGGTGGATGGGTGGATGGGTGGGTGGATGGGTGGGTGGGTGGATGGATGAATGGATGGATGAATGGATGGATGGGGGGATGGATGGGGGGATGGGTCAATGCATCCAAGCTCTGCACATGAGGCCCCTTAACATCTGCCCAAACATCATCATTTGCCACCCCCCAGGCAGGTCATGATCACGTCTTTCCCCCGAGCTCCCTTTGCCTGGCAAAACCTTGCCACTGCTGTTTGTCTCCCAAAACCCCTTCAACACCTAGTTCAAATGTCACCTTCTCTGTGAAGCCTCCTTGGTCAAGACCCTCAGGCTTGTAAGTGACAGAGTCCAGAAAGAACTGGGTTTTGTAACAAAGCAAACGTCCTGACTTGCACTGCCTGAAAGGGAGGGAGGGTCAGGCCTTGAGACAGGAAGAGATGTAGGAGCTCAGACGATGCTGGTGGGTTCTCTCCCCTCCCTCTCCTTCCCTTTGTGTGGCACCCTCGTTCTCACCTCCTGACTTGAGACTGGGCCAGGCTTACCTCCAGGAAGGCTCACCCCTGGCAGCTCTAGAGAAGAGAACCCTGCCTTCTCCCTGTGTTGAAACATAGCCTGATTGGCCAGGCCTGGCTCATGTGTCCTCCCCGTGAAGAAGCAAGAGGCAAGGTCCTATGATTGGCACCTGACTACTCTCAAAGGGCAGGGCCACCGTTAGCAGGAGGAGAGGGAGGAGCAGCTGGACAGACACCATCTGTGTCCATGCCATCGCCCTGACACCCTGGCTCTGCAAATTCCTTCCCTGCATCCTTCACCACCACCAGATCCCACCATGTTGCCAGATGACCTGGGACTGGGTATATGTGGCTGTCCCACCGGATGGACCAGGCAGTTTTAAAGGGCCACAGCTCCAGTCACCTTGGCCTCCGGCACTCAGCTCTGCACCCTTGAAAATAAACCTCTTTCTTTCTTCCTTCTTTCTTTCTTTCTTTCTTTCTTTCTTTCTTTCTTTCTTTCTTTCCTTTCTTTCTTTAAGTCATCAATGATTTGCTTTTATTTTGTGCATGTGTGTGTGTGTTTTGTGAAGATAAACCACTTTCAGGAAATGAGAGGCATCTGGGTGGCTCAGTTGGTTAAGCGTCCAATTTTGGCTCAGGTCATGATCTTGTGGTTTGTGGGTTCGAGCCCCGCATCAGTCTTCGTGCTGATAGCTCAGAGCCTGGAGCCTGCTTCGGATTCCGTGTCTCCCTCTCTCTGCCTTCCCTTGCTCGTGCTCTTTCTCTCTCTCTCTCTCAGAAAATAAATTAACTTTAAAAAATTTTTTTAAAAATAAGGAAGAAGAGACACGAGAAGAGGCAGTTGCCCAAAGGGGCCAACCAGGATCTTTTGATCCCACATGAGCCCACCCAGATCCTCTGCCTACAATCGCCAAAATCATCTTTAAAAAAAAGCCTCTGACAGGAAGACTGGCACCCATCCCTCGGGAAGCTGGTGCGCCCGTGGGAAAGGACTCCAGCTTTGTGGTCAGCTGGACCTATGTTCCAACCAGCTTCTTGCGAAGACACAGGTTACTATGGGCAAGCGGATGGTGGTGAGGACAGAACAAGAGAATGTGGACAAAGTGTGTGGCGTGTAGTAGGGCCTGGAGGAATGGAAGCTACGGCTTTCAGAGTTGGGCTCCCTGGCCCTCAGGGCCGAGGGGGTCTGGCCAACCGCCCAGACTGCAGGGCCCAGAGGGTCACAAGCCCAGCAGCTCCCCCTACCTCACGTGCGGGAACGTTCCCAGTGTCCATCGGCTCCTCCGTTCGGCAGGCCCATCCCACACGCCACCAATGGCATGGGCTTCTGGGGCAAGCCACATCGCCAGCTGACACAGCCCCTTTCCCGAAGGTCGTCACCCTCACTGAGAGGCAGGACAGGGTGGCAGCAGGAGAGCGGGGGACTCAGGACCCAGGAGGCCTGGGTTCAAATCCCAGCTCTGCCTCCCACTCTGTGTCTGACCTGGGCAAGTGGCGTGACCACTCTGTGCCTCAGTTTATCAGTAGAACAGGACACTCAGAGCGCCGCCCTCATGGGTGGCAGGAGAAAGAGTGAAAGCACATGAAGGTACTGCTGCTCGCTGGACGGGTGCACGTCTGTGGGGCCCGTGCCACCACTGGCTCCCGTTCTGCAGGTGATAAAACTGCGCAGAGCTGGGACCAGACGCCAAGTGTGCCTGACAGTGAACCCCTGCTGTTTCCCCTCCGCCCCGCTGCCCCCCATTATTCCCTCCTGGACTCTGAATCCTGTCTTGGTGCTGGTCCCCACCTGCCACACGGCCCGGGCCTCGCGGGAAGGCGGCTCCCCACACGCAGCCCCAGCCAATCAGGGTGGATGCTCGCCAAACCAGATGCTACCGGGCTGGCGTTGCCTCAGTGACCAGGAATGTCCGCCTCACAAAGCCCACCCCAGGCCCAGCTTCGCATCTGGTCCCCATTACCCCCCTTCCCTCCACCACACATGTGTCGTGCTTGCCCGGGAGGCTGGGGGGGAGCCTGGGAGGAAATGCCGGGCGGGGCAAGGAGGCCCGATTCCTGCTGGCCGTGAGGGGGCAGGGGCTGTGCTGCCCCGAGAGGACACATGCTGCCCCACCAGAGTGGTCCCCAGGGCCAGAATGGAGCCCAAGAGGGGGTGACTAACGGGCGGGAAGGTGCCAGGTAGCGATTCCACGGGACAAGCTCTGCCCCCATCTAGCAGTGGGAAGAGCAAAGGTTGTGGACGCAGAGACCTGGGCATGAATCCCTGTAATTTACTGCTGTGTGACCCAGGGCAAGTGGCCTCTCCTCTCTGAGCATGTTTCCTCGTCTTTATAATGGGGATGTGCAAACCTACTTTGTGGGGCCTGGTGAGAACTAAGGAGATAACCCACAAAAAGACAAAGGGACGCAGGAATTCAAGTTCTGCCTCCTCCTAAGGGCACGGGCTGCGATGCTGGACACTAATGTGACAGCACGGCAGCGTCCTGGCTCCTGGAGAGGCAGTAGGGTGGCCAGAATGACCCACCCTGGGGCTCAGCCTGAGCGGCAGTATGACCTGTGTCACACAGGTGGCAGCAGTGATGGCCCCGCTGCTGCTAACAAGTAAGAGCACCGTGTCCTGAGCAAGGACTTCGTTCCAGGCCCTGTGCTAAGTACCGCCCCGCAGGAGAGACGAGAAGTGGAGACGCAGAGAGGTTAAGTAACCAGTCCAAGGCCACACAGCTGGCAAGAGGCCGTCATTCAAACCCAGGTCTACCCAGCTCTCAGGCAGCACAGGATCCTGCAGCGTAGAGTGGGGATTCTGCGTCGGGAGGCGTCCTGCCAGGGACAGTCACCACCACCCCGTGGCGTTCCCAAGCCCCCTCCTGGGCCCCCGCAGTCCTGGCTCCACAGCTATCCAGCCCGGCTCCTCCTCCCCACCCTAGGGCTTGGCTCCTGCTCGGCCAGCCCAGGAGCCAATTTGCAATTGCACAATCAACAACTGGGAACAACGTTTCTTCTCTTCCAAGGGACAGCAGCACAAGCCTTGGTGACAGGGACACAGCAGGACCATCACCGGAACCCTTGAGGTCTGTCCTCTGTCCCTGCTAGGCTGGGGACACCCCTTTCCTGACCCAGCCCAGCCAGAAAATCAAGTGTCAGGCAGCCCCTCTCAGTCTTGTGTTCCTTTTGCATCTAACTCCTACCCTCTACCCCCACCAGGAAGACCTTCCGAGCGTGCCAGCCCATAGTCTTCACGCACTCCTCTGACCCCGGGCATCATTGATTCTCGGTTTGCTATTTCATCAGCCCCAGGCCTGCACTAACTTCACAGGGTCACGTATCTCCATCAAACTGTAAGTAACTGGCATTTGTTTGTAAGACACCCTCTCGACACCAAGTCTAATACAGGACATACAAGGTTGCTTGACCCATAACCTACTTCTTAGCTTGGAGAACTCTTACTCACCCTTCAGAACCCAGACCGAACATCATCTCCTCCACGAAGTCCTCCTCTGTGTCCTAAGCTGCCCCATCTGTGTGCACCTGTAGTGATCTGTATGTACCCCTAGTTAGAATATCCTTCCCTGCCCCGCCCCATGCTGTAATTAATAACCACCTTTTGGGCAGCGTGCTAAGCTTATTATACTCAATTCCAAAACTATCAATAACTTTGCAAGAGAGAGTCACTATCCCTATTTAACAGATGGAGATGATAAAGCTCAGAGAGCTTGACAAACTTACCTAATGTCACACAGCTAGTGAGTGGCAAGCCTGGGATTTGAAGACAGTTCTGCTCATGCTCCGAGCAGATGACTCATTCTTCAGTTGGGTCAGGCTGCCTCCTGCCTGGGGTCCTCCCACCAAGGGCATCTGGATCCTAAGCCTAGCATTGTCCCAACCTTTGCAGTTCCCCCCCGGATCGGCCCCAGAGGCGAGACGCCACTCACCCCCAACCCCATGGTGGCATTCGGGCCAGAGTGACAACCAGCTGGCCCTGCCTCACTCGACCAGCCTCCAGGATGACTTCAAAAGCCCTAAGCATTTGTATCCAGGAGACTAGGCATTCGAGGCAGCTCCTGCTTGCCCTGTATTCCTGGCCTCTGAGAACATGCTCTCTGTCGACATAGGCAACCTCAGGGGAGAACTAGGCTGGGGAAAGTTGGCCAACTTGGGAACGGGCTGTGGGACTTAGGGAACTTCGCCTCTCCAAAGCCTTCGTCAGCTTGCCGTGAAATGCCGTGAACCCCCACAGCGGGGTGTTAAGATCATCACCAAGTCTTACACTGGGCACACATCCATTCATCCAGTCGACCGATGCTCCCTGCACACCTACTATGTGCCAGGCACTGTTTGCGGTGCTGTTTACAGCAGCGAACAAAACAGGGCTCTTAAGATGTCTTTAATTTTCAGAGCAGGGGCCCCTTCAGATTGTTGGTCAGGTCTCTCAGCAAAGAGTCCTATGATATGGTGGGCTTATCTGATCTGATGCCCTCCTTAACAGGAATGACTACATACACCTTGGAGGCTCTCCTGTGGTCACCAAGAGACATGGACACGGAAGCCCCACAGCGTCTCTGAAATAGTGAGTGAGAGGGGCGCCTGGGCGGCTCAGTCAGTGACATATCCGGCTTCGGCTCAGGTCATGATCTCGCAGTTTGTGGATTCGAGCCCCGCGTCGGGCTCTGCGCTGACAGTGAAGAGGCTGGAGCCTGCTTTGGATTTTGTGTCTCCCTCTCTCTGTTCCTCCCCTGCTCACACTCTGACTCTCTGTCTCTCTCTGTCTCTCTCTCTCAAAAATAAATAAATAGAGGCGCGCCTGGGGGGCTCAGTCGGTTAAGCGTCTGACTTCGGCTCAGGTCATGATCTCACAGTTTATGAATTCAAGCCCTGGGTCGGGCTCCGTGCTGGCAGCTCACAGCCTGGAGCTGCTTCGGATTCTGTGTCTCCCTCTCTCTCTGTTCCTGCCCTGCTTGCGCTCTGACTCTCTGTCTCTCTCTCTCAAAAATAAAGATTAAAAAATTTTTTTTAATAAATAAAAAAATAAACCTTAAAGAAAAAGAAAAGAAGTAGTGAGTGGGAAGCAGCCCACAAGGTTGTCTAGAGCAGCCCGGATAAGCCCTGGCGGGTCCGTGCGGGGAATACTACTCGGCCCTGAACAGAACTGCACCCACGTCAGACACAGACAGGAGAGGAAGAGCAAGCTGTGCAAGACGGTATGCAGCTTCCTATCAAGCAGTCAAAGTTTCAAAGCATGTGAGCAACACTGCATGCCGTATGGGGAGGCAGAAACATCCAGGCAAAGGTAGCAAGGCAGTCTTTCACAGAAGTAGTTTCTTCTAGAAGAGGGGGTGGTCAGGAATGGGATCCGTTAGGCACGTGTTGCAGGATTAAACTGCATCCGGAATATTTTATTTCTGAAACTGGATGGCTGCTTCACCGGTGTTTGTTCTTACTCAACGCTGTGCTTTTTATGTGCCTGCAGTGCTTTGTCACACACCAAAAGAAGGCCTGGGGCTTTGGAGACAGGCAGACTGGGGTTCAAAGCCAGACCAGTGCTTTGCTGTTAGAGAAGCTCAGTTTTCTGCTCTGTGAAGTGGGGATCATAACCGCTCCCAGGACTCCTCTGAGAACCACAGGAGGTCGTGTTTGGAAAGGGCCTGTGCACAGTGGGGCAGCCTGGCACATGGCGGCCACTATTGTCCCTGCTGTGAGGGGATCTCCTAAAATGCATGGGCAGAGGAGAAGCATCAGTCCGCAGGCCTCCAGTTGGGGAGGGGTGGGGGGAGAGAGTTTACTTGTCCCGAGGCTAGAGTGGCCTTCAGCGATTCTTAACTGGTGACATGTCTGGAGCTCTAGGGATTGGCCACATACAGTCACAGGCCTGGGCTGGCTGGACTCCCTCTACCCCTTCTCACTCCCTTCTCAGACTCTGTTCCTGGGCTTCTGGGGACCCCCCCCCCTTTTGTGAGCTGGGCAGGAAAGCTGGGCTCCTCCCCGCCCAGTCGTCCCCAGCCGCTCCTAAAACCCCGCTCCTCACTCTCAAGGGGGGGTCTTAGCCACCTTGTACCCAATAGGTCCTCTGGAGGAACTCTCACAGGTCCCAGGTGTCAGCAGGTACGGCCCAGAGCATGGAGCCCAGGCATCTGTCTCCTGGTTCAAATCCAGGCTCCGAGTGTGACCTCAAACAATAACCCGGGGCCGCCGCATCACTTCTCTCTAAGAGCGGGGATGGAGAATACCTGCAGATGGGGCCTGCGCCCCAAAGGTGCATCTCAAAGGCCTCAGATGGCACATTCCAGGTGTCCGGACACATTGATATTTAAAGATTTATGTATTCAAATGATTCCTCCCAGTTTTGGTACAACCCAAGTGGCAGTCCTGTTGGACTCAAAGATGAAGCAGGGTGAGGGGACATGTGTAGGGGGCGGGATGGGGCAGGCCCCGGGCAGAAAGTGGCAGGAAGATGGGAGCAAGGATCCCCCACACAGGCTCTCAGCCACCCGAACCCCGTGAGGCTACCCTGCCGGCACATGTCCAAGAGTTTATCGGAGTTTCCGAGAGCCCAGCAACATTTCTGGGGAACAGCTCCAAGAGGGCAGCCGAAGGCGGGGGCGGGTGGCTGTGAAATTTGATTTCAGATTGTGCCGCCTCTGGGGAACACACTGACTTCATCCCTGTCGTGTCCTAACCCGGTCCCGCCCCCGTTAATAAAGAGCAGCCTGGACCAGGGGTACCCTCCCTGCAGACCTGGGCCCCGTTCCACCTCGGCCACTCAGTGAATCTCTGGGGGCCAACCTCTCCCTTCTCTGGGCTTCCATTTCTCCATCTGCAAGCCGGATGGGATGACACCTAAGGTCTTCCCAGTCTGTCGGAGCCGCTCGGCAACCTGCAAAACCAGATCTGGCATGATCCCCGTCCCTGGGTGGCGTGGCCTCCTCAGCCTGGCCTGTCCCACACACAGTGATGTGCTCACAAGTCAGCGAGGGAGGTAAGTGGGCGCGTCTCTGCGGGAGAGTGAATTCGGATCCTGACAGTGTGCGTGGAAAGCGCGCCCCCAGCAGAGGGGGCCGCACGCGGAATGCTGTCCACGCTACGCTTTCACACCGCCTCTCTGCACGTCAGACTTTGCAGGCTTTGACGGAGCTGAGCCCGTACAACTCCGGGGCCTCAGCTTCCTCATCAGCTAAGTAAAAATAGGAAGACGGATCAAACAGGGCTGTTGTGAAGACGTGATAAGATGCGTGGAAACGAGCCGGCATATACTAGGTGCTCAGTAAATGCGGGCTGCGGGCTGCCTCCCCGTCTGTCTACCACGGTACCCCTGGCACGAGGCTGGCACCAGGAGGCCCTGGCTGCTGGTCCCCCAGCTTGCTCAGCCCCCCACCAGGCCGACAAGCAGTCCGGATGTTTACACTGGCCGGTCGGGGGGGCCCCCTGCCTGCCTGGGACAGGCTGAATAAACACACACAGTCCCACGGCTTCTGCCTCCAGCCTCCCGCAGACCACTTGCCTCCCACGCTGGTCTTCATTCCTCAGGCCTCCACCCGACTCCAGATCCTCTGTTTATAGATTCTTCCCCTGAATTGTGTTGGGATTTGCTGCGTCCAGCTGCTACCTGGCAAGATACCCTAAGCCAGTCCGCAGCCGTCTCTAGAGCAGGGGTGAAGTGAGAGAGGACTCTGGGAACCTGTGTTGGCTTGGGCAGGGCACCCTGCTTCTCAGAGGCTCAGTTTCCTCATCTATAAAATGGGAACAATAGGGACAGTGAAAATTAAACGAGATAGTGTGAGAAAGGCACAAAGCATAGTGCCTGGCTCATGGAAGGTACTGAAAAAATAAGCTCTTAAAAACTGATTACTGTTTGATGGGTAATTAAGGAACTTAGCCAAAAAGTCAGTGGGCCTTGAGAGGCACATCTTAAAAAATAAATAACAGGAAATTCTTGGCCGGATTGTGCCAGTCACTTTCCATGCATGACCTCATCACGTCACACAGCAACCCTAGGAGACAGGGTGCGTTACTATTCCCATTTCTCGGGTGGAGAACTGAGGCTCAGAGAGGTTGAGTCACTTATACAGGGTCCCACAGCCCCCTGGTAGGTGGAGGAAGTGTGTGCCTGATCCACAGCCTGTGCCCTTGACCTCCACACGCGCCCCTGTCCCTGCAGGATCCTCACCGGTATCTTGCCTCCACCCCTCCACCATTCTGAGGATGCTTCTTCCTGAGGCCCAGCCTCCTCTAGGCCACGGGAGTAGTGGGAGGTGCCAGCGGCCTGGGGCTCACTGTGCTGCCACCACTACCCCAGCGTCTGCGGCAGATCATACACAACATTCTTCTCTTGCCCTGGGTCAGAGCGCACGGGGTCCTGCTGCCGGGCCTCCCGGCTCGGAGAGAGGGAAGAGCCATCGTCGAAGTGTCGCCCACCCCGCGCCAGGTTCCGGCCGACGCTTTCATGACCACCCTGTGCCAGGGGTATTATCATCCTCACTTTATGCAGGAGGAAACCAAGCTTCTGAGAGGTGACGTCACTTGCCTGGCGTCCCACAGCCAGTCGGTGGCAGAGTTGGGGACTCAAACCCAGGCCACTCTGACTCACCAGGCTGCCCCTGTCTCCTGACAGAGATAAGACACGACACAAACAACCCAACACACACCAGAAATTGACAAGGGCCTTCGGGGAAGGCCAGATAACAGGCTGGGACATTTACAGACAGGGGCTCGGCCTTCCTGGGGAAGTCTTTTGTGTGAATAACGCAAGAGGAATTCCTCAGGGGAGACACGAGTGCTGGGGGCGCCCAGCAGCCATGCCCACGAAGGGCCTGGGCAGACAGGGCTGACCTGTGCAGCCATGGCCGGTCAGTGCCTTCAATGGTAATCAACACTTAATGAGCACCTACTGTATACTGGGCTAGGCACCGGGCTTCTCTTACTCTATTTTCCTAGAAATCCTGTTGGGAAGCATTATCTTCATTTTAGAGAAAGAGAAACTGAGGCTTAGAGAGGGGAGGGCGCTTCCTCAAGACCATGCTGCTCAGAGGGGTAGATCCAGGGGCGCCTGGGTGGCTCAGTCGATTGAGCGTCCGGCTTCGGCTCAGGTCATGATCTCACGGCTCATGGGTTTGAGCCCCGCGTCAGGCTCTGTGCTGACAGCTAGCTCAGAGCCTGGAGCCTGTCTTTGGCTTCTGTGTCTCCCTCTCTCTCTGACCCTCCCCTGCTCACGCTGTCTCTCTCTCTCTCAAAAATAAATAAAACATTAAAAAAAGAAAGAAAGAAAAAAGGGGTAGATCTGCTGGATTCCCGAGCCTAATGGAACAGAGCTGTGTGCCTGGCTAGCTCTCCTGGGTCACCTGCACCCCCTCCTCCCCGAGGCCCCCAGGGCAGCTTCCCCAGGCTCGCTGACCACTGCCCCCACGTGGCTCACACAGGCAGCTGGACAACTTCGGAGATGAGCATCGTGTCTCCACTTACAGATGAGGAAACCAAGGCTCAGAGCAAAGTCACAGGGCGGCTTCGGGTGAGATGGGCTAGGGGCAGGGGTGTGTGGGGGTGAAGCCGTGAGACCCCCACACCCTCACAGAGCTGAGAACTGCTCCCCTCTGTAAGGGTGAGGGACAGGTCAGTGCTGCCCATTCTGGCCTCCTGGCAGACGCTTCCTTTCCATGACTGTGGGCACCCTCTGGGGGTCTGGTGGCCCTCTCCCCGGCAGAAGGATCCTGGCGGCACGAATGCCACGGCTACACCAGAGGATGCTCTCAGGGCAAAAGCCCAGTCAGCCTCTCTCACCTGGCTGGCGCAAAGGGCAGGCCAAGGGTGCAAAGCGGGACTATGCCAGGGCCCCTCCCCCCAGGCACCCCATTCCAAGGCCCCAGACCTTGTGACAAAAATGGCAGGGCCAACTGTTGGCATAGGAGACCGGGAGGTGGTGTCGTCGGGCCCAGGGAGTGAAGTTGGCCTAAACAGTGAGGCAGACAGGGACGGTAAAACCCAGAGATGGTAAGAGAATCAGAGGAAGGACAGACAGAGGGACAGCCAGAGAACAGAGTCGGGAAGGACAAGGGGGTTCAGAGTCAGCAAACATTCCTGAGCCTACAGGGCACGGCTGGCATCAAGCTAGCACCTTCTTCACAGCCAGCTAGTTTTGTCACCTGAGCCTCTGCACTGTCCCGCCCCACGAAAGATAAGGATGGCTCCTGAGACCGAGGGGAGAAATTGAGGTCAGAGGTGGGGGGTGATGGGCCCAGGCCAGAGCACAAGGTCAGGGGTGAGAGAGGGACAGAGAAGAAGGAGGGAAAGGGGGTACAAGCAAATACAACAAAGCTTTCTAGGTGGACGGGACAGTGGTGGACCCAAGACTTCAAGGTCCCCAGGGCCCGGGCCCAGGCCGAGGGTGGCGGAAATCCTCCCTCAACCACAGGCCAGTGGCTCCTCTTGCCAGCAGCCAGCCAGTGGGGCTCGTCTCTGTCCTTCTAAGCATCGTGTAGAATGAAAAGAACACTGCTCCACAAGTCAGTGTCCACATCTCATCCCTGAAGCTCACTTGCTCTGTGACCTTAAGCAAACCATCTGCCTTCTCTGGGCCTTTTCTTTAAGACAGAAGCACAAGTTCAAATCCTACTTCTAACGAGATGTATGATCTTGGACAAGTCCCTTAACTTCTCTCTGACCTTCAATTTCTTCATCTGTAAAATGGGTCTATTAATGGTACCTATATCTGACAAGATTAAATAAAAGCATGTAAGTTAAGCACTTAGCCTGGACAAGACCCTCAATATTAGCTGGTATTAAAATTACCATATCTTTTATTGGGTTATCAGTGGGCCTCAATCTGAGGCAATTCTGCCCCTCTAAGGAGTTCTGTATATACACAGGAGCATTTTGGGTTGTTAGATGACTGGGGAGAACGAGCATTTAATCCCAGGGGCCATAGTTGATAAATTCCCAGAGTGTGTGCAACGGTCTTGCAAAATAACACAAACTGCCTCTCTCAAAATGCCAACAGCACCTGCATTGAGAAACACTGGCCGCTGGGGCGCCTGGGTGGCTCAGTCAGGGAAGCATCCAACTTCGGCTCAGGTCAGGATCTCGCAGTTTGTGAGATCAAGCCCCACATCGGGCTGACTGCAGTCAGCATGGAGCCTGCTTCAGATCCTTCCTCTCTCTCTCTCTCTCTCTCTCTCTCTTTCTCTCTCTTCCTCCCCCGCTCACGCTCCCCTCTCTCAAAAATAAATACACATTAAAAAAAGTTTTTAAAAAAAGGAAACACGAGCTGCTAATCTCAATGATGAGACCTCCCAGGGTCCTTGATCCCCCATGGTCCCCATGTCCAACGGGAGGCAGTGCAGGGTGGTGGGCCTCTGAGTTACACAGATTTCAATCCATTTCTGCCACCGATGAGCTACAGGAACCTGGAGATACCACGTCGTCTCTTTGGGCCTCAGTTTCCTCATCTGTGACAAGCGGATGCTGATTTGTGCCTTGTATGCCTGCGGCTTAAACAGGGTGACGATTACAGAGCATCGATAGCAGGGAACTTGGGAAATGCGGTCACTGCTACCACAGAGCAAGCGGACGGGTGGCCGGGGCAGGGCGGACGCGTGAGTTGTCAGAACCACCTTTCCACACCAGCTGGCTTTCCCGCAGCTCAGTGGTCCCTGCAGGACCCGGGAGAAACAGCTGTCGGGATCCCAGGGTCCCGTTGGTTAGAGCACGAGGCGGGTCTGGTTTGGGAGGGACAATCGGGCAGAACCGTCCCTCCAAGGCAGAGGCCAGTGGTGGCCGTCAGGAAGAGCCCTGGGCTCCTGGGATAGCTGAGCTGTGAACAAGGGCCCATTAATGACTGTAACAGCTTGCTTGGAGACTGGTATTTATCAGGCACTGGACTATGCACCATAATAGGATAAAGTGCTTTTCACGTACTGCATTTCATCCACCCAACAGCCCTGCAAACTAGGTGGTTCTGCCCCCACGTCACAGCCCCGGAGCCCGAAGCTCAGGCAGACTGCACGATGCGTGCAGTCATGCGGCTCGGACATAAGGACAAAGTCCCAGTTCTTTCTCTCTTCCTGTCTTTTCCCTCTATTTCCCACCATCTCTCTTTCCCTCTCTACACTCTCTCGCTCTCTAACCCCATTCAATGGTCCCCTATTGCTCCGAAATTAAAGATAAAACTACAAGTACTCCGGCCTCTGGCCCTGCCACCCTGTTGAGCCTCATTTCACAGCGTCCGCAGCCCCCCCCAGCCCAGGGCCCAGTGACTCTGCTTTTCTTTAGTCCTTTCTAATCCCGTAAGCCCCAGGGCCGTTGCACACACTGTTCCCTGTGCCTGGAATGCTCTTCCCCTCCCACCTAATCAACATCACCACTCCTTCAGATCACAGTGAGCATCACATCTGCAGAGAAGTCCCCTCCAACGTTAATGAGGTCATTTCCCCCCACCCCCACAAGCACCAGGACTTCATGGCATTTGTCACTGTTGCAATTTCATGCTTGTCTGAGATGATCTGATAAAGAGCTTACTTGCCCCCATGCTCTCCTCACAGGTATTTGTCAAGCACCTACTATGTGCCAGACACTGTCCAAGGTGCTGCAGACAGTGGTGAACAAGCCAGACAAGGTGTCCACACTCTTGGGACTCATATTCTAATGGCAGGAAACTGACAAAGAGGGCGCCGCATATGCAAAGGGGCAGAGGTAGGAATGCTGAGCAGGCTGGGTAGTCTGCTCACCTGAAGCAGGGACCACAGGCTGGGGGAAGGCCAGAGATGAGGCTGGAGAAACACGCAAGGACCAGGCAAGGAAGCAGGCATCGAACACCCCAGAATTCCCGTGAAGGAGTCTGACTTGCTCCCGGCGTCATGTAACCACGTGTTTCAGAAAGACGGCTGAGGCTGCAGTGAGGAGGAAAGCTCGGACGGCAAGGCTGGAGGCAGGCAGGCCAAAAAGGAGGCTCTGACTTAATCCAGGCAAAGGTGGCCGACGGAGGCCAGCAAGGGCGAGGAGTGGGAGGACGGGGAAGGGAAGCTGAAAGAACCTGGTCAACTAAATGTAATGTGATCCTGGAAGAGAGAAAGGTCCTCGCTGTACGAACTGGGGAAATCCAAGTAGACTGTGTGGTTTCGTGAACTGTAATGTGCCCGTGTTGGCCGCCTTGCGCTGACAGAGGCACCGTGGTCAGGTACATGTTCCCATCAGGGGAAGCTGGGTGAGGGGTACACAAAAACTCTTACCGTCTTTGCAACTTATGTGTGCATCTAAAATGATTTCAAGGGGCACCTGGGTGGCTCAGTCGGTTAAGCATCCGACTTTGGCTCAGGTCATGATCTTGCAGCTCATGAGTTCGAGCCCCACATCGGGCTCTGTGCTGACAGCTCGGAGCCTGGAGTCTGCTTCCAATTCTGTGTCTCCCTTTCTCTCTGCCCCTCCTCCACTCATGCTCTGTCTCTCTCTCTCTCTCTCTCTATCTCTCTCTCAAAAATAAATAAACATTACAAAATAGTAATTAAATAAAGAAAAGTTAAGCATGAAGCCTCAAGAGTGGGTCAGCTGACTTGGAGAGAAGGCAGAGGCACGGGGACGAAAATAACTGTGACCCTATGACCAGCAAGACACTGTGCCAGGGACTCACCTTCATTCATTCTTTTGACAAATACTTATATGCGTACCAGGTGCTAGTGTTGTTCCAGGTGGACACAGCAGGGGATCGGATAGACCAAAATCCTTCTGTGTTAGTAGGAGACACAGTAAGTAAAATAAATAAAGTGGGGAGTATGCTAGAGTGTGGTAAGTGCTAAGGAGAAAAATCAAGTGGGGTGGCAGGGAGGGGAGACAGAAAACAGGAAGGGCAGGCATTTTTCATTAGGGCGGCCCTAATGTCACCCTAAGGTGACATCTAAGTAAAGACTCAAAGGAGACACTTTGCAGGTGGTTTCTCATTTATTTTTCACGACTGTGGGTGGTTATTTATTTGCCCTGTTTTACAGATGAGAAAGTGAGTCCCAAAGAGGTTGAAACAATGGACTTAAGGTGCCCTAGAAAAGAATGGAGGCCCTGGGAGAGACCTACAACTGGACAGATCCCTCCATTCCTCCCTGGGGAAGGTGGTTAGGAGCCCCGCCGCCCGTCCCCCGGCCCTGGCAGACGTCACTCCCTTGCTGAAGCCAGATTTCCAAACCCTCCCAGCACCCCCTCCATGTGCCTTCTTAACTTGATCAGATTCGAGGGGTTAAGGGGTAGAATGGGCCGCATGCCCCCCTGAGGGCCCTGGGTGGGCAGAGGAAGGGGGAGAGGGGCCAGTGTTGGTGGACAGGAGGGACCCTCCACCTGCTCGGCCCAGCACGGCTCTGTCCAGGACGACCTCGAGGGCTGCTGGAGATGCCATTTACTGACTTAGCCGCGTCCGGCTGCCCCGCCGACAGTCGCCCTGGGGCCCTTCCATCCACGGCCACGGCGCTCTTCATAGCTGAGACACAAATTTGGAGGAGACCTAGAGGGGGTCTCCCCACTCCCAAACCCCTCCTGCTTCTTTCCACACGACGAGGAACATTTAGGGTTGAAGCAGTGACTCACATTTCCCCAGAGATGGCCAGGCCTGGACTGAGTCAGGCTGGAGGAGCCCCAGGGTCACTCATCTGCCTGCCTGCACCGGCTGAGTGGCTCAGGGCCCCAGGAAGGCGCCTGGAGGCGCAAATGCAGGCAGAGGTGGCAGAGACAAATGGCTGGTGGATCTCCCAACACCCCCCCCCACCCCAAAGCGGGTCACTGGGTGTCACCCGGCATTGCTCAAATGGACCCTCATGCAGAAGAAAACTCCTCTGGACTTTCCTGAATGAGCTTTACTGGCTGACTCACCGCCACCTGGGGACAGCAGGCAGAGGCGCAAACCACCACTGAAGGGAAAAACGGTCCCTGTTAAGGAATCTCTTCAGTGGATGGATCAGAGACCGCCCGCACAAATGCTCGCTTACATTTTGTTCTGGGTTTTGTTCTTTTTTTTTTTTTTTAATGTCCTTTATTTATTTTTGGGAGACAGAGCGCGAGCAGGGGAGGATCAGAGAGAGAGGGAGACACAGAATCTAAGACAGGCTCCAGGCTCTGAGCGGTCAGCACAGAGCCCGACACGGGGCTCGAACCCACGAACCGTGAGATCATGACCTGAGCCGAAGTCGGACGCTTAACCGACTGAGCCACCCAGGCGCCCCAGAGTTTTGTTCTTTAAAGAGCACGATACATAACAGCTGGGAGTCGGAACTGATTGCAAAGGGTAATTTTATGTATTAAATTCTACTTCTCCGCTAGCGGGCATTAGACACGTAGAGACGTGTCCCCAGTGGCAATATGAACAATAGACTGACTACAGGAAGGTTTGTCCTCCTCCCGAGTCCCTCCCTATTTCAGCCCCATGAGGCTGTGCCCTCCTCCACTCATCCGTTGCTGGGCGTCTGCTGAGGACAGGTGTGCCAAGACGGCCGGGGTCTCTGCCCTCAAGGACTTCCCTCTGGGAGAGACAAGTAAGAGTCGAAATAAAAGGAGGGGGCGCCTGGGTGGCTCAGTCGGCTGAGCGTCCGACTTCAGCTCAGGTCATGATCTCACGGTTCGTGGGTTCGAGCCCCGCGTCGGGCTCTGTGCTGACAGCTCAGAGCCTGGAGTCTGCTTCGGATTCTGTGTCTCCCTCTCTCTCTGACCCTCTCCTGCTCACACTCTCTCTCTCTCTCTCAAAAATAAATAAAACATTTTAAAAAATTAAAAAAGAAAAGAAATGAAAGGGAGTCTCTTACACTGTTGGTGGGAATGTAAACTGGTGCAGCCACTCTGGAAACCAGTGTCAAGTTCCTCAAAAAATTAACACTAGAACTCCCCTACGACCCAGCAATAGCACTGCTAGGATTTACCCAAGGGATCCAGGAGTGCTTATGCATAGGGGCACATGTTCCCCAATGTTCATAGCAGCACTTTCAACAATAGCCAAATCATGGAAAGAGACTAAATGTCCATCAACTGACGAATGGATCAAGAAGATGTGGTTTATCTATACAATGGAATACTACATGGCCATGGGAAAGAATGAAATCTGGCCATTTGTAGCAAAGTGGATGGACCTCGAGGGTGTCATGCTAAGTGAAATAAGTCAGGCAGAGAAGGACAGATACCATATGTTTTCACTCATATGTGGATCAGGAGAAACTTAACAGAGGACCATGGGGGAAGGGGAAGGGGGAGAAAAATAGTTAAGGAGAGGGAGGGAGGCAAATCATGAGAGACTCTTGAATACTAAGAACAAACTGAGGGTTGATGGGGGGATGGGGGAGAGGGGAAAATGGGTGATGGGCATGGAGGAGGGCACTTGTTGGGATGAGCACGGGGTGTTATAGGGTAACCAACTTGACAATAAACTATATTTATTTTGCCTACCTCCCCAAAGGGTACCAACTGCTCCCCTCCAGGGAGACCCCCCAGATGGGGCCTCAGAACAACCTTCTGGTCGTCCTCCTTTGCTGGCCTCCTCTCGTCCCTCCCAGTGGCCGTGCTAAGCCATAAGCACGCCCAGCCTCCACCCTGATACTGGATACTCCACGGGACCCTACAGGAAATTCTGGCTCGGGGACAGCCAGCATACTGGCTGTGCGGCTTCTAAGCAGCCTGGCCTTGTGGAGTCCTCTTGCCTCACCAAGCCTCAGCTTCCTCATCTGTGAAATGGGGACACAAGAGGACCCATCTCTTGAGAGTCCATTCTAATGAAATGAGTCAATGCATGTGGAGCTGCCCACCGCAGGGCCCTCAGAGTTAGTTGCTCACGGAACCGTGGTTCTTATGTCCTGCTCCATGGGGCAGACAGGACGGAGAACGGTGAGAACAGATGTTACAAAGAGTTATAAAGGGGTCCCCGTACTGTCCTCCTGATGTCGGCCAGAGGCTCAAGGAGATCCTGGCTTCTCGATGAAGCTGCTGGTGGCTCTTACACTCACCTACCTCATTTCCGAAACTGCTGCCCATTTCACACTAGTGCCGTGACTTCCAGATCCTTCCCTAATGTGGGAAGGGAACTTTCTTAGACTTGTCCTGAACCTGCCCTGCCCTGACCCAGCAGGACGAGGGGGCTGAGCGGGTAGATCTGTTTTTCCTGCCCCTTCTCAGCCTTCAGCCTTCTCCCACCCAGTGTTCTGAGCCAACAACAGCTACTTTCCAGGCTCGGTTGCCACACAGCACGCCATTCCCGGAGCAAAAATACCCATGCAGGGGAGGGCGAGGAGGCCAAGGAGGGGCCACAAAGTGGGGATCTGGGGGGTGGGGTGGCAGCAGGAAGAGGGGGCATTTCTTGAGTGCCTACTATGTGTCAGGGTGAGAAAGGCCCAGTCCCTGGGGAGATTCAGGAGACTGTAGGGGTTGGGTCTCCAGGACAGCAGCAGACCCAGTCCCCAGAGAGAGATCAGGCCCAGGTCCAAGGTCCAGGGCAATGCCCAGGGAATAGGGTGAAGTGAGTGGGCTCCAGACCCTGCTGAGAAAAAAAGGAGACTGAACCCCAAAAAGATTCCAAATCCTAGAAAAATGGGGGCTCAGATACAGAGGGGATGAGTTTCGTGACAGGGGAGTTACAGTACCTTGGATCCCCGGAGGGACAGGGTTTAGACCAGGGCAGGAGGCGGGGAGGGGCCTGCAGAGCTAGAAAGTCATTTAGTTGAGCATCTCAGTGGTCTTAGTTGCCAGACGAGGTTAACTAGGGGAAGACAGAAATCTTAAAAGGGCGGCCAGCAGTTTCCACTTGCAGAGGTTTGGATGAAGGGGGACCTCCTGGCCTCTGGGGGAGGAACGAGGCAGGCCCGGGGCGCTGGCTCCGCGGCTCCCTTCTCTCCATGGCAAAGCATCCCTCCAAGCCTTGGAACGCCCCGCCCCACCCAGTGAGGGGCAGTCTGTACACAGTGGCTCCAACCCGAGCCCAGCCCCCCAGCCCAGCTTCTGTGGACTCCTTCAAAAGCAGGGGGAGGGCCTCAGTGCACAGGTCACAAGGAAAGAATCTGGAGGTCAGAGCACCACCCCTCCCCCCCCAACAGATGCTTCAAAGACAGAATCTGTGCGCACAAAGCATCCCCCTCCCTAGAAGCCGCCAGAGTTTTTGGGGGAGGGGGGCCTCGGGGAGGGGGCACAGCCACTAGAAGGCCTGGAAGAACTCTGCAGAAGTAGCTGCCGGGAATCTGGGCCCTGAGTCAGAGCTTTGCAAGGAGGCCCTGGGTCCGGAGTTTTGATGCTGAGCTTTGTGACGGTGACCCACAGCAGCTCACACACCTTTGCGGGCTCTGTTCTCACCTGTCAGAGCGGTGGGCTGGGTCCCCGGCCCCGCCCCAATCAATCACCAAGCCCTGTCACCTCTCCCCCTCAGTGTCTCTGTCTGCCTCTCTCTTGCCACTACCACCGGCCTGGGCTGAACCACCTCCCACCCCCACATGTGCCCCCTCATCCCCAGCTGACAGCCAGAGTGGGTTTAATAAAATGCAAGTCAGATCCTGTCACCTCTCTGCTGGCACCCCTTCCAGGCCCCACCGAACCCTCCACGCTGCTGGTTATAAATGTTTGCCTCTTCTTCTTTTGCCAGCTCGAATGGGGTCTTTTGGTGTAAAAGCCTAAAATTTATTAATCTGAAAACACACACACACACACACACACACACACACACACACACACACACACATGCACACACACACAGAGCTTTCCACTGCTCTTGGGATGAGGCCTAGGTCTCTTACCTGGTTTACACTGCCTGTGGGGCCCAGCCCCTGACTACCTCTCAGCTTACCTTGGGTCACACTTGCTCTTGATTTCTACTCCAGATACACTGATCATGCTATATAGGCCACCCACCTCAGGGCCTTTGCACATGCTGTTCCCTTGGCCTAGAATCTTTCTCTCCATCTTCTAACCTGATTAACTTTAAAAAAAATTTTTTTTTAACATTTACTCATTTTTGAGAGACAGAGAAAGACAGAGCATGAGCGGGTGAGGGGCAGAGAGAGAGGGAGACACAGAATCCGAAGCAGGCTCCAGGCTCTGAGCTGTCAGCACAGAGCCCAATGCAGGGCTCGAACTCACGGACCACAAGATCATGCCCTGAGCTGAAGTCGAACACTTAACCAACTGAGCCACCCAGGCGCCCCAGACTTTTTAAAAAAAATCTTTATTTATTTTTGAGAGAGAGAGAGAAATAGAACACGAGTGGTGGAGGGGCAGAGAGAAAAGGAGACAGAATCTGAAGCAGGCTCCAGGCTCTGAGCTGTCAGCATCAAGCCTGAGGCGGGGCTCGAACTTGTGCACCACAAGATCATGAAATGAGCTGGAGTCGGACCCTTAACGGACTGAGCCACCCACGTGTCCCATAACCTGGTTAGCTTAACCCACCCTTCCGATCTCTTCTCAAATGTTTCTTCCTCATAGATGTCTTCCCTGATGCTGATGTCCCCTGAGCCTCTGGCTGGGATGGGCCCCTCTGACATAAGCTCACATAGCATCCTGCTCATAATTAGAGATCCGTGAGATTACCTAAAACCATGTCTGTGTGCTCACCATTCTCTACCTTATGTCTGCATGCACATAGTGGGTGCTCGGGAAATGGTAGCTATTGTCACCATTACTCTTCCCATATTTAGCTGGTGGGTAGAGCTAGATTCTGTGATGCGACAGTCCGTAAAAGAGGCAGCGTGGGGGTTACTGGGAAGAATATCAGCCTTGGCAGCTGAGGGATCTGGCTTATAATCCCAGCTCTGTGACTACAAACTGTTTGGCTTTGGGCCAGTCTCCTAACTTCTCTGAGCCTCAGTTTCCTAATCCTGTTGTTGTTTTTTTAAGGTCCTATTTTTAAGTAATCTCTCCACCCAACATCAGGCTCAAACCTACAACCCCAAGATCACGTGTCGCATGCTCTGCCAACTGAGCCAGCCAGGCGCCCCCGATCCTGTTAATCTGAGGATTAAATTAAAGCTTTGGATCCTTTGGTTATAAATGTCTTCATCATAGGGCATCCGGGGGGGCTCAGTCGGTTGAGCGTCCAACTTCGGCTCAGGTCATGATCTGACCTCAGGTTCATGAGGTTGAGTCCCGCGTCAGGCTCACTGCTGTCAGTGCAGAGCCCGCTTTGGATCCTCTGTCTCCTCTCTCTCTCTCTCCCTCTCTCTCAAAAATAAATAATAAAAGAAATGTCTTCGTTATGACGGGCAGAAATCTCTTTCAGGACTCCCTGCCTCCTTCCACATCAATTTCTGCCACCAAGCAATGTTCTGATGGCTGAAAGACAAAATAAAATGCCCAGGACAACACTGAACCCAGAGCAGACATGTAATAAATCAGGATTTCCAAAGTGTGATCTATGGCCCACCAGCACCAGAATCTGGGAGTCTGTCAGAAATGCAGGCTCCTTTACTTCCGACTTACTGAATCAGGATGTCTGGGACAAGGGCAATGAAATTTGCATTTGCAACCAGAACCTCTGATGATTTTCACGCACACTTGAGTCTGAGAAGCATGGCAACTAATGCGATCGTATTGCTATGACCATGAACCGGCAACTCCTAGGGGCCCTGCTTCTAAGCCCGGAGGTTATCTGCAATAGAGTTAGAGCATCTGTCACCAGAAAGGCACGCGGTCTATCAGAAACTGGTATGCTTCCTAATGGCTTAAGCACAGGCCTGGGCTTAGACAAATGGAAGTATAAATTCTGGTCCTTCTACCCATTTGCTGAGCTGTGGGCCCAACTTCTCTGAGCTGCCTTGCTCAACTTTAAAATGGTGATAAACAACCTCAACCTGCCAAGGTTGTTGGGATAATCTGAGGAAGTGCCTTATGCAAAGTACCTTTCAGGTGCTCAGTGGGAGGAAGCGGAGAGGGTGAGAAACAAAACAGGAAGTGCTTCACTACCTCCCAAGCCTCCTGGGCTGCCAGATGCGCACTAGCAGTGGAATCTGTCCTTCGCACACACCACAATTCCTGGCCACCTAGAAAAGGCAGAGACCCTCTCCGGAAGGTTGGTCAACAACCCAGTTCCCTTGCAGAAGGGGCAGTTGGCCAGGTTTTCAAGAAACAGAAGCAGGGGTTGTATGGGAAATGGCTAGATAGTTGCCCAGGGCCCATACTGAGGGACCTGGGACCAGAAGGGTCACATCTCCCCAAGCCAAGCCTTGCAGGGTAGAGGGGCCAAGCATGCCATGGTGGGTTAGAACATGGACTCTGAAGACAGGCTGCTTGGGTTTAAATTCTCGCTCTGCCACTACTGGCTCCACCTGGCTGGCAAACTCCTACTCATCCTTCAAGACCCAACTCAAGTATCACCTCCCAGGGCCAACTTGGTCATCCACTTCGCCGGGCCCTCAAAGGCTCCTGCCCATACACTCAGATACTATTCAGAAATTTACCTGTTGACTTGTCTATCTTTCCCACAGGCCTGGGAGTGCCTGGAGGGCACCCTCATACCTGGCACAGGAAATGTACTCCGCAAATGTTGATTCAGTTTGCATTCCAACTTTCTCAGCCTTCTGAGCTCCCTTCCTTTCCGCTCTAAATGCCTCCAGCTCGACTCCCTGTTCCTCTCCCTGATACAGGCTCTTTTATTTTTTAGGGTTTTAACTTCCAGATCCCTTTCTCCTGAAGGTCTGAATCTGCTCATCCCAGAGCTGACGCTTAAGGAAGGCTGTATGGAAAGACCCAATATTAATTTCTCCACCTGTGCTGATGCCAAGGACTCCCACGGAAGGTGAAGTGCCCAGAGTCCACGAGACTGCCTGTCATAAGGGCTGTGGGACAAGGTCGGGTATAGATGAAGCACTCTAGCACAGCGGTTAAGAATGGGCTCTGTGACCAGCCTGTCTGGGGTTCAAATCTTGCTCTGCCACTTACTGACTCAGAGAGATACATAGCCTCTCTGTGCCTTCGTCTTGCCCCCTCTAAGATGGGGATAATAATAAATACCACACAGGGCTGCTCTGAGGACTCAGTGAATTTGTCACATAACATTTAGCACTGTGCCTGGCACACAGCAAGTAATCCAATAAACACCATTATCATCATGTAATAGCTAAGCTATTAAATGCTGCTGGCAGGAAAAGACTAAAGATTACTGAAGAGCAAACACCCTAATGGAGGCAGAAGTTAATATTCTATCGCTTCCCCCCAAGGAATCATCAGGTGTCACCGGCCCCAGAAAGTCTTCCCTGAGGCAGTGTGCCCAGCGCCGTGCTGACCGTGTTCTAATGGCATCAGAGCCACGTTGCCTGGTCTCACCCACGGACTGGGGCCCGCTAAGAACGGCTCTGACTGCATGTCCTCCCAGCCCAGGGTGACACAGAGCAGGGTTGTGGGGAAGGTCTGCCAAATCAACAAGCTCGCAATGGAACCTGAGTCCTTGACCAAAGCCCCAAGCACAGTCCTTCCAGAGAGGCCCATTGCGCTGGTAAGGCAACTCCCCATTGCCCATGATGCGCATCCCGAGACGCCCCCAAATCCCTCCCAATCCCCCGCTTGCCAGGCGCTGGGAATACAGAGAGGAGAAGGCAGGGCGCTGCTAGCACTGTCTCTAGGAAGAAAATCAGGTAACATGAACGAGGCCCTTCCTGTATGGTAGGCACGGATCCTACCCCGTACAAGAATTACACTGCTTTTTAGACAACTCTATGAGTTTTTTTTTTCTATTATTATTCTCACTTTCCTTAGGCAGAGACAAAGGCTAAGAATTAAGGACTTTGCTTGAGGTTCCTTGGGTAAATGGCAGAGCTGGGATTCAAACCTGCGCAGGCGGCCCCCGAGCTCTGTGTTGAGACATGACAGGGTGGAAAATTGCATCCAAGGTGCCTTATGCAGGGTGGGAAGTGACAGGGGCTGTGGGAATGCATGCCAGGTGGGGGGGGGGTGGTCGAGAAAACATCTAAGAACAGCTGTGGAAAGAGGAATGGGCCTAATGGGTTTGGGACATATGTCAATGTTGCTCTGAGCGACATCCACCTCTTTGAGTTGCGCACTGAATATGCACCACATGTGCTCCGATCACATCGTCTCTCATTTCACGTCTGCCATCACCCAGGGAGGAAGTTGTGACCCCTCACTTCACAGATGGGAAGCCCAAGGCTCAGAAAGGAAAACTTACCTGCTAAAAGGCCCTTTACAACAATTAAGTGGTAGATCCTGGGTTCAAGTTCAAGTCAATCTCATAGCCCCTGCTCTTAACCCTTAGGCCACACCTTACAAACAGGAATCAGTGAGTGTGCGGTAGGGACCTGGTGCAGAAGGTGGGAAGCCACGCAACGTTCCATCCTAGGCCTGCGTTTCGTCTCTGTCTGCTCCCTGTGCAGGCTGGAGGCAGACACAACAGCTCCAGCCTACCGAAGCCGCGCGCATGTGAGTGTGTGTGTGTGTGTGTGTGTGTGCGCGCGTGCGCGCGCGCGCACGCGCGCTGGGGTGGTGTTGGTAATTAAGAACCTTGTTAAAGGGTCTCCCAACTGCATGGGGAAGAAAGTACAATAAGCAAGCGCCAGTGGGGTGGGCTGACGGTGGGACTCTCCTCCCCTCCCCTGCGTAAGTGCATTCACCAGAGCCAGAAATCAGCACAAGAGAAGGCCCATTCTTCCCAGAGTGTCATGAGGCTTAAGACGACAAAGCCACAACAGTAATAATGTTAATAACGGCTCCCCCTTAATGAGGACCTACTACGTGCACCATCCCAGGAGCTTTACATGAATCATTTCAACCAATCTGCGTGACACCACGGTGAGAAAGGGGGTACTGTTACCCCATTCCACGGGGCAGAAAACCAAGGCTCAGAGAGAGTCACTGGCTCACGGTCACTCAGCTGGGACTAGAAACCACATCTGTCTGGTCCAAAACCCACATCTTACGCAGAAAGAGCACTGAATTAGGAGTCCAGGAGATGGAGATCTAAGTCCTGCTTCTAACTCCCTGTGTGGCCTCAGGTAAGTCTCCTTCCCTCTCTGAGACTTTGTCTCCCCAGGAGCAGTTGGTCCAGATGATGTGTGAGTCCTTCTGTGAGAACTGCCCGCCCTCTTGCAGTCTCCCCGCCCGCCATCTGGGAAGCCCAGCAGGGTGCGGAGGAAGCCACACAGAGAAAGATGAAGTAGTACCTTCCCCTGACTGCATTACGATCCGAGCCAGCCGGGACACCCAGAACCACAAAGCCACAAGATTCCCTCGAGCCGGGCCCGTGGGAGGGCCGTGGGAGCGGGAGCCCAGAGGGCAGAGGGGCCGGGCACCCCCAGGGCAGCCACCACTTCCTCTGCCCTCTCTCCGGCAGGGTGTGCGGAAGTGGGGGGGGGGGGGGAGGCTCTGGCTCTGTGCCCTTCTGGCTCATTTCACCCGTGGCCTGGGGTGGTGGGAATGTGGTCACTTCGGGAGAATCCAGAGCTCTCACTCTGGAGGGCCAAGTTCAAGTGGAGGTTTTAAGACGGAAACCTCTGTTGGGCTCCAAAGGCGATTTTTGCCCACATCCTGCGGCCAGAAGGTTTTGTGGCATCTGAGGTGCCTTGTCTCCCTCTCTCCCATCCTTGGAAGTAGTTGCTAAGGTCTCTCAGATCCTAGAGTAAGAGAAGTCTCCCCTTCAGGACAGGTCCAAGTAGTAAGGTCCTGCTCCCCTTTATCCTGCTACCCACCTCCCTGCCTCACTCCTGCCCCCTGCAGGTCATCCTCCACACAGCAGCCAGAACCTTGCCCAAAGCAGTCACACACACACACACACACACACACACACACACACACACACACACACACACCTCTGGCTGGAGCCCAGCAGTGGCTTCCCATCACTCTTAGAAATGAAATGCCAACTCCTCCAGCCTTGTCCCCATGCCTGACAAGGCCCTACATGACCCAGCCCCTCCATACCCACCTTTTCCTACCCCTCTTCCCCTGCTCCCTCTGCCTAGCCACGTCAGCCTTCTTACCACACATAACATCCAAACCCCACATCCCTGTCTCAGGCCCTTTGCACTTGCTGTCTCTCTGCTCAGAACTCTCCTCTCCCACATCTTTGCCCAGCTGCCCTCTCCTCATCCTTCAGCACTCGGCTTCATGTCACCTCCTTCCTTGCCCACCTATTTGAGTAGCTCCCTCCCCACCTCACAGCTAACTCTCCACCACATCACACTGTTTACTTTCCTTTCTCTGAAGTGATCTTTGTGGTTGGTTGGTCTGCTTGCGTGGTCTCTGGCTCCCTCACCTAGAATACATCTCCTCGAGGGCAGGGATTTTACTGCCCCATCCACTTTGGTCCCTACAATGAGGTGGGACCTCATTTCATCCTTACAGCTGTGCAGGTGAGGATGCTGGAGTTCAGAGAGGTGGACTGACTTGCCTAAGGTCACACAGCCAGGAAGGGGCAGGATTCAGACCCAGGTCTTCCTGATACCAAGGCCATTTCCACAAAGCCTCCAGGGGCCCACTTTGGGGGGCTCTCACCCCAAAGTCCCAGAGAGGACTTATTCACAGTGAGGCTCTTAGCAAGAGTACCAAGAATGAAGGGCCTGCCTACTTCCTCAATGGTCCTTCCTCGGAGATACGGGGCAGCTGGGGCTCACCAGTGGGGCAGATACAAACCTGGAGGTGAAGAAGCATGCAGTGAGTGCCTCCCAAATAAAGGGAGCCCACCAGAAACTGGGGAGCTGGGGAAGGCTTCGATCCACCCCATGTTGTACAGAAGGGGAAACCTAGGACCAGGGCAGGGAAGGCATTTACCTAAGGTCACACAGCCTAGCAGAGCCTCATGGACTGGGGTCTCCAGAGCCAGGAACCCCTCCTTGCCCTGAGAAATGACAGCAGAAACCCAAGCCCAGGTTCCAGGAGGAGAGCCTGTGCAGGCCCTGAGGGCAGGGGAGGGTGGCAGAGTGGGTCTGAACGGCTGAGACAAAGAAAGGACTCAAATTCCTTCCTTCTTTCAAAAGACATTCATCAAAAGTCCACTCCAGGCTAGGTCTCGGGCCTGTCGGCAGACACTCAGAAAACAGACACCTCCCTGGAGAACCACGTGGTAGATTCTACGACAGTGAAATACACACGGACCCTCCGATCCCACGGGTCCACTCCCAGTCCCCATCCACGAGAAATGAGTGTGGAGATCCACCGAGAGAAACACAGAAATGTGACAGCTGCCCAGACAGGAGCGTCATCCATGGACACATGTGTGCCTCTGCCCAGCAGGCCACCACACAGCCTGAAAAGGAGCACATTCCGGTACGCGCAACAACGTGGGCAAACTGAACACCATTCGCTGTCGACTGAAGCTGAAGGAAACCAGACCCAAGAGTCCATATTATGAGTTCATGCAGAGAAAGTTCAAAACCAGGCAAAACTAGGGTGACAGAAAGCAGATCAGCGGCCCCCTGTCACAGAGAGGGATGGAAGGGAGCACACGGGACCTTTCTGGGGAGGAGGAAACGTTCTATGTTTCGATCTGGGTCCTGGTTCTGCAGGAACTGTCTCTCTTTTGCAAGAGACAGAGAGAGACAGAGAGCTCAAGCAGGGGAGGAGCAGAGGGAGGGGGTGGGGAGAGAGAATCTGAAGCAGGCTCCATGCTGCCAGTGCAGAGCCCAATGTAGGGCTGGAACTCACGAACTTCGAGATCGTGACCTGAGTGGAAATCGAGAGTGGGATGCTTAACCAACTGAGCCACCCAGCAGCCCCTGCAGGTGTATACATTTGTAAACGTTGAGCTGCACAAGATGTGTGCATCTTACTTAAGGAAATTATACCACAAGTTTAAAAAATGCACAATCGGGGCACCTGAGTGGCTCAGTCAGTTGAGCATCCGACTTCGGCTCAGGTCATGATCTCACGGTTCATGGGTTCAAGCCCCGTATCGGGCTCTGTGCTCACAGCGCAGAGCCTGGAGCCTGCTTCGGACTCTGTGTCTCTCTCTCTGCCCCTCCCCTGCTCACGCTCTGTGTCTCTCTCTCTCTGAGAAAATAAATTAAAAAAAAAATTTTTTTTTTAATGCACAATCTTGCCCTCAGGAAGCGCACAGACCCATAGAATAGGACTGGCATGTCGTCCTCAGGACCACGGTCATAAAAGAGGCTGTGCCGGGATGGAGCTGGCTTCTTCTGAAACAGCATGTGATTGACACTTCCAGCCACTGTACAGAAGAGGCCCTGCTATCCCCAGATCGGAGGTGATGAAAACGAATCTCGGAGAGGTGACAGAGTGTCTGAAGTGACACAGCAAAGAGTGAGGGAGCAGTCCCCCCACCCCCGCCCTCCCTTCCCCATACCTTGAGGGTGCTGGTCCCAGCCCCCCACCCCCACCCCTCTGGCCGAAGGGAGCACCGCATGAGCACTGGACTTCTGTGACAGAGCTGCTTAGGAAATGCGTTCTTCCTCCGCCTTCCGCCTCCTCCGCCCTCCCTCGCCCCCTCACTGCCACATATCTCTGAGGTCATTTCAGCCCTGGACTTCTGCCCAACGAGAAGGAGCCCCAGAGGCCGGGCAGCTGTGTGCTGGGGGCGAGTGGTCGTTTTGACCCAGGGGCCTTCTCCACTCCTGGGCTCCCCTGACCCGGCCTGTGGCCCCAGAGTGCCAGGCGGGCTTGCCGTCAGAGACCCCACCCTTGGCTCCGGTTCACAAGTGACGTAACCCAGTGTCTGGACTCAGAGAATCATAAAATGTTTACTTGGAATAACAGCCATGGCCACCACCGCCACCGCTTACTCAGTTCGCAGCCTGTGCCAAAAGCTAGAGCATGTCCCGTGAATCCTCACCAACGCTCCTCCAAAACAGGTACGGTTAGGGTCTCACTTCACACACCAGCTGGGGCTCGGCGGGGCGCAGTGACTTCTCACGGGGAGGAAGCGAGAGCACTGGGATTCAAACCCAGGTCTGCCCGGCCTCAAGCCCAGGCCCTGAATCAGAGTACCACGCTTGTAATCCTGCCTGTTTATTACTGAAAATGCCCCCTGAGTAGGTATGTTCCGGCCGCGTCGCATTACAGATGGAAAAACTAAGGCCCAGGAAGGGAGAGCATCTAGCTCGGGGCCGCACAAAAGGCTGGTGGCAGGGGTTGGCCTGGAAGCCCCATGTCCACCCTTGGCCTGGCTTTCAGTGGCCAGAGCCTCGGAGCAGGCCACGTGCACTTGGACGGGCAGCGCGTGGGAGGCAGGAAGGCCTGGTTCCAGGCAGAGGTAAATATTGACATGACAGTGTTTACACTGTAACCCTACTCAGCCTGGCAGCCGCCCCACACCCACCCCACACTCGTCCTGTCCTGTCCTGTCCTGCCCAGCGGGGAGGAGGCTTATGGGCCAGGGGCTGCTGCTCATGGTCCTAGGGGTAAGCGGGCAGGAAGCCCGGGACATCTTCAGTCAGGGGGCTGCTGGAGACCTGGGCTGCAGCCCACAGGGCAATGCCAGGAGCTGGGGAGCTGGGGTCTGAGCTGGGAGTCACAGGTCTGGGTTTCGGTCCTAGCTCTGCCACTGATTGGCAGTGGGACCCAAGAACAGTCCATGAATGGGGAGGAAAGGGCTTCAGTAACTGTCAAGTGCTGTGCAAAGGTGAAAGATAAGTATCAACATTCCAGCCTGGCCATGGTCCAGCCCCAATCAGCTCCCATTGCCTCGGCCACTGCCCGACAGACAGCCCCATTCCTGTCCCCGGGGGGCGGTGGGCGGGGGGGTGGGGAAGGGGCTTTCCTAGGAGGGCAGAGTTTCTGCTGAAGTGGGTGGCAGCTTGGGACTAAAGCCAGAATCTTGAGGAATCAGGAGGCCGCTGCCTGGGTCCAGTCCCTAATTCCCTAAGTGATCTTTGAGTGTCAACTTCCACAGCTCTGTAACGGAGATAAACCTACTTCCTGGGGTTCGTGTGAAGGTCGGAGAGGTTTACATTTAAGTGCCAGGCACGCGGGAGATCCTCATTTTGCCCCTCGATCTTCCCACCCATAATATGGGGAAGCTGAATCAGACTGTTACAACCAAGCACTTTATAAGCTCTAGCAGCCAGGGCCCCCTCTCTGTCTCTGGGCCCTGAAGTGAGATCCTCCCTCAGCTAATTTCCTGAATATTCTCCAGAAACTTGTTCCTCTGTTTACATCTCCCCCAAGGAATCCCCCAAGAGCTCTGTGGAGAGGAGGGAGTCATTCCCAGGCTTGTCAGTGAGCCAAGACAGGCCTGTGGATATTTCTGTCACCCCTGCCCTTGGGGCACCTGGGGAAAGGGCAGAATCCCCAGCCCTAGACCCCTACTGACAATGGGATCCCATCAACATTGGCTGTTCATTAAACCTGGCCCAGACTATAACTCTTGAAGGACAGGACACCGTCTCCTTATTTTCATTCCTCTAAAACTTGGCTCCTAGGAGGCACTCCATTCCACTAACTGTTGCCAGAAGAAGCACAAATGCCACCTCTTCTGGGAGCCTTTCCCTGATACATACTCATGGCCGGGGTGACTCTGGAGCTGTATCCCCAGGTTGGTAATATCATATTCTACCTTATTTTAGAGCCACTTGGGAACTTCGTCCTTCTCCTCCATTAGATCAAAGTTCCTTGAGGCCAGGAGCCCCACAGGTTATGTGCAGGAAAGGAGGTGGGGAGGACAGTCAAGGTCCATAGGGAAAGGGGCTTTGTGCCACCTCTGGCGCCATAGCCTCCTCCTCTCTCCACTGCCCATTGCAGCACGGTGGGGGTGGGATGGGGTAGTGGGGGCAGTAACTGGTGTCTGGATCACCACTATCTCTCTTGGGGCCACTCCAGCGGCCTCCTAACTGGTTCTCCAGCTCCCAGCCTCACCCCTCCTACCCCGAAGCAGCTGTGTGACCGTCTCAAAACACAACTCTGACCACATCGCTCCCCTCACGCTCAACTCCAGAGTGGCTCCCCACTGTCTTTCAGATGGAGCCCAAAACCTTTAACGAGACCCTACCTGCATGCACCTGCCCCAGCCACCTCCCCAGCATCATCTGCTGAGCCCCCGGACGAATTAATTCCTGGACGCACCACGTTTTGTCCCACCTTGCACATATGGCTCCCTCTGTCTGGAATGCCCCGCCGGGTCCCATTCATTCTTCAGGCCACAACTTTAATGCCACGTCCTCGAGGAGCCTTGTCTGATCCCCAGGTGAGGCTCCCCTATCCGCTCTCCAGGACCCTGTGTGTCTCCTTGGCAACAGCGACTGCACCTCTAATTTCCTGCTCCTTATCTGCCTGCCTGTCTGCCAGACTGTGGGAGAGAGACCTATGGGTGTCTTCCACCCTGACGGCAGCCCCCATGCCTGGTACGGTGCCAGGCAGACTTGTCTGGTGAACAAACGAATGAATGTGGCACTCTGACCGTGCTAGGGGTGCTTACCTCGTGAACTAAAAAGAGAAAAAAAAAATGGTAAAAAAGTCGTAAACATTTGCTGATGGTTCCTCCCTGGCTGTAGACACCAAAGTGTGGACTTGAGCCAAGAGGGTTCTGTCCTGGCTAATGCCAGAAACTTTGTGTTGAACCCACCCTGTAGCCTTCTCCCTCCTCAAATCCTGTCGCTCCCCGGATGGGGTGCGGTCCCTCCAAGTCTGTCTGGAAACCATCTATTTATTCTTTAACAAAAATGAACGACATGCCTGTTTACCAAACATCTTAGCAATGTCAGGAAACCTGAGTAATCCGGCTATGAGCATGGATGCTGGCTGCTCAGGGAAGGGGACCACTGGGCTCTGGGAAGCCAGTAGAGACCGGTTCAGGGGGCATGGGGCTGGTTTAGCACCTTCAAATAGTAACACTTTCCCTTAAGTTCTTAAGCATTCCGACATTGTTTCCCAGATCGTATCCTCATGATAATCCTGCTAAGAAAGCAAATCTGCCCCAAAAGTAGGAAAGGAGGTGCAGAGAGGGGGAGTAGCTGATCCAAGATCATGTAACAAGCTGGCGGTACATCCAGTGTTCACACCTAGGCACTGGACCCTGTCCTCAACTCAGCCACTTCCAGTGAAGATGATTCCCTACCCTCAGCTGTGGCTTTAAGCTCAGCCCCTAGGCTGGAATGTGAAGGAACATTCTCAAGGAGCCACAACAGCAGACTGGGAACACAGGGTTGGGTCTCCTTTTTCCCCCAGCCTGTCTGCCTGGTAACCCTCTAAACATATAGAGGTTTGTTTGACCTTATCTTGCTGTGTGACTCTAGGCAATCTCCTTCACCTCTCTGTGCCTGCTGCTGGGTGGTATGAGACCACTGAAGACGGGGGATATAAAAAGCCTCCTCAGAACTCCCGCATGCGAAGGCTGCACTGAGGGGTCCACTTGTGGCCTTTAAGAACTGCCCTGGGTGGGGAGCTGGGGACCGTCGAGGAGATCCAGCCAACACAAGAGGAAATAGCCCACCCACTCTCCAAAGGAGCTCCATTTGGAACCTGGGGGCCAGGGGAAACTTGGCTACACTGGAGGGGAGGGAATGCGGGGTTTGTTTACAACTCATGGAGCAGGAGATCCAAGGAATAAACTCTTTAGCTTCCCTGAATCACCCCCACCTCAGGAATGAGCACAGGGACTGTGTTTGGGGGAAACCAAATGACAGGGGCCAACAAGGCCTGACATCAGCCTCTACCCCGTCTCCTCCCTCCCCCCACTGCCACACACACACACACACACACACCCCGAAGCCTTCGGCCATCTAGCCCCAGCAACGTCCCTTGACCACTTTCTCTCCTCCGTCCTGGCTCTCATGCCCAGGTGCCAGGCAAGCCCTCTTCTGGCCTTTCCGAGAGCATTTCCTGTGCTCTCACGCCCTGGTCCTCTGTTCACACAGGTTTCTCTACCTGGATGTTCTTTCCAAGTCAGACGCCACTTGGTCTCATCTCTCCAGCCAGGAGGGGGCCCTCCCTGGCATGATACCTCTGCCTCTCCCAAAGATATGCCATCTAGCGTGAGGATCCTCGCAGACATTTATACACTGGCAGAAGCTCCCCTAAACAGGGGACAGTTATTCCTCCTCAGCTCAGGGCATACAGTAAGTGTTCAATAAACCTTCACTGAATGATGAAGAAAGGACTGATTCTCTAAGTCTCGCTGTCCTCTTCTTCTCCCCACAACATGATACAGTACTCCCTCTTCCAGACTAGCAAATCGATGTCACACAGAACTTCCCAATTTGAGTTTAAGATTGTACAAGAAAGGAAACGAAGCTGTATTTGAGCAAGTGCTCTCACCGTGTTATCTCATCAAATCCCCACACCACCCCTGCAAGCAAGACCTTTCATTTCTTCTCACAGACGAGGAAACTGATGGTCAAAGCTGAGGGTTCGACTTGATCCAAGTCCCTGTGGGGAAGTGGAAGAGCTGGGCTTTGACCCTGTATCTGTTTGATGCTAAAACCTGGGAGATTTGTCAGGTTGTAAGGCTCGGAAGAGCGTCTCCAAAGGCAAGGTGCCCTCTCTTCCTTTGCTGGTTTCTAAGAAGGAACAAGTTCTCTTTCTGAGTAACGCAGGGCAGGGGTGGGTTTGGAGGCAGAGTAAATGATATGACCTTAATGTCTCACCCCCTTTTGTTGCTCATATGCCAAGACTTTAAATCAAGGGCCAAGCTGTAGGGCGTGAGCTCCTGGCCACTGGCACCATCCAAGGAGAGCGTTCTAGGGGAGGGATTCCTGACCAAGGAGGTAGGTTGGATCCAAGATGGTCTCTAAGACATAATTTCATTACTCCTGACTCTGACCAGGCGAGCAATGGCAGAGGGGGAGGCAGATATTGGTAGGGAGAGGAGAGAGAGGAAGGGAAAGTGATGCTGTAAGGGGACCCCAGCTCTGGGCAGAGCAGAGGTTGGTCCTGGGAAATCACTGGGGGACTCTTCATGTCTACAGGGGTCCCAACTTGGCCCCCACCTGGGCCCCTTCAGGCTTGGCAGCATCATCACAGAGAAACAGAGGTGGCTGTGCCCCTGGGACTGGCAGCCATCATCGGGGGCACATGCCCTCCTCAGGCCCTAAGTGGTGACTTGCACACACTTCACAGGGCACAGCACGGGACTAGGAGAGAGAATCAGAAGGGCTTGCCCAGGGGAAAGAAAGCAGAGAGACGTAGGTGGCCTCCGCCCTCAAGATGCAGAAGTGATCAACGGAGGTCACCTCTCTAGGGAGGTGACTGAAAGGTCCAAGCTTTCCTTCCAGAGAAAACGCCCCTCCCTAAAACAGCTCCAACAAGCCCAGCCTCAACCAAATGAGTTTCCCTCTGGGGCTTCAGAAACCCCCATGAAATCTCCCTGCCAAGTCCCTTCTCTTTGGTGTCGCTGGCTAACCCCTTCAGCACCCCACTCCTCTGAGAACCCATCACTGGGAGATGCTAGGGAGACGGGAGCACTGGATACAGGCGCCTCAAGTGTCCGCAGGTCTCTGACAGCCGCCAATCTAGCTGCCTCCATTCTCCACTCCCTTAGGCCATAGTGAAGATAGACAGTCCCGCCCTCGACCGAACCCTCCGAGTGCGCTGGGCTCGGCCACCCACGATGCCCCAAGCCGAGCCTCAGCACCAGACCGGCCTCAGCGTCCCGGGACACTCGGGTCCAACTGGATCCACCGGCTCCCTAACCAGTCCCGACCCCCGTAGCGGACCCAGCCCGAATGCCCACGGTCTCCACGCCCAGCCAGGACTTCCGGACGCCCCAGACCACAACCGCACCAACTGTCCCCGAACCGAATCGGCCACCCCGAGCCCTCCAACCCCGGCTGGGGCCAGCGGTCCAGAAGCAAGCTCGGCGCGGCCGCCCCGGACGGAACCGAGGCGGCGCCGCCCGGCCCGCCGAGCCCGGCCCGCGCGCCCCCCGACTCCTCGCCTCCGGAGCGAGAGCCGCAGCCGGCGCCCAGCCCCCCGCGAGCCCGGCCGAGTCCCACCGCGGCGCCGCCGCCGGGGCCGTCCAGGCGGGGCCGGGCGCGGCACTCACCATAGCTCGCGCGCTCCGCTCCTGCCCCGCGTAGCGGCCCGGGCCCGATCCCGGCTCTCGGCTCCCGGCAGCGCTCCTCGCACGGCGCGGCTGGCTGGCCCCGGCCGCGCGCTCGGCTCCCCGCGGGCGAGCGCGGCTCCGGCGCCTGGATTCGGGGAGGCGGGCCCTCCGAGCGACCAATGGCAGGGCACGGGGGCCGGGCCGCGCAGCCAATCACGCCCCGAGCCTACCCTCGGCCCCGCCCCCCGCAACCTCCTTAACCCCAGGCGCGCCGGGCAGGGAGCGCGGCTGCGTGGGGACCCAGCGACCGGCGCGGGCGGGGCCTCGGGCTGCGGGGTGCGGGGTGAGACCTCGCTGAGCCCCGCTTCTGGGGCGGGTGGAGCCCGGGGAGCGGCTCCGCTTCGGCGGGTGCGCGGCGCCCAGGAGCCTCGGCGACCTTTGTCTCCTGCCTGGCGCCTGCTCGGGAGTGTGACCCAGGGCGCTGCAGCTGCGCGTGTTTATGTGGTGTGTGTGTTTTGTGTGTGTGTGTGTGTGTGTGTGTGTGTGCGCGCGCCAGAGGGGAGGAGGGGGAGAGGCCGACAGAAAAAAAGCGGGGGAGGCATGGATCCCTCGTGCCTGTGCGTTTTTTTTGCGACCGAAAGGCAGAGACTGACTATATTTGGGGGTTTGTTACTTAAAGCTTTCGTGTGTGTGTGTGTGTGTGTGTGTGTGTGTGTGTGTGTGTGTGTGTAAGAGAGCTGGGCGAGAGGAGGTGGGAGGGAAGCAGAGAGGAGGACCGAAGGTTCTCCATGCCTGTGCGGTTTTGTGCGTCTGGGGGAGAGACTGTCTCTACATGTGTGTTGTGTAAGAGAGTGAGTGAAGGAGGAAGAAGCGGCAAAGGTGTGTCTGTGTGCTGTGTGACCTGTGCCTTATGGGCCTGTTGTACATGCATGTATATGGTAGAAAGAGACTTTGTGTCCCTGTTGCAGAGACCAGATCCCTGTGGTGTTGTGGGTGCATGTGTACCCGGGCACACACCAGGGGCTTGGCTATGATTTGGTAACACTGTGGATGTAGCCTAGTTTGTGGAAAGACATAAAAACCTTGCGTGTGTGGCGAAAGCGTTTTGTTTGTGCGACTTTGTGATCACTTGTATTCATGTTGTGTTGAGAAAGAGACACCAAGGTGTAAGAGGCATAATGAGACAAGCCCTCCTGCAGGAGATGGGGTTTGGGCTTTGAAGGAGGTATAAGCCGTTCATAAGGCAAGAAGGGAAGACACAGGGAGTCTTGCCCACCTGCCCTGAGAGTGGGGGTGAGGGGGCTGAACGGGCTGGGAGCAGGTGGATTCTGGGAGAGAGGACTCCTACTGCCAGGAGGGAGGGTAGGAACAGGGGACAGCAACCCCTGCTCAGGAGCCGGCTCAGAATGACTCTGCGCCTGCAGAAAAGGGAAGGTGTAGGCACACAGTGCCTGGGCAGTGTGTGTGGCAACCGAGAGGGCAGGGAGGGGCTTTGTAGGGGTAAATCTCCTCCCTTCCATTCAACAGTACCCTGAATTCTTTAAGGTGGAGGCAAGGAAATAAGGAGTCAGGCCACCTGACAAAATTCAGAAAGCATGTTGAGTGCAGCAGACAGGAAGCATGGTAAAGAGGGGGGCGGGTTGGGCCTTGCCCAGATCTTCTCTGTCCCAGACACTCTCTCCATCCTGGAGGCTGGGTAGCATAGCATCAGCTGCCCAGGCCTGGGCTAGTTTCAGATTCCTGGCCATTCCTCAAGTATCTTCCTGGGAGGTGTCACCTGATGCCTGGAAGGACATTTTGAGATCCAGGAAAACACAAAATTGGAACCCAGTTATCTTGAGTTACCTAGCAATGTGATTGTAGGGGATTCCCTTCTCTTCTCTGAGCCTCAGTTTTCTCCTCTGTATTCCTGCCCACCTCCCTGTACTGATGTGAGGATTTAACAAGTTAATGTACATGCCGGTCCCTTGTAAACTTCAAACCCCTGGAAAATGTCAAGCATTGTTCCATTTATACAAAGTTCAGAAGTAAGCGAAATGAATCTGTGCTGTGGGGAAGTCAGGCTACCTTTGGGGAGGGAAAAACTGCAAAGGGAAAAGCAGGGACACTTCCGAGTGCTGGTAAGGTTGTCTCAGGAAAGAGGGGCTGGGTGCCGGGATGTGCTCAGTTTGTGAAGCCTCCTTGGAGTCTGTGTATTTTTCTTTATGCAGGCACACCTTGGAGACATTGCAGGTTTGGTTCAAAACCACCACAATGAAACAAATACCACAGTAGAGCGAGTCAAATGAATTTGTTGGTTTCCTAGTACATATAAAAGTTATGTTTACAACTGTACTGTAGTCCCCTAAGTGTGCAAATGGCATTATATCTAAAAAAAAAAAAAAAAAAAGAACCCAATGTACATACCTTAGTTAAAAGATACTTTATTGCTGGAAAATGCTAAACATTGTGTGAGGTTTCAATGAGTCATAATCTTTTATTGGTGGAGGGGCTTATCTGCACATTGATGGCTGGTGACTGAGCAGGATGGTGGGTGCTGAAGACTGGGGTGGCTGTGGCAATTTCTTTTTTTTTCTTTTTTTTTTTTTTTTGGTGGCAATTTTTTAAAATGAGACATTGATGAAGGTTGCCTCACTGATGGACTCTTCCTTCATGAACATTTTTTTCTGTAACACACAATGCTGTTTGATAGCATTTTACCCAGAGTAGAGCTTCTTTCAAAACTGGAAGTCAGTCCTCTCAAACCTGCCTCTGCTTTATCAACCAAGTAATATTCATGTAATATTCTAAACCCTTTGTGGTCTTTTCAACAATCTTCACAGCGTCTTCACCAGGAGTAGATTCCATCTCAAGAAACCGTGTTCTTTGCTCTTCCATAAGAAGCAATTCCTCATCTGTTCAAGATTGACCATGAGATGGGAGTCGTCCAGTCCCACCTTCAGGCTCCACTTCTAATTCTCTTGCTATTTCCACCCCATCTGCAGCTGATTCCTCTGCTGAAGTCTTGAACCCCTCACAGTCATCCATGAGGGTGGGAATCAACTTCCTGTGAATGTTGATTTTTTGACCTCTTCCCATGAATCATGAATGTTCTTACTGGCATCTGGAAGAATGAATCCTTGGGGCACCTGGGTAACTCAGCCAGTTAAGCATCTGACTTCGGCTCAGGTCATGATCTCACAGTTCGTGGGTTCGAGGCCCGCGTCGGGCTCTGTACTGACAGCTCAGAGCCTGGAGCCTGCTTCAGATTCTGTGTCTCCCTCTCTCTCTGGTCCTCCCCCACTCATGCTCTATTTCTCTCTGTCTCAAAAATAAAATAAACATTAAAAACGTAAAAAAATAGAATAGTGAATACTTTCCAGACAGCTTTCAACTTACTTTGCCCAGATCCATATAATTTGGATATTATTAAATAATCTTAAATATTAAATAAATATATTAAACAGCATTAGATAATCTTAAATACTAAGACTTGAAAGCCAAAATTAATGCTTGATCCATGGGCTGCTGAATGGATGATATATTAGCAGGCATGAAAACAACATTAATCTCATTGTCCATCTCCATCAGAGCTCGTGGGTGACCAGATACATTGTCCATGAGCCATAACATCTTGAAATGAATCTTTTTTTTTCCTGACCAATAGGAATCAACAGTGGGCTTAAAACATTCAGCAATGTTTATTGCTTATAACCATGTTATAAACAGACGTGCTGTCATCCAGTCTTTGTTGTACTCTTTCTAGAGTGTAGGCAGAGTAGATTTAGTGTAATTCTTGAGGGACGTCGGATTTTCAAAGTGGTAAATGAGCAGTGGCTTCAACCTCAAGCCACCAGCTGCATTAGCCCCTGACAAGAGAGTCAGCCCGTCCTTTGAAGCTTTGAAAACAGGCATTGACTGCTCCTCTCCAGCTATGAAAGTCCTGCATGGCGTCTTCTCCTGTAAGGTTGTTTTATCTCTGTTGAAGTCTGCTGTTCAGTATAGGCACCTTTATCAATGTCTCAGCTAGATCTTCCAGGTAACTTGCAGCGGCTCCTACATCTGCACTTGCTGCTTCATTTCGCATTTGTGTGCTATGGAGATGGCTTCTTTCCTTACACCTCATGAACCAACCTCTGCCAGCTTTGGACTTTTCTGCAGCTTCCTCCCCTCATTCAGCCTTCATAGAACTGAAAAGACTGAGGGCCTTGCTCTGAATTAGGCTCTAGCTTCAGGGACTGTTGTGGCTGGTCTGGTCTTCTATCCAGGCCACTCAAACTTTATTCTTATCACCAGGAAGACTGTTTCATTTTCTTATCATTTGTGGGTTCACTGGAGGAGCACTTTTAATTTCCTTCCAGAATTGTTCCCTTGCATTCATGACTTGGCTAACTGGTGCAGGAAGCCTCGCTTTCAGCCTGTCTCCGCTTTCAATATGGCTTCCTTACTGAGCTGAATCATTTCTAGCTTTTGATTTAAAGTCAGAGACATGTGACTCTTCCTTTCATTTGAACACTTAGAGACCATTGTACAGTTATTAATTGCCCTAATTTCACTATTGTTGAGCCTCAGGGAATAGGGAGACCCAAGGAGAGGGAAAGAGACAGGGGGATGGCTGATAAGTGGAGCGCCCAGAACATGTATGACGGTATTGATGAAGTTTGCTGTCGTATACGGGCACGGTTCGTGGTGTCCCAAAACAATTACAATAAACATCAAAGATCAATGATCACACTTCACCATAACAGATATAATAATGAAAAAGTTTGGGGTGCTGGCTGGCTCAGTCAGAAGAGCATGCGGCTCTTGATCTCGGGGTCGTGATTTTGAGCTCCACGTGGGGTGTAGAGATTACTGAAATAAATAAAATTTTAAAGATAAAAATGAAAAAATCACTAAAATGGGACACAGAGACACAAGGTGAACAAATACTGTTGGAAAATGGCACCATAGACCTATTCAACATAGGGTTGCCACAAACCTTCAATTTGTAAAAAACACAATCTCTTCAAAGCACAACAGGGTGCCTGGGGGCTCAGTCAGTTAAAAGTCCGACTTCGGCTCAGGTCATGATCTCACGGTTCATGGGTTCGAGCGCCACATCAGGCTCTGTGCCGACAGCTCAGAGCCTGGAGCTTGCTCCAGATTCTGTGTCTCCCTCTCTCTCCGTCCCTCCCCCACTCATGCTCTGTCTGTCTCTCTCTCTCTCAAAAATAAATAAACATTAAAAATTTTTTAAGCTATTAAAAAAATCCAAAGCACAATAAAACGAGGTATGCCTGTCTATTATATTCCAACAACATGTTCCAAATGCTAAAAAGAAAGGTCACGTATCCTGACCACATTTTCTTCACTCACGCAATGGACGTTCTGAAATGCTCTATCAGTGAAGCAGGAACCAGACAGCAATGGGGAAACCGCAGCGAACAAGATGTGATCCTGGCTCTGGGAAGAAACACAAAAAAGCGGTCATGGCTTCCTCACTTCTAAAAGGAACATGTTGGCAGCACGGAGGAGCTTTGCCCAAATTCACTCCCTGGACAAAACCAGGACTAGAAACAACGCCTCCAATGTTGTGACTGCATCCTTTCTTTTTTTATTTTTTTAAATTTCTTTTAAATGTTTTTATTTATTTTTAAGAGAGAAAGATAGAGCATGAACGGCGTAGGGGCAGCGAGAGAGAGAGAGAGAGAGAGAGACAGAGAGAGAGAGACAGAGAAAGACAGAGAGAGAATCCTAAGCAGGCTCCAGGATCCAAGCTGTCAGCACAGAGCCTGATACGGGGCTCGAACCTACAAACGGTGAGATCATGGCCTGAGCCGAAGTCGGACATTTAACAGACTGAGCACCCAGGCACCCCTGGCTGAGTCCTTTCCATTCTACAAGGAGAGGCCATGTCTAGTCTTATGCTGCTCAGGGGACAACAAGAAAAAAGGTATGCTGCCAACTCTGAGTCTAACCCCCAACTCTTTAGGGATCCGCAGAGCTCACCTCCTCTCAACAGCCTTCTGGGAACGATTCTACGCACTAGATGCTATGATTCCCACCCCATCCCATATTGCAAGGGAGAAAAATTAACGTTCAGAGAGGGAAAGTGACTTCCCCAAGGAGGCACAGCTAGTCTGAGAGGATTTGCTCCTTTGCTGGCATTCTGCCGCTTCTTTTGGCATTTGCGGGCTCACTGTGCTCTCTGGCAGAGACATTTCCCTTGTCAGATTCCTAAAGAATAAGTGGCGAGGGGTGCTTCCTCCAAATATTCAGGTCTCTGGGCACTATGATTGCTCAGTTAGATCACCAGGCTCAAAACTCTGGCAGAAAACCCAACTTAAGCTGGAAAATACAGAGGTACAGCTAGATTTAGGTACAGTTGCGCTGAGGAACACAGATGAGGTGGTCAGGATTCGATGTCACTACCCATCTCTCTAGACTGTTTTCCTCTCTGCTGGCTTCATTCTCTTTCCTCATGATCACAAGATGGCTGCCAGCAGCACCAGGCATGCATCCTAGTCTCTCAGCAACTCCAACAGAAATAGGACTCTCGTGGCACCTGCATGGCTCAGTTGGTGGAGCATGTGACTGTTGATCTCTGGGTTGTGAGTTCAAGCCCCATGCTGGGTGTAGAAATTAATTAAAATTAAATTTTAATTTTAATTTTATTAAATTAAATAAAATTAAAAATTTTTAATTTAAAAATAAATTTTTAAAAAAATCTTAAAAAAAATAGGAGCACCTGGTTGGCTCAGTCAGTTAAGCATCTGACTCTTGATTTCATCTCAGTCATGATCTCATGGTTTGTGTGTTCGAGCCCTGCATCAGGCTCTGAGCTGACAGCTCAGAGGCTGCTTGGGATTCTGTCTGCCTCTCTCTGCCCCTCCCCTGCTCACACTAGCACACACTCTTTCTCCCTCTCTCTCTCTCTCTCTCTCTCTGTCTCAAAATTAAATAAACATCGGGTGCCTGGGTGGTTCAGTTGGTTAAGTGTCCGACTTCGGCTCAGGTCATGATCTCACAGTTTGTGAGTTCGGGCCCCGCATCAGGCTCTGTGCTGACAGCTCGGAGTCTGGAGTCTGCTTCGGATTCTGTGTCTCCTTCTCTCTTTGCCCCTCACCCACTTGTGCTCTGTCTCTCAAAAATAAATAAATGGAAAAAAAAGTTTAAAAAAGTTAAATAAACATCGAGAAAAACACCCCAGGTGGTTATTATATAAATAAATAAATAAATAATAAAATGAAAAGAAATACTCTCTTTTCTTAACAAAATTCCCCAAATTGAGTCTCATTAGCTCTTATTGGGACATGTGTCCATTCCTCTGCCAATCACTGTGGACAAGGGTTCTGACTAGACAGACCACAGATAGTGAGGGCCCCAGAAGTACCTGGCATTTGAGTCTGACTGTGGTTTTCAGCCAGCCCAACCTCAGGATTCCCCAGGGTCCAAGAAAACTGCCCCAGAATTTGTGGAGAGGCTTGCATTTCACAGGCTTTCAATTAATGGTAATGATTACTATTGGTATTATTCTCTGCTTTGCCCGTGCCATCATCTTGTATGGAACAGATGCCCAGTAATGTCTAGTATACAGTGGTGCCCAAAGGATCCTTAGTGGTTGACTGATTTCTTGTGGTTTTTCTTTTGGATTGATACCACAGACCAAGTCAGATAGAGTCTGGACAAACTAAGCAGCCCACAGGCATGCAGACAGAGTGAGACTCGTTATAAGGGCTCTTAAAATTTTATTTTATTTCTTCCTCCGTAACTGAGCAGAATCTACAGTGTAGAGCTCCCAGGGGAGAACACCAGCCTCTCCGAGAACACTCACACACCAGCCTGTCAAAGACAAAGGAGTCAGGAAGACACTGGAAGGAAGGAGCCCATCAGGATGCTGGCAGGGAAGGGGGCAGGTAGAGCTTGTCACACCCAATCAGATTCTTTCTTGACTCATCTAACCCCTCAGAGAGGTCGCCTGGGGACCAGGATGTCCCAGCCTGACCCTTCCCCATGGGCCACCGGCTACTCTAATTTAGTTGGGCAGTTTGAGTTTCTGTGAGGAACTGGAGGTCCATTAAGACATGACCAACAATGGCTGCTATTTATCAAGTGTGTGCCAGGCCTCCTACTGGGGATTTTCCATGATTTAAATATCGGACCAACAGAATGCGTTTTGGATACTCCCACTAACTCTGTGTTTGCTTTACTTTCTCCACTATTTTCTCCTTTGCCCTGATTTCCTTACTTAATTTCAAAAATAAAATATAAGAAATCTGTGTTTTTCTCTGAGTTCAAACCTAATCAATACACGTTTATTGTAACATAATGCAAACAATACAGAAATGAAGACAACAGGAAAAAAATCCCCCATTCCCCACTCCTCTGGTATGAACCACTGCTAACTCCTTGATGTGATTCCGCCTTGAGCTGTAATAACAGATGTGTGTCCATTCTGTGAAAGGAAAAGCATTATCCACCTGTTCCTAGCCTCCCCTCCCTCCCCTACGCTCAGGAAGGAAACTGTAGGTCAGGCAGCTGCAGTCTGGCTTTATCCTGGGGACTTGGGGAACAGGTGGAGGGAAGGGAAAGAAACAAGCTAGGAGAGCCAGGGCGGAGGCTGCTGAGTTGGCAAAAGGTGGGGAGAAGTTGGTGCAAGGGACCAACGAGGAGGTAAAATCAGTGCAGACTGGGCTTTGAGAGAGGAGTCGAGGGAATCAGAACGCAGATTTGGGGGCCGCTGTCCTGTGTACAGAGGGGAATGGGGAGGCTGGAAAAGGAAAGAGGGAGAGGAAAGCGAACTTTAGCAAGCTTTATTGAGATTATAAATGAGCCCTACTTTAACATTTTCAAATGAATTGAATACATGTTTAAATTGCTTTCTGCCCCCCCCCCACCTCCCTTCAAAAACTGCTTTTCAATGTTTCCTTGGGAGGAGGACCTGGTGTTTCTAGTTCAATAGGAGGCTGAGACTAGCCTCGAGGTGGTCCGGCTTTTCCCAGATTACTTTTTTATAAACAAAAAATGAGATTACATAATAATAATAACTGCTAAAATGTATTGCCTGCTTACTACATGCCAGGAACTGTGCTAAGGACGCTCCCATGTTAATTTGTTTAATTCTATAGTAACTAACGGGGTACGTGCTACTGTTATCCCATTTTACAAACAAGGAATTTGAGGCTCAGAGTGGTGAAGCAACTTGCCTGGGGTCACACAGCCAGCAGGTGGGGATGCTGAGATGAGATACTTGTCGATTATCTTAATCTTCTGGTAAATGTCATTGTTTTATTTTTTAGTTTTTTATCTATTTATTTTTTCGTAAGCAGCTTCAAATCCCTTTCTGCTTGTGATCAGGTGGGGATATACATAAACAAAGGTGGGCATACACTGTCTCTGGACCCACCCCCAATTCTTTGTGGTATCGCCAGTATTTTCTACATCAAGCACCCGAAACTGAGTGGGACACGGTCACTAATCCAGGGTGACAGAGCTTTTAAGTTGTGTCTTGGGATGTGAACTGCGTTGGTGTCTCAGTTACCCAAGCACAAATGCATAGCCCCTGAGGGCTGGACCTGAACAAGATGTGAAAAGTGATCTATTCCAGTCCCTTTCGCAGTTTATGAATTTCCTTGGCAGGTCCCCCACAACTCCCCTGAGGTCACCTGGCCCAAGTCTGAACACCTCCGTGGATAGCAGACCCACTGCTTTTGCGAAGCCCAGAGGGAAACAGCTGAGAAAGTAGGCCAGGCTGGAGCAGCAAAGCAGAAGAAATGCCTGAGAATTAGCTGAGAAGAACACAGGGAGACTGCCAGAGGGGACAGGAGTGCAGAGAGCGGAAAACCATTTCCTCAAAGGCCTTCCCTGCCAATAACAGCACTTTGATAGCAGCCCCTCTCAGTTAAGGAAGTAAGAATGTATTTTTTATAAGGAAACAAGTCACCCCAGAACCAGACTACTACAACCTAATACATTTTCCTTTCTGCCTTGGCTACTAGGAAGCTCTTGGGTAAGTTACATATTTACCTAATTAATTAATTCAGTCCAGACACCTGATAAATTTCTCCCTATCTCTTTCTAATGGCTTCCATCTCTCTTTTTAAATTGATTTTTCTATGATGTTTGCTTTAACACTGAGCGGATACCTCTTTGCATTTTTGTAAATGGAGGAGATATTGGTTATAAACAAAAACATTTTGTAATGTGAATGTATTGGTTGACTGCTGGAGACAGCCAGATGGTGGAGGAACTAGGAAAGGACACAGGACTGGGCCACGGTGGGGGAAAGTGGGTCACGTAGGAGGGAGAAGATGGAAGAACGATGATCAGTCCCCTAGGGAAGAGGAGCTTGGTGCTAGAGTATTTGACATGGTGGGAGGTCAGGGGCGCTAAAGAGGGAGTGGCTGAGTGTGGAGGAAGGAGTGTGCAGGTCAGCAGGGAAGGAGAGTGTCCTGGCTGTGGGAAGGGCCTGTGCAGAGAGCCAGACACGGGGAGGGAGCAGGAGCACAGGGAGAAGCTTCCATGGTTGGAGCGTCTAGAACAGTGAGGATGGTGCTGAGCTGGGGCTGGGGCTGGGGCTGGGGAGAGCCTTGTCTTTCGGTGAAGAGCTTTCATCATAAAGCCTGAATACTCACATTCTCGGGAGCTGGCCTGGGGAGCTGGCCTCCGACACACAGCAGGGCCTGGCAGCCCCAGGCCAGGAGCCATATCCCGCCCCAGGTGTCTTTGCCGGATGCAGCTACAACCTTTGGGCCAGGGGTGCCGGTGAGGGCAGGAGAAAGGCATTGACCCACGCGCCCTTGAAGCAGACCCCCGATACTCTGCTCTGCTGACTTGGCTGGGAACTCCCCAGGGGCTGCCCTGCCAATCAGAACCATGGAGGAAAACTCAGGGCTCCAACCAGGCCGGTGGGTGGGCGGGACCCACAAAAAGACCCTCTGACTAGGGCTGGGGACCATGGGATGAGCTTCTGCTCTGGAGTCAAACTCTCTGAATGGATTCTGGCCTCATGTGAGTGAGCCTGGACCACACTGTCTACTTCTCTGAACTTCATCTGTAAAACGGGAGTGATAGGGGCACCTGGGTGGCTCACTCAACAGTCGGTTGAGTGTCTGACTCTTGATTTCTGCTCAGGTTATGATCTCACAGTTCATGGGATTGAGCCCTGCATCCGGCTCTGTGCTGAGAGCATGGAGCCTGCTTGGAATTCTCTCTCTGCCCCTCTTTAACTCTCAAAATAAATAAATATTTAAAATGGGAGTGATGTTACCTCCCCTGAGGGCATGTTTAGAAGTTTAAGTGAGTTGACAAATGCAAAAGATTTAGCATAAAGTAGTTAATGAATAAATGTTCATTCTTGACGGAAAGAGGCCCTTGATGCAGCCACTCCTGGACCCCTGGACCGCGCACCCGCCTTCCGTGTCTCGAGTCCCGTGCGGCCACCGTGTTACTGCTGATGCAGTTTCCCCCACTCTATTTCGCCCAGTCTGTTCACTCTGTTGACTCCACTGGTCTCCCCAGTCTGACCCCAGCTCTGTGGCCCCAGAAGTGGGAGACTGGGGTTGGTGCTCAATAATGTCTTTCAAACTGTACTGAAGGTCTCTTCCAGGGGATGCAACCTATTTAATGAACACCTCCTCTTGTCTGCACCATCTTGTTTAGCCTTCACATAACCCCTATTCTCTTATTTTTTATTTTTTAATGCTTAATTATTTTTGAGACACAGAGACAAAGACAGAGAGAGAGCAGGGGAGGGGCAGAGAGAGGATGACACACAATCCAAAGAAGGCTCCAGGCTCTGAGCTAGCTGTCAGCCTAGAGCCTGACGTGGGGCTCAAACCCACGAACCATGAGATCATGACCTGAGCCGAAGTTGGACGCTTAACCAAATGAGCCACCCAGGTGCCCCGACATAACCCCTATATTCATAAATGAAGATCCTGAGGGTCAGAGAGGTGAAGTGCCTTGCCCCACATCACACAGCCTGTAGGGATGGAATCCACCTCTATCTAATTTCAAAGATCCTGCTCTTCTTAACTGTGGCTTTATACATCCTCACTGCTGCTCCTCCATGTGGAGGGCGGGATTCAGAGGCAAAAGGCTGCAGGACCCTGGGATGGGGACAGTCACTCAGAATCTCTGGGCATCAGTCTCCTAATCTATAAAATGAAGGAACTAGATCAGCCATTCTCAACCCTGGCAGCCTATTCAAATCGTCTGGGGAGCTTTAAAATGTACCAGTGCCTGGGCCTCACCTCAGGTCAGTTAAACCTGAATCTCTGAGTGGGTCCCAAAGTTTATAAACCTCCCACACGGTTTGCTCGCATGGTCCGGGCTGGGATCACCGAACTAGCCTCTCTCCCTGAGGCCTATTGCAAGAAGCCACTCAGTCTGGTGGGACTTTGGGACCAAGAAGATGTGGGTTCTAATCCCGGATCCACTCTTGTCCCTGCACCACTTTCATCCAGCAAATGAGGAGAGCAAGGCTCAGTGAAGTCCGAAGTCATGCAGCTAGGAAGTGGTACTGTGGGGCTTAGAACCCAGGTCTGCCCTCAGGAACATTAGGAAAAGCAGAGGAGATGTGGGTGGGTCCAGAGGCTCCCCTCTGGCCTAGACTGCCCCAGCTGGGGCGGGGCCCGCCGGGGCGGGGTGGGGGGTGGGGGGGAATCCTACAGCCTCCGCTGCCCCGTGACTCACGCCTGGGGAGCAGGTGTTGGGGCAGCATGAAGTCACCCAAACCGCAGCCATCTGCTCACCTAGCGCGTGCCCAGGCACCTCTGCTACCCGCTGTGCCCACACCCAGGGCAGCGACTGGCCGGTGTGGACAGACGGGGCGGCTTGTGTGTAGCTGGGGGGTGCTGGCCCCAGCCGCAAGAACACACTGGCAGGGAGGCTGGCCTCAACTTAAGGCACAAGCAGACCTTGTTTTTAAACACCTGCCCCGTCACTCACCCTTGACCCAGCAGGTCAAAGCACCTTTGCAAAACACTGCATGATATGTGTGAAAAAGCACAGCTCACAGGCTTCCCAGCAGGCCTGTGACCGTGCCGGTCCTCACCTGGAGCACCTTCCCCCTTGCCCTTCCTTGTAGGCCTGAGTCTCCCTGCCGACCTTCACATGGGCCTTCTGGGGCCCCCCCTCAGGGGCCCCCCTCATTCTCTGTGACTATACCCCTGTTCTGCCTTCTATTTGTCAGAATGTATCACTCTAGGGGCTCCTGGGTGGTTTAGTCAGTTCAGCTGAGCGTCTGACTCTTGATTTCGGCTCAGGTCACGATCCCAGGGTCATGGGATCAAGCCCCATGTTGGATTTTATTGAGCACTTACTATGTGGCAGGTTCTCTCTCTCTCTCTGTCTCTCTGTCTCTCTGTCTCTCTGTCTCTCCTTCTGCCCCTCTCCCCTGCACACACACACACACACACACACACACACTCTCTCTCTCTCTCTCTCTCTCTCTCTCTCACTCTAAAATAAAGAATAAAGGGGCATCTGGGTGGCTAAATCGGTTAAGCATCTGACTTTGGCTCAGGTCATGATCTCATGGTTCATGAGTTTGAGCCCCATGTCAGGCACTGTGCTTGACAGCATGGATCATGCTTGGGATTCTCTCTCTCCCTCTCTCCCTCTCTCTCTGCCCCCCCCCCAATAAAATAAATGAACATAAAATTTTAATTTATTTAAAAAAAAGAATGTATCACTCTATGCTTAACTGTTGATGACTTACCTTTTGTTTCTCTCCAGTTAGATTGTAAAGCCTAGAAATGCAGGGATGACTGTGTCTTTTGTGTTTTGTCCTGTCTCTTCATGAGGAGTCCCTAACATGCCACAAAATTCACCCATTTTAAGGTTATAATTCAATGATTTTTAGTAAATTAACAGAGTTGCATGAGCATCACCACAATCCAGTTTTAGAGCTTCAGTCATCTGGCTTGCAGTCCACCCTGCTCTCACCCTCATCCCCAGGTGATCACTGAGGTGCTGTCTGTCTCCCTGGGTGTTGCCTTCTCTGGAAATGGCACATCATCTAATACACGGGCTGGGCTGGGTTCTTCGCATGGAGTCTCTGAGCTTTGTTCTGTTGTTGCGTGTCGATAGTTTGTTCCTTTTACTGCTGGGCAGTATTCTGTAGTGTGGATGTGGACTTTTTATCCATTCATTCACCTCTTTGATTTCTGGATTGCCTCCAGGTTTTGTCTGCAGAATCGTGCCCCTGTGCACATTTGCCGACAAGTCTCTGTGTGGACAGACGCTCCATTTCATGCAGGTGAAATGTACACGGGTACCTCACACCTGTGAGCGGAGCTGCTGGGGTGATATGCTAAGTGTACGTTTAGCTTCTTCAGAGACGATCCAACTGGTTTCCGAAGCGGCTGTATCACTTTACATTCCCACCAGCAATGCATGAAGTGGCACCACGTCTTTTATTTACCAAAATATCCCCAGGATGTAGCCTGAATACCTGCCACATAGTAAGTGCTCAATAAAATCAGCATGTGGTTGGGCCCCTACTAGGAGCCCGACATTGTGCTACTCACGGCGCTTGGGCAGCGCTTGGAACCCCCATCTTCACCCCCAAGAAGGACCCTGATAGAATGATGTCTTAACACAAGGCCCTTGGCTCTCTGGAAGATGGTGGAGGAATGAGCTCCCCCCAAGAGTGGAGCTTCTCCACATTGTCCATAAAAGTCTGCTAAAGAGATCATCCCAAACTGAGGTCCACGTGACACCATTATGCTTTCTTTTTTGCCTTGGCGGAGAGGGTGCTCGGAGCAGTATTACGTTGACATGAACTCTTGGACAGCAGGTCCCAGGGCCTACTTGCTTCTGGCCCCCTGGAGCCCAGCACGGTCCTATCCCAGGGTGCTTTCTCAGCAAATGCTTGCTGGGTAGAATGAAATGCAAAAGCAGTAACTTGACTTAGAATATTTTTATCGAATATTCCCAGTGGTCCGTGTATTTTTTTCAACTGTATGTGTAGCTTACTGTCGATGCTGCAAATGTTACTTGGTGGAGGATGAATTATGAAAGAATAATAGTGAAGAAAAGAGTTCCTGGTATTAAGATGTTTACCTCTGGAGGGAAAGATAAATCACACACAAATGGCTGCAGAGGAAATGAGGGCATGATGGATGCCATACAGGAGTCATTAGGGGCTGTGGGAGTTCAGCGGCCAGAGTTTGGCTCAGGGACCAGGAGAAGAGGCAGGAGAGGTGAGGGTTTAACATCAGGTGAGATTTCCAGAGGCCAATGCTTAAACGCTTAGGGACCTAAGCAGGCTAGATTTGCGGGAAACAGGCCCTCTCACCCTTGTAGGAGGTGGAAGCTGGTGGAAGGAACAGCTGGTTCAAGAATTCTCATAAAGAAGGGGCGCCTGGGGGGCTCAGTCGGTTAAGCGTCCAACTTCGTCTCAGGTCATGATCTCACGGTTTGTGGGTTCAAGCCCCGCGTCGGGCTCTGTGCTGACAGCTCAGAGCCTGGAGCCTGCTTTGGATTCTGTGTTTCCCTCTCTCTCTGCCCCTCCCCTGCTTGCTGTCTCTCAAATAAATAAACATTTAAAAAAATTAAATTTTTTTTAATTTTAAAAAGAATTCTCAAAAAGTAAAAGAGAGAGAGAAAAAAAAGAAGCTGGTCTTGAAAACACATATTCCTTTTGATCCAGAAGTTCTACCTTTAGGAATTTCTCTTACAGAAATAATTAAAGATATGCACAAAAATGCAGCTGTAAAGATATTCCCTTGCAGAGTAGATTTTAATAGACACTAATTATGCTGAGAAGCTTTTGGCAGAATCTCTATAGCCATTAGAAATATATTGATGTAGGATATTTATTGGAATATTCATGATTTGTAGCTGAATTCAGCAAAAGGAAGGTTATGACACTGCATGTAGCCAGCAACTCGGCGGTTCTTTCTTGGCTATTTATCCCAGAGAGATCTGTATTCCTTCCCATACACAAGAAGACTTGTACCAGAATGTTCTGTAGTGTGGTTTGCAAAAGTAATCATCAGTGGAATAAGTAAAGAAACTGACCTGCTCACTCCCCAGCAATATGATGGAACAAACGAGGGTGTGGGGGAGCAACATGAACACACCTCTAGCACATAATGCTGTAAAGCCGGAAGCAAGTTGCAGAAGGATGTAAGCAGAATTCTGCTATTCATTGGAAGTAACAACAACCACAGTGTGCTTGAGACACTGACTTGGGGTGGAGGGGTGCCCAGGAGGAACTGTAAAAGACCACCCATATCTGTTAGGTGTTTTTTTAAGGGGGGGGAAGCAAACATGCTAAAAATGTTAAGATTTATCAAAACTCAGTTCATATAAATATATACATGGGTAGGGGCACCTGGCTGGCTCAGTCGGTAGAGAAACTCTTGATCTTAGGGTTGTGAGTTTGAGCCCCATGTTGGGTGTAGAGATTACTTGAAAATAAAATACTTTTAGGAGCACCTTAGGTGGCTCAGTCAGTTAAATGTCTGACTCTTGGTTTTGGCTCAGGTCATGATCTCACGGTTTGTGAGTTCAAGGCTTGCGTCGGGCTCTGTGCTGGCAGCATGGAGCCTGCTTGGGATTCTCTCTCCCTTGCTCTCTGCCCTTCCCCTGCTCATGCTCTATCTCTTTCTCTCTCTCTCTCTCAAAATAAATAAACATTTAAAAATATATGGGGAGAACTAAAATTTAAAGAGTATTGTGTGTGTGTGTGTGTGTGTGTGTATAGCAAATAATCACTGAATCACAGGTATTTCTGTGTGACCAGATCACAGATTATTTTTATTCTCCTATATCTGCATTTTCTGATTTTCCTAGAATGAACATGTATTACCTGTGCAATAGTTTAAAACCTTAAAGAAAATAAGAGTCTAAAAACCTGCAGGCGGCGGTAGATGCCACTCTCAGTTCAGTCAGGAAGCCAGTTGGATCCCATCAACTCTCAGCTCTGAACCAAGATCCAGATGCTCCAAAGATTCAGTGAGAAAGATGTGCTGTTGTACTCTTGCTCCATTGTCTCCCTAGGATCCTATCTGTCCCCCGTAGGTACGGGCCTGCCATATAGAACGCTCATATTCTCTCCATGGACCCCCCACATCAGCCCCTCCCAGCTTGTTGCTCCGTGAAGCATGAAATATCCAAGGGCAGGGGGGCAAAATGTAGATAGACACGTAATTCACATATATACCACACGTCTGTAATCACAACTGTAAGAGGGACGTAAGATACAGCACCAGGATGTGACTTGCGTCAGGTGCCTACATCTGAATGAATCACTGTGATCTCAGAGTGGCTTTCCCATGAGAAAAAATGGTGGTGGTATTGTAACAGAAGGAAGAAAGGAAACTACTGTGTAGATAAAAAAGAATAAAAAGAAAAATAAAAAATAAAAATAATAAAAATATTAAGTCTCACAGTCCTAAATAAATAAATAAAGACAAAGCCGCAGAGAGGGCATTCTGGGCAGAGACAACGGTAGGACCAAAGGCCGGCCGTGGAGAAGCTCCTAGCGCATTGGGGTACCAGGCAGGGGAAGGATGGGAAGGAAAGCCTTTGGAACACACTACCCGTGCAACACGTGGGACTAACCCAGGACATGGGGCCTCACACCCCACTCTCTGGCCCCCGGGGGGCCTCAGGTATAGTCCCAGGAACCTGGCTCCCCTAGGAGTTTAGTGATAATGTAAAAACAAGTATAAGCATCATGTGAGTCCTCCATGTGACCCAGGCCTCATGGCCCAGAGCCGCCAGCCCTCTTCCAGAGCCCGTGTGGGGCTGTGCTCCGGGTCTGGTCCATGCCAACAGCGCTACTTTGTCTCAGGCTGATGAGGAAAGAAAGACGCAGGCCTCAGCCTGGCTGGTTTGTTTTCCAGCACCATGAGCTCAGCCCTTGGGCCTGGGACAATTCCAGGGGCTTAGGAGATTTGCAGACCTGAAAAATAAATTTTGTTGACTCTAAAATAACAACAGAAACAACCAAAATAATACACACACACACACACACACACACACACACCCTGTTAACTGAAATAATTTCAATTGCAGAATTATAAAAGTAAATTCCTTTTGATTATTTTTTAAGGTTATTTTTTTATTGGAGGGGAGGGGCAGAGAAAGAGGGAGAAAGAATCCCAACCAGGGGGGCACTTGGGTGGCTCAGTCAGTTAAACATCTGACTTCAGCTCAGGTCATGAGCTCACAGTTTGTGAGTTTGAGTCCCATGTCGGGCTCTGGGCTGTCAGCACAGAGCCTGCTTCAGATTTTCTGTCCTCTCTCTCTCTGCCCCTCTGCTGCTTGCTCTCTCTCTCTCTCTCTCTCTCTGTCTCTCTCAAAATAAATAAACTTTAAAAAAACAAAAAAGAATCCCAAGCAAGCTCTGTGCTGTTAGCATGGAACCCAAAGTAGGGCTCCATCCCACGAACCGTGAGATCATGCCCTGAGCCAAAATCAAGATGTGGACGCCCAACCAACTAAGCCACTCAGGCGCCCCCAAAATAAATTCCTTTTTAAAACCAAAAAAAATTATATATGTTGTGGAGTGTGGGTACATTTTAATATGTTCGACAAGAGGTATGGGAGAGCCTCCCAAGGTGAGAAGGACACAGGGCCCGTGAAGGTCCTTAAAACAGTCCTGGTTAAAGCTTAAAACATACAAGGACAACACGCCCATAGCAAGGAAGGCCATGATGAGCCCATGTGCTGATGAGAGGTCTTCCCTGGCCCAAATGGAAGTGGCCAAACTGAGTCAGCCCACACATCAAAGACACTCCGAAGTTAGGGCGCCTGGGTGGCTCAGTCGATTATACATCTGATTCTTGATCTCAGCTCAAGGCTTGATCTCAGGGTGGAGAGCTCAAGCCCCACACTGGACTCTATGCTGGCTGTGAAACCTACTTAAAGTTTTGGGGGGCACCTGCGTGGCTCAGTCAGTTAGGCGTCCAACTTCAGCTCAGCTCATGATCTCATGGACCGTGGGTTCGAGCCCCGTGTCGGGTTCGGTGCTGACAGCTCAGAGCCTGGAGCCTGCTTCTGATTCTGTGTCTCCCTCTCTCTCTGCCCCTCCCCTGCTTGTGCTCTGTCTCTCTCTGTCTCTCAAAAATAAAGAAACAGTAAAAAAATTTTTTTAATAGAAAAAAAAAGTTTGGGGGCACCTGGGTGGCTCAGTCAGTTAAGCGTACGACTTCAGCTCAGGTCAT
>CM053570.1:86291603-86352259 GCA_028646485.1 Cryptoprocta ferox | reverse complement strand
GCTGACAGCTCTGAGCCTGGATTCTGTGTGTCTATCGCTCTCTGCCCCTCACCCACTTGAGTGCTCTCTCTCGCTCTCTCTCTCTCTCAAAAATAAATAAACATTTAAAAAAAGTTTATAGAAGCTCCAAAGTGAAAACAAAAGTGAACAAAAACCTCAATGCACTAGCAGAGTCAGTAAAACCCTCCTGATTCCAAGGGGTGATTCTGATTCCACAAAACATCAGCATCCGGCACATGATATGAATGGCGTTCATCTGAATGTTATGGGGTTTGCATTTCTGTCTGTGATTCATTTGTAACTGGTTTCATAGTTGTATAGAAGCCCAAGGAGTCTGTATGTAGCTTTACGCTGTAAGGAGCAGGGTGACGAAAGCGATTCGGCTCCGTGTTGGCGGAGAGGGTCTTCCGCTTGGAGAGCCTGTTGATACCTCGCTCAGGTTTGGGAAACACCGGCAGGGGCACAGGCTGGGAGCACGGCTTCGGGGAGACGAATGGGGCAGCATTTCGGGGGACCAGCCGCAGTGAGAACAGAGCTGGCGTGAGGCTGAACACTGGATGGCAGGGCCGACGCGAGGATCTAGGAAGCCCCAGGAGCTTGATACAGACAGGCCACCACCCTGAAATGTCCCCTGGCGGGAGTCCTGGGTCTCCAGGCTGAAGGCAGAAAATATACCTGTCCTGGTCCCGCTGGGTCCCCGGGGTCAAACCAGTGCATGGAGGTCTGTGCGTTTGCTGAATTAGGCGGGCCCGGAAGGAAGACGCCGTTTCTCTTTTCTTCAGACCTTGCATCCGATGCACCAGTCTGTCATTTTGCTCTCCCTCCGAAGCATTTCCAGACTCAGTCCCTCCTCCTGGCCGCCACCACCCTTCACCTACACTGTGTCAGTGGGGTCCTCCCTGGTGCCCCTGCTCTGACCCCGTCTCCTGAGAGCCTCTTCTCTATGCACAGAAAGAGGGGGGTTTTAGTCTATGTGCTCGGCCTTCGTGGCTTCTCACCAAGTTTAGAATTAGATCCAAACTCTTCATGGAAGCCTCCTAAGGCCTGCGTGACCTACTTCGGCCCACCTCTGCCACCTCCTCTCCTCCCCTCGCCCTTCTGCTCACTTAGCTCCAGCCACAGTGTTCTTGATGTCGCCAGAAAATGCCAAACTCATCAGGTGTCAGGACGTTCGCTCCTGCTGTCTCGCACTTGGGATGCTCATCCTCGGGGCTCAGCGGGGTGGCCCCTCCTTCCCTGATAATTCCTACACCCACATCACTGCCTCAGAGAGGCCCTTACCCTGATCCCCTACAAGATGGAGGGCTCACCACCGCCCCTCCCCTGCCATCCATTAGTCTGTGTCAAGCGCTCATAGCACTTACTGCTTCCTGACCTCGTCCGTGTATTCATTATTCTTTCACATCCAAGTCTGTAGTGGATCTTGAGCCCCCGGGGGGGCCGGGCCATCTCTGCCCTGTTCACCTGGACTAGGGCCTGGCATACAGTAGGTGCTCAGTAAAAGTTGACTGGGTGAAGAATGAGGTCACCTTTCATACTGCTGGAATGGCCATAATAAAATAGGTGAGGATGTAGAGAAATGAGAGCTTTTATACACTGCTGGTGGGAATGTGAAAAATGGGACAGTTAGAGTTTGTCAGTTCCTCAGAAAACTTTAACATGGAGTGACCATATGATCCAGCGCCTCCACTCCTAGGTACATGGGCAAGAGATATGAAAACATACGCCCACATAGAACTTTGTTCGTGAATGTTCATCGCAGCACAAATTGCCAAAAAGTGGAAACAGCCCACATTTGCCACAGTTCACAATTGCCAAAACGTGGAAACAGCCCAAATGTCTACCAGCTGACAAACATATAAATAAAATGTGGGATGTCATTACAATGCAATATTATTTAGCAACAAAAAGAGATGAAGTAATGATTCATGCTATAACACAGACAAACCTCAAATATATATAGTACTAAATACAAGGAACCAGACAGGAAAAGCCACATATTACATGATTTCATTTATATGAAATGTCTAGAACGGGAAAATACATAGAGACAGACAGAAAGTAGATTAGTGGTTTCTAGGGGCCGTTGGGGTGTGATGGGGTGTGACCACTAATGTGTATATGGTCTTTTTTGGGGATGATGACGTGTTCTGAAATTAGATACTGGGGATGGTTGCACAAGCTTGCGAATATACTAAGAACCACTGAACTGTATTCTTTAAAAAGGTGAACTTTAGAATATGTTAATTATATCTCATTTAAAACAAATCTGTACACAAATTTTGATAGTAGCAGTATTCATAATTGCCAAAAAGTAGGAAGAAAACCCAAATGCCCATTACCTGATGAAGCTATTTTAAAAGTTCATTGAGGGGCGCCTGGGTGGCTCAGTCGGTTGAATGTCAGACTCCTGATTTCAACTCGGGTTGTGATCTCAGAGTTCTGGGATGGAGCCCTACGTTGGGCTCCATGCTGAGTGTGAAGCCTGCTGAAGATTCTCTCTCTGTCTGTCTCTCTCTCTCAAATTATAAAATAAAAAAAGTTTGGAGTGCCTGGGTGGCTCAGTCAGTTGTCGTTTGAGTGTCTGACTTCAGCTCAGGTCACGGCTCGGGTCATGATCTCACGGTTGTAGTTCAAGCACCACATCGCACTCTGAGCTGTCAGCGGGGAGCCTGTGTCCACCTCTCTCTCTGAACCTCCCCCACAAGCGCTCTCTCTCTCAAAAATAAATAAACATTAAAAAAAAAAAAGGTTAGGGTCACCTGGGTGGCTCAGTCAGTTGAGCATCTCACTCAATTCCAGCTTGGGTCATGATCTAATGGTTCATGGGATTGAGCCCCACATCAGGCTCTGTGCTCACAGCACAGAGCCTGCTTGGGATTCCCTCTCTCCCTCTCTCTCTGCCCCTCCCCTGCTCACACTCTCTCTCCTTCTCAAAATAAATAAATACACTTAAAAATTTTTTTAAACTAAAAATTTTAAAAAGTTTATTGAATGAATGAATGATAAAGTAAAGGAGGAAGATAAGGGAGGAAGATCACCTGAGAAACCCTTCCCTAGGTCTGGACAGAGCTGATTCCCTAAGATACGCTCGCTGTGGAGCCCACGGCACCTGTTAGTGCCCTTAGTGCCCTTCTCTCCCCTCTTTCTGCCCCTGCTTCTCACTTGCACCACCAACCCCCCTCCCCCCCACAGCCCGCACGCGCGCGCGCACACACGAAGTCTGAGATTGTGGTGGAAACAGGCCTGTGCTGGGCTGGCTGAGGTGGAGCACAGCTGCCCCTGGTGGTGGCCTGAAGTGAGCACTTGGGAAGGCGGCAGGGGCTAGGGAGGCCCCGGGGACAGGCTGGGGTTGGAAGAAACTTCCCAAATGTCTAGAGGCAGGGAATTCTATGGATGATGCCTAGGACGCTTTGCTAATAAGTTTCTGAGGCGGATATCAGGATTCATAATTATTACTGGACTTTTCGGTTTGTTTCCTCCTCCTCCCAAAGTGATGTGGGCACCAGGAGTGCGGGAATGTGTCTGCTGCTTCATGCTGCCCTTGCAGCTTCCAGCACGGTCCCTGGCACTTAGTAGGCACCCAACAAAAACGTGTGGGCGGTCGTTTGTTGTAGTAGAAAGAACAGATGGAGAAGCCAGGGTGTGAATCCTGTGTCTACCTTGTTAACCCAGTGACCTTGGGTAAGTCACATGACCTCAGTGGGGATGATGGGGGAGAACACTCTGCAGGGTCTACAGACCCAGGGTGAGGTCCCAGAGCTCCACTAACTTGCTCAGGTAAGTCCCTTGACATTTCAGGCCTCTGTTGTGCCCCCTTTAAAAATTAGGAGAGTAATACCTTCACCTCTGCTCCTTTGACCCCTTGAGTCAATGAATATGTACTAAGAACCCACCGGGGCACCTTGGGCGTCCGACTTCGGCTGAGGTCATAATCTCAGGCTCATGAGTTCAAGCCCCACATCAGGCTCTGAGCTGTTCAGGCTCTGAGCTGACAGCTCAGAGCCTGGAGCCTGCTTCAAATTCTGTGTCTCCTTCTCTCTCTGCTCCTCTCCTGCTGGCATTCTGTCTCTCTCTCTCAAAAATAAATAAACACTAAAAATTAAAAAAAAAAAAAAGAGAGAAGAACCTTCCACATGTCAAGTGTTGTGCTACTGCTGGGTTCACAGCAAAGAGCCACATCTGTCTCTGCTCTCGGGGAGCCTATATTCCAGCAAATGAAGCCAACAACAGCCAATTATCACACACCTAAACCTATTCCAGATGGAGCCTGCAGGTTATAAGGTGGCTGGAAGAGAGGATGGAGGGAGGCGACACCCGAGATTAGGTCAGAGGAAGCCCCTCTGGAGAAGGACATTCAAACTGAGACCGAAGGAAGGTGAGGCTTGGTGAGAAGAATGTTCCAGAGATGTGGGAAGGTGTTCAGGAGGGAAGCAGCGCCACCTCGCGTCATGGAGAGTCACAAGGAAGCCAGGGCAGTCCAGGCCCAGAGGGAGGAAGGGCAGGAGAGGCCGGCAGGGGGCCAGATCACTGCCGCCTGGTGGGCCACCGTCAAGATTCAGATTTCATCTTAAGTGCAACAAAAGGGCATGAAGCAAAGAAATGAAAATCATGGGGCATCTGGGTGGTTCAGTCGGTTAAACATCCAACTCTTGATTTCAGCTCAGGTCATGATCCCACGGTTTGCGAGTTCAAGCCCCACATCGGGCTCTTTGCTGACAGCACAGAGCCTGCTTCAGATTCTCTGTCTCCCTCTCTTTCTGTCCACCCTCCCACTTTCTCTCTCTCAAAAATAAACATTTAAAAAAAAAAAGCAGAAATAAAAATCATGCTTCCCCCACCCAATGCCTCACCCTCCGAGATCCAGTCAATATTGACTTAATTCTGGAGAAGAGACCAAGTTGAGTGAGAACGCAGTTTGGCAGTATGGTTCAATCAACTTTATCAATGTACAAGGCCACCCTGAGAATCAGCTTTCTAAAATAATCTAGAACATTTGCTAGGGCAGGCATAAGATTCTAATTGCTGCACAAAAGAAATAACAGAATGTTGGATCCTCCCTTTGGGGCAAAAAAAAAAAAGAGAGAGAGAGAGAGCCTGGGTTAAGTATCCAACCTCAGCTCAGGTCATGATCTCACAGTTTGTGGGTTCAAGCCCTGCGTAGGGCTCTGTGCTGACAGCTCAAAGCCTGGATCCTGCCTCATATTCTCCCTCTCTCTCTGCCCCTACCCCGCTCATGCTGTCTTTCTTTGTCTTTCTCTGTCTCTCTCAAAAAATAAATAATAAATGTTAAAATAAATAAATAAATAAATAAATGAAAGAAGCAATACCTGGGACCCAAGTCAGAGTCTCCTGAGTGTAGAGTTTGAAATCTGTATCTTAACATGCTTCCCAGCTATTCTAATGCAGCAGGCCCAGTGAGAGAAAATCTAAGCTCTTTACATATAATGGGATATTTTGCAGGAAAAACAATATTACAGAAATATGCCTTCTGAAGCCTATTGGTTATATTTTATTTGCTTAGGATAAAAAGTAGTTTGCTAAATAGTATAGGAGTATATCTTTCTTGTTTTGTTTTTGTAGTCTCTGGTTTTCCACAACAAACATTGATTATTTTGGTAAGAGGCAATGAAATATAAGAAGGAATGGAAGAAAAAAGAAGAAGAAGAAGAAGAAGAAGAAGAAGAAGAAGAAGCAGCAGCAGCAGAAGCAGGAGGAGGAGGAGAAGGAGGAGGAGGAAGGAATGGAAGCAAAGTCTTTCAGGGGCAGTAATGTGATAACTCAGATACTTCTTGGTGTGATCATTGTGCGCCCAGGTGGAAAGACTGGATTTCACTCACTCTACCATTCAAAGGTTGTATCGACCCCCTCTGTGTGCCCTGCCTGAATTAGGGGCTGGTGAGCAGGCACAGATGCGGTCTCACCCCAGTGGACACAGAGTCAAGTCAGGAGACAGACATTAATCAAGTCATTGCATGAATGAGCAGAATGACAACCTAAACTAATTTTCTGGCAGGAAAAAAACATGGCTTTTTGAGAGGGTTTACCCTAGAACTTGACCTAGACTCCAGGGTCATGTAGGGTCTCATTGAGGAGGTGATCTCTGAGGTGAGATCTAAAGGGTGAATAGTAGTTAACTACGTGAAGGAGTGGAGGCGGGAAGGAAAGCGGTCCAGACAGAGAAGGAACAGCATATGCAAAGGCCCAGGGGTGGGAGGGAGTCCTGTGGATTTGAAGAACTGAAAAATACAGCCCTTGTGGCCGGAGTGCAAAGAAGTGTGTAAGTAGGGGCCCTAAGAGAGGCTGGGGAATTACCAGGGGCCAGAACATGTAGGCCTTGCAGGCTGTGTTAAGGTTTGGGGTCTTAATCCAAAGAGCAACGGGAAGCCACCAGTGTTTCAAACGTGGAGATGGCATAATCAGATCTGCACTGTGACGTGGACCACTCTGGCTGGTGTGTGGTGAAAAGTCTGGAGGGGGCCCCTGAGACAACTCCGGGAGACCAGACAGGATGGTTATGGTTATGTTTTTCTTAAGAGCCTAGGCCGGAGATGATGGTACCTGGGATAGTGTTGGAGAGAGGCTGATAGTGGGCAGTAGCTGGGGATGGACTGCATATTGAGGTGAGCAGGAGAGAGGTTTCCAGGATGACTCCCAGGTTGATGGTGGGAAGGATCCTTTGAGAATCGGGTTGGGGGAGATGACAAGTTGGACTGGACAGGTTGGGTCTGAGGTATGCTTGAGACACCCGAGTGGAGACGTGGTACTAGTGTCCGGATGTACTGACCTGGGGTTCAGAGGAAGAGCTAGGCTAGAATGGGGTCCTCAGTCTTGACATTGCTGACCCATTGAGGCTGGGTAATTGTCATGGGGCTGTCGTGTTCATTGTGGGATGTTTAACGGCATCCCCGGCCTCTGCCCACTAGATGGCAGTAGCACCCTCTCTAGCTGTGACAACCACAAAAGTCTCTAGATGTTTTGCTAAAGGTCCCTTGGAGCACCCAGTCACCCACAGTTGAGACACCCTGGGCTAGAGGTGTTTGGGAGTCATCAGCACCTATGGGGGTGTGGCCACGACTGCCCAGGGAGAGAGTGTGAGATGGAAGAAGAGGGTCCAGGACCCAGTGCTGAGGAGTGACCCCAGCTAAAGCCAGGCACAGCACTGCAGGCCTGGAGACCAGGGCAAGAAGCGGGAAGAGAACCAGGGGCCAGAAACTGGAGTGAGGGAGGGCTTCCAGAAGGAGCATGTAGCCAGCAGCATTATGTGCTGCTGAGGGAGCTTGAGTGTATTGAGCCTGAGCCATGTCCACTGAGCTTGGTGACTTGGACAGTGTGGTGACCTCGGGATGCTTTGGTGGAGCTGGGGGAGGGCCCCAAACCCCAAATGGCCCAGACCACAGAAGATAAGAGGAGGAAGCAGGGAAATGAGCGCAGCGAGAGCAGACAGCTCTTCCGGAACTTTTGCCAGGAGGAGAAATAGGGGGCAGAAACAGGTGGGTAGCTTGAGTTGAGGGGCGGGGGTGGGGGAGGTGGAGGTTGTTTGAACGCACTTTTACGATGAGAAAGACTTAAGCATGTTAAGCATCCGGGGACAGTCTGGCCCAGAGGGTGGAAGGTGCCATACAAAGGCGATCATTAGATGAAGACAGGAACGAATGGGACCAGGGGGCCGGGGGCTGACTGGCCAGTGGTGGGTGGTGGAAGGGGATTGGGGAAGGCGGCAGGTGTGGGGAGTTTTGCCTATCTTGTGGGTAATTGTGAGGGTCTCCAACTGAGAGGGGTGAGGCCTGCAGGCTGTGTTTGTGGAAGGAGTGTTGAAGGTGTGGGGCAACTGGAGAAACTTGAAAGCTTTGATACCAGGTTGCAGAAAGTGAGAGAGAGGTTTTAAGGAGACATATTTAAAGAGCCCAGTGCGGTTCTGGATCCTAAGGCAGAGGCAGATTAAGAGCTGCTCTCCTAGTTATTCATTGTCTGGGGTTCAAAACTGGCTCTACCCTTTAGTTAAGTGGCTTACCATCTCAGTGTCTTAGTTCCCAACCTGTAAAATGGGGATTATAACAGAACCTACCTCATAAATTTGCTGTGAAGATTCAATTAGACAAAGTGCGTTAAGTTCTCACAACTTGGAAGAGCACAAGGGGTGGCCCCGCTGGCATTCCTGGGCTTGCAAAACCCGGCAGGTTTTATACCAGACTGACCAGCAAGGGGCAGCACGTCCATGCAGGAAAGCACTTGGTGCATGCCTTTAGGTCAAGGTGCCTAAGCCAGCAATGATGCAGGCTGGAAGGGGGCCCAGGCTAGCATCGAGCCCCATTTGGGTGGGGAAAAAGGTTAGGAGTGGGGTGGGGTGCCCCAGCTCAGGTGGGGTGGGGAGCAAGCAGTGTGAGGGCTCATGGAGTGTCTCTGGGAAGAGTAAGAACAGCTTTGTGGGCAGAAAGGAGCATGCTTTGATAAGCCAAAAGGAAAACAGACAAATTCATACTAGCTGTTTCTGTGTGCCCAAAGCCAGACTATGCTGGGTGCCCAGGGATGTTCTGGGCAGAACAAGATGAAGAACCCAGTCTAGCTTAAGAAGTAGTCTTGCTGGGGTGTGTGGCTGGCTCAGTCGGTGGAGCATGCGACACTTGATCTCAAGGTTGTGGGTTCGAGCCCCATGTTGGGTGTAGAGATTACTTAAAAATAAAATCGAAGGGGGAAGAAGAAGGAGGAGGAAGGAGGAGGAAGGAGAAAGAAGGAGGAAGGAGGAAAGAGGAAGGAGGAAGAAGGAAGAAGGAAGAAGGAAGAAGAAGAAGAAAAGAAGAAGGATGGGTGAGCCTGGGGACGGGAAGGGAACTATGCTGGCTTGAAGAGGTCAGAGTTCAGGCTGGGATCTGGGCTGGGAGGTGGGGAGCGAAATGACTATTAGGGATTTGCAAGCTAGGAGTTAGGAAGCAGAGTGGGAATGTGGGACAGGGAAGCCAGATTTGGAGGAGGGGGGGGATCTGAGAGAGGAAGGATGGAGAGAACCAGTCAGACTCCAGGAGAGCCAGGGCCCCAGACACAACCTTCGGGCAGAGTCTCAGACCCAGCAGCCAGAGCAGGCTGAGCGGGCCTCACTGGGCCTCCAGTCCTCCCCTGCCTTGATGAAGCCTCTGTAGAGATAGGGGGGTCCTGTGGGGCCACTGCCCTCTAGGCTCGATTCCCCTGCCAGTAGGTGGTAAGGCAGCCTCTTCTTTTTCCTGGTCCTTCTCCTAGGTCCCTTTGCTCCCCTGCCTATTGTCCGAGCAGACATACCACCCAGAGCCTATTCTCTGAGATATGGGGATCCATACCTGGCTGCAAACTCAGCCAAGGCCGGGATTACAAACAAGGCCAAGGCTGCTTGTGTGGACCATGCTCCCGCCGTTACTCCTCTTCTTTACCAGATTCCATTTGTGCCTCTGAAGCCTGGCCTAAAACCCTAGGAGGGTGCCTGAGAATGCAATGGCCTCAACTGTTTGGGATACAGCAGTCCTTGGGGCTGCCTGATCCCATGCCTTTCTTTTACAGGGGAAGAAACCAATGCACAAGATCACAGAGGCAAATGCTTGTAGCAAAGCAAAGACTCCAATCTGAGATCCCAGTGTTCTTTCCCTGATTGGTAGAGGTAAGAACAGAGCCATGCAGTGGCTGGAGAACTCCTGCCTGACAGAGGAGCCCAGACTGGGTGTTGTCTCCAAGAGGGATCTTTTTCAGGACAGAACATGTCCCTAACCCCCTGTGTGATCTTTGTCAAATCCATCCCTCTCTCTGGGTATTAGAGCCTCAACTCTTAACTAGGAGGATCAGGAGAAAGGTGGGGGACAACTGTTTAACACATTTTGTTAGGTGGTATAATCTTACTTTCAAAACTGGAAAAATGAACAACACAAGAAAAGAAAATTACAAGTTCATTTTACCTATGAACGTGAAGATGCAAATCCTAAACAAAATACTGGTTGACTGAATCCTATGTTTTTTGTTTTTTTTTAAATCGTGGCCAAATGGAGTTTTTTAGAGATAAGAAAGGAGAATTAACAATCAGAAAATTCATCCATTAGGGGCACCTGGGCGGCTCAGTGGGTCCAAATCTTGATTTCAGCTGAGGTCATGATTGCTCATTCATGAGATCAAGCCCCACAACAGGCGCTGAGCTGAGAGCGTGGACTCTGCTTGGGATTCTCTCTCTCCCTATCTCTCTCTGCCCCTCCCCCTGAGCCACTCAGATGCTCCAGGGCTAATACAGTCTTAATGGACAAACTTTAGGTGCATCTAGGATCACAGACAACTCAAAGATACGTGATATCACAGCTACTATTAATTGAACCCTGGGGCTATAGCTGGCATTACAAAAAAAAAAAAGCAAAAGAAGTGTAAGGATTGGAAGATAAGAGGTAAAACTGTCATTATGTATAGAGTATATAGTCACCTACAGAAAAAATAATGCAATAATTACCCAGTAAAAGACTTACCTATAAGAATTCACAGCATTTTTCCATATCAGTCATAACCAACTGGAAAATATAAAGGAAAATAATATACCTAAGTATCTAGGGAATTTGCTTCTTCCTTTTTCTTCTTTTCCCTTTCCTTCCCAAAAAATTCAGTCCTAAAGCCATTAGATGGGGCACAAGGTGACATTTGTGCAGAGGGGTAGCCTACTGGGGTCTTGGGGCCCAAGTGGGGCAAGGAGGATCCAGCATGGGGGACGTCTGGCATGAGATGTCAGAGCCTGAGCAGAGTGAAGAGAGTGACATATATTCTCTTGCTCTGTCCACTGAGGGCCTGGGGGCAGTGATACTCCAACAGCAATGAGCACTCCTGGTACTCAGATCTTGGCTTCTAAATATCATTCTCCAGAAGGGGCACCTGGGGGGCTCCATCGGTTAGGCGTCTGACTTTGGCTCAGGTCATGATCTCACAGTTTGTGAGTTGCAGCCCCATGTCGGGCTCTGCCCTGACAGTTTAGAGCCTGGCGCCTGCTTCACACTCTGTGTCTCTCTCTCTTCCCCTCCCCCACTTGTGCATTCTCTCTCTCTCTCTCTTCCCTCCCCCCAAAATAAACATAAAAATTATTTAAACATAGGGGCACCTGGGTGGCTCAGTCATGATCTCATGGGTTTGTGAGTTCAAGCCCTGCATCGGGCTTGTGGAGCCTACTTGGAATTCTCTCTCTCTCTCCCTCTCTCTCTGCCCCTCCCATTCTCTCTCTCTCTCTCAAAATAAATAAACTTAAAAAAAATTTTTTTAACATATTTAAACATAAATAAATAAATAAATATCATTTTCCACTAAAAGGAACCAGGTCTCCTTGGAGGAATGGCTGATTCCAGGATTGGGGCAAAGAAAGTAGAAAATAAGCATAGATCATGTTGTTATAAGAGAAAGCAAAGAGGTGCTCAAAGAATGATGGTGACATGTCAAATGGACATGTCCAACTTGGAAGGGCTCCCACTAGACAAAAATGAGACAACTTGAAAGCAAAATAAATATTAGTGATACACTGAATAAAACAGAAAACCCATGACTCCATATTGCTATAACTAAATACATGAATTGAAAGTTTTATAAAAATAGAATATATATGGGCGCCTGGGTGGCTCAGTCAGTTAAGCATCAGACTCTCGATTTTGGCTCAGGTTATGATCTTGTGGTTTTGTGGGTTCAACCCCTGACAGTGCACAGCCTGCTTGAGATTCTCTCTCTCCCTCTCTCTCTGCCCCTCCCCTACTCATGCTCTGTCTATCTCAAAATAAACTTTAAAAAAAAGAATATATTTTTGTTTATTTATTTTAAAGTTTATTTATTTATTTTGAAAGAGACAGAGATAGCATGAGTGGGAGAAGGGTAGGGAGAGAGGGAGAGGGAGAAGGAGAGGGAGAGAAAGAGAGAGATCCCAAGCAGGCCCCAAGCTGCCAGTGCAAAGTTGGACTTGGGGCTTGAACTCACTAAACAGTGAGATCGTTTCCTGAGCTGAAACCAAGAGTTGTATGTTTAACTGACTGAGCCACCCAGGTGTTCCTAGAATATTTATATACTTAAAAAAAATTTTTTTTAATGTTTATTTTTTATGTTTAAGAGAGAGAGGGAGAACGAGCAGGGGAGGGGCAGAGAGAGAGGGAGACACAGAATCCAAAGCAGGCTCCAGGCTCCGAACTGTCAGCACAGAGCCCGATGCAGGGCTCGAACTCAGGAACTGTGAGATCATGACCTGAGCTGAAGTCGGACGCTCAACCAACTAACCCACCAAGGAGCTCCTAAAATATTTATATACCTTTAAATAACCACTCCACAAAATGCTTTCAATTATAAAGGGAAGAAGAAAAACTTGACAATGGCAAAACCTGACAGATACCACCTTAATCAAGTGATCAAAGTAAACGCCATCAGCAATGGGACAAATTGAAATTGTGTGTCATCTGATAGGATAACATGGGAAGGATACTGCATTGCTTCTGTAATGTTCCTGCCAAAGATGCACAATCTAATCTAATCATGAGGAAATATCAGACAAACCTAAATCCAGGGACATTCTGTAAAATAACTTGCCTGTGCTCTCCAAAAGTATCGGGGTCATGTTAAGTCAAAGAAAGACTGAGGAACTGTTCCAAACCAAAGGAAATTAAAAAGACATTAAAACCAAATGCAAGGTGTGCTTTGAACACGTGATTCCTTTTGCTATAAAGAATGTTATTGAAGGGGCGCCTGGGTGGCTCAGTCGGTTGAGCGGCCAACTTCGGCTCAGGTCATGATCTCGTGGTTCGTGAGTTTGAGCCCCGCGTCGGGCTCTGTGCTGACAGCTCAGAGCCTGGAGCCTGCTTCAGATTCTGTGTCTCCTTCTCTCTCTGCCCCTCCCCTGCTCATGCTCTGTCTCTCTCTGTCTCTCAATAATAAATAAACTTTAAAAAAATTAAAAAAAAAAAGAATGTTATTGAGGGGGGCACTTGGGTGGCTCAGTAGGTTGAGCATCTGACCCTTGATTTCAGCTCAGGTCATGATCCCAGGATAGTGGGATGGAGCCCCACACTGGGTTTCACTCTGAGCATGGAGCCTGCTTAAGATCCTCTCTCTCTTGAAAGAAGGAAAGAAAGAAAGAAAGAAAGAAAGAAAGAAAGAAAGAAAGAAAGAAAGAAAGAAAGAAAGAAAGAAAGAAGGAAGGAAGGAGGGAAGGAGGGAAGGAAGGAAGGAAGGAAGGAAGGAAAGTGCGAGGGAGGGGCATCTCGGAGGTGGCTCAGTTGGTTGAGCATCTGACTTCAGCTCAGGTCATGATCTCACAGTTTGTGAGTTCAAACCTCACTGACAGCTAACAGCAGCTTTGGATCCTATATCTCCCTCTCTCTGACTTGCCCCCATTCATGCTCTCTCCCTCTAAAATAAATATAATAGGGGAACCTGGATGGCTCAGTCACTTAAGCATCTGACTTTAACTCAGGTCATGATTAGGGTTCATGAGTTTGAGCCCCACATTGGGATCTGTGCTGACAGCTCAGAGCCTGGAGCCTGCTTTGGTTTCTGTCTCCCTCTCTCTCTCTCTCTGCCCCTCCCCTGCTTGTGCTGTATCTTTCTCACTCTCAAAATTTCAAAAATGAATAAACATTGAAAGATAATTTAAAAATAAATAAATAAAACATTAAAAAATAGAATCTCTCTCTACCCTGCCCCTCTTCACCACTCACACGCTCTGAAAAAAAACAAAAAACAAAAAACGAGAGAGGCACCTGGGTGGCTCAGTCAGTTGAGCATCCTACTGTTGGTTTCAGCTCAGGTCATGATCTCACAGTTCGTGGGTTCAAGCCCCACATCTGGCTCTGCCTGGCCTAGCAAAGTCTGCTTGGGATTCTCTCTCTCTCTCTCTCTCTCTCGCTCTCGCTCTCTCTCTCTCTCTCTTTTGCCGCCCCCCCCCACCCCCCCAGTGCTTGTGCTGTCTCTGTCTCTCTCAAAATAAATAAAACTTTAAAAAAATGTTATTGGGATTATTGTTGAAACTTGAATAAGGTCTGAGGATGAGATGGAGATGGTAGTAATGTATCAATGCCAATTTCCCAATTGTGATAGTTACGTGTGGCTACATGAGACTGTCCTTGCTTGTAGATATTCAGTAAAGTATGTGGGAAGGATGGAGCATCAGATTGGCAACCTCAAATAGTTTACAAAGAAAACCTCTTTGTATTGTTCTTGTAACTTTCCTGTATGATTGAACTTGTTTCAAATTTTTTAAAAACCTAAACTTGACATTAAAATATCTAAAGATTGGCACACCTGGGTGGCTCAGTCGGTTAAGTGTCCGACTCTTGGTTTTGGCTCAAGTCATGATCTCCTGGTTCTTGGGTTAGAGCCCTATTTCAGGCTCTGTGCTGACAATGTGGAGGCTGCTTGGGATTCTTTCTCCCTCTCTCTCTGCCCCTCCCTAACATGCACATGCTCTCCCTCTCAAAATAAGTAAATTAAAAAAAAAACTTAATATCTAAAAGTTAATTTAAGGAATGGAAAAGATCCCTAAGGTGAAAATTTAAAAATTCTATTAAAGAGGAGAGCACCTGGGTGGCTCAGTTGGTTGAGTGTCTGACTCTTGATTTTGGCTCAGGTCATGATCTCACAGTTCATGATATGGAGCCCTGAGTCAGGCTCTGCACTGAGAGTGGGGAGCCTGCTTGGGATTCTCTCTCTGCCCCTCCCCCGTTCACACTCTCTTTCTCTTTCGCGCGCAAAATAAATAAATAAACATTTTTTAAAATAAGTAATTCAGGGTGCCTAGCTGGCTCAGCTGGTAGAGCATGAGACTCCTGACCTTGGGGTTGTGGGTTCAAGCCCCACATTGGGTATGGAGATTACTTTAAAAAAAAAAAAATCTTAAAAGAAAATTCTATTAAAGGACATAAAAGAGGACATAAATAGGTACCTAATTCCATACTTGTGTTTAGGGCGATGTAACATCATAAAATTACTGGCTCTTCTCAAATTCATCTATAAATCCAGTACAATTTCAAGCAAAATTCTAGATGGACTTTATTTAGGAGAAAACAAATAAGATTATTCTAAACTATATAGGGAAGAATGAAGTCCAGAAAGAGTCAATCTGTAAAAGAAGAACTAAATGAGAGAAGCTGTATCTCATCAGATATATAAATATAGAAAGATAGATACACTGATTATAGATATAAAGACAGATAATAGATGATAGAAAGGTAGGCAGGCAGGTAGGTAGGTAGATCTGCTATAAAACAAGAGTGGCACCATAAATCGAAGAAGGAAGGAGCACACTTTTTAGTAGATGGCATTGGGAAAATTGGCTCACTATATGGGAAACGAAACAAAACTGGCTTCATAGCTTTACTCACCACAAATGTAGATTTTAGATGTATGAAGGCCCTAAATGTGAATATCTTTGTGATCTAGAGATGGGGAAAGTATTTCTTAAATTAGACCCAAAGCACAAGCCATAAGACAAGAAATACTGGGTTTGATTATATCAAAGATTTTTGCTCAGCAAAGGACCATAAAAACAAAATTAACAGATAGAAAACTGGTAAGAGATTTTGCTATGTCTGAGGTTGACAAGGGATTAATACTTAGACTATGCATGGAATGACTGCATATCAACAAGAAAGGGAACTAAAACATCAGGGAAAATGAGCAAAGGATATGAATAGGCAACTTACAGAAGGGAAATCCAAATGACTAACAAGATGTGAAGAGATGCTTAGATGCATACATAATCAGAGACACACAAAGTAAAGCATCAGTGAGATGCCATTTCACATCCATCAGGCTGGCAAAAACAAGAGAGCTGGACAATGCTGAGCATTGGTGAAGACTTAGGGAAACACTCACCCTTGTGAATTGTGAGTGGGACTAGAGAACAATCAGGTAGTATGTAAGTGAAATTAAGCATGCATGTACCCCCATGACCCAATACTGAGTTGATATCTGTGTAGATCGAATAATGGTCCCAATTTTTCACCCCATGTCCTTGTCATAGCCTCAAGGTGGGCAGAGAATTCCCCCAGCCCTTGATGTTGGGCTTGGCCATGTGAATTGCTTTGACCAATAGTATGTTAGCAAGTGAGACACATGTGGATGCATGAAAAAGACTTGTGCATTTGAGCTTGTCCTTTTACACTTCTGCCATCACCATGGGAACACTGGAGTAGCCCCCTGCCCTTCCAGCCTAGGCTGGAGATGTGCCTGAGAATTAAATGAATATAAGAAGAAGAGAAAACTCATGAAGAGCCACTGTTGCCACTTCATTTGGACGCGTAGGGTCAACTGTGTGCAAAGCCAGAGCTCACTCTGGGATTTTCAGTTATGCAAACAAAAGGTCTCTGCTTAAAGGAATGTGATTTTGGCTCTTCTGTCACTAAAACAGAGTCCAGTATTTTAATTCAAACCAAACTGAATTACTCACTATCCCTTAAATATTCAATGTCTCTTTACTCTCATTCAAATCCAATGTAACTAATACTTTTATGAGCATATATCATTTCAAAGATAGGAGTTTCTAGAAATAGATACTACCAAGAGCAACTGGCTGGCTCAGCCAGTGGAGCGTGCAACTCTTGATCTTGCTTGGGGTTGTGTGCAGAGATTACTTAAAATAAATAAAGAAATAAAAACTTAAAAAAAAAAAAAGAATTCTACCTGGCACACGTTCTGTCATGATCTAGCCTATGGTAGATATACTTACTCAATGTTATTAATTCTTTCAAAGAACCAATTAGCATTGTTGCTTTGCATTTCTGCTCTTTTGTATTATTTTCTTTTCTTTCTCTGGGTTTGATTTGCTGTTCTTTTTTCAGTCTCGTGAGATGGACACTTTAATCATAATTTTTCAAGCCTTTCTCCTTTTCTAATATATACATTTTAAAGCTACAAATTTCCCCCTAACAGTTGTGTTAGCTACATCCCTCAATTTTTGGCATGTCATATCCTTTTTTTTTCTTTTAAAGTTTTTTGTTTTTGAGCAGGGGAGGGGCAGAGAGAGAGAGAGAGAGAGAGAGAGAGAGAGAGAGAATCCCAAGCAGGCTCCATGCTGTCAGCGCAGATCCCAATGTGGGGCTTGAAATCACGAACCGTGAGATCATGACCTGAGCCAAAATCAAGAGTCGGACCCTTAACTGACTGAGCCACCCAGGCACCGTGGTATGTCATATCTTCATTATCATTTAGTTCAAAATTTTTTTTAATTTCCATTTTGATTTCTTCTATGACCAGTATAATGTTTAACTCAGGCAGTTGGAGATTTTCTATTTTTCTTTTGTTATTGATTTATAATTTTGTTCCCTTCATGACTACAGAATATAGTCTGAATAATTCCCATCTTTTGAAATGTGTTCTTTTTTTATAGCCCAGTTTATGGTCGATTTGGATAAATGTTGCATGTCTACTTGAAAACGTGTGGATTTTGTGTTTCCAGGCCAAATTTGTTTAGAAGACATCACTAATTGATCATAGCCCTTCTTACATTACATCTCAGAGACAACCTCAGAACCCTTCTTGATGCAGGGCTCCAAGCAGTCACTTACCAATTGATAGGAATAGGCACTCCATATGGAACCTATTTCCTGCTTGTATAGTGTAGGGATTAGAAAGTGAGGTATCAATGCTCGTATTCAAATCCCAGCTCCTCCACCTTCTAGCTGCGGGATCTTGGGCAAGTTGACCTAACCTCTTTGATTCTTAGATTCTGCTCTGAAAAATGCTAATAGCTCCCATGCTACCTGCAGTTGTGAAAATAAATGAGAATGAAGTGTTTAGCTCAGTGCAGATCATCTAGTAAACATCCTCTAGCCAGATGTATAGGTCCCTGCCCAGATTCTAAACTCTTCCACCTTTCCAGCTGGGGTCTGCTCACTCTTCAAGGCCCTCGAATCAATCCCTCCTCTGGGAAGCTGTTGCTACTGAGGCTTTGCTAGTTCTTGTTTGTTTTTGGCTGTCTGGCAGCTACTCTGATTCCTATTCTAGAGGAATTGCTTCCTTAGGAGTCATGGCAGGAGAGAGAAATGCCTCTCGTTTTAAAGGCAAAAATCTTGAGATGTGTGTTTTCTCAGCTTCTCTTGCAGATTGGGCACTGTCATGTGACATAGGTTCTGCCAATCAAGACATTCCCGCTTGGAATTCAAAGCAGAAACAGAAAGACAGTGCCCCGTGGGTGCAGCAGCAGCTGGGAGGAAATGGCCTCTGTCATCTGGAGCCTGTGGATCAGGATTAACACTCCAGGCTGCGGCTTTGGGGCTGGGCTGTTACTCACCTGACCACTTCCGTGGGTGATTTTGGTGGTGAAGGGGTTCAAGACAGCCCCTCTGCTCCTGAATGTGCCACTTTGGTAGTGGATTATTTAGATGTGGGCACTTGAGACCCTGCAGGCTGAAAAGAACCTTGTCCCTCCTATAGCCACATAGAAGAATCTAAATTGGGGGGGTCTTTCCTAGAATAAGGATTTTAAAAAAGATAGATTTTATCTTATTGATCCATCTGTATGCCATGGCAAACGTCTAATTACCAAACACCTACTCTTCTTATTGCTCTGGAAAGTGCATTACACTTTGAGCCAAACTCCCAGACCCCTACTCCCTTCTCCTGAGTTCAGAATGACAAGCATATCTCATTTTGCCTGTTTTTGGAATTTCCGTGTCTGTGTGGATTCCCTGTACGTACTCTATTCAATTTTATTTTCTCCTGTTAATCTGTCTCATGTCTATTTGACTCTTAGTCCAGCTGGAAGAGCTCTTGAAGGAGGACAGGAATTCTTGCTTCCCGACAGTGGCTCTTCTTGGCCGGGAGGTCTGTGAGCCTCATTCTCCCACATACCAATACCCTGGAACAAACCCAATACTCTTCCAATAAGTTCCCTTGCTGCTTACATCAACCAGGGTCAGTTTCTGTCATAACCAAAACCCCCTCTCATAGGTCTTCCTTCCTCCTCCATTTCTCTCACCCCTAAGGCGCCTGTGGTACCAAGATTTCCCCACTCCCTGCAGCCAGGACGCCCTGCCTTTGACCACAGCCAGGTCATTTTATGCCCCACGACAAGCCCAAAGTCCTCCATCCGAAACTGGCTGGGTGAGAGGTGATTTAGAATTCAAAGCCTTTCAGATTTTAGAAAGGTGATTTGGTGCTTATCCTGGAGCCAGATCCAGTAATCAACTACATTAATATGTTCATAATAAATGGGTTATCCCAGTAAGATTATAAATAGCTTGGTGTCAATTCAGATTAGGTTTTGCTATCGAATGAGTTTTGATGGCAAACTTACAAAACCTTTGGAGTTTTCAGAGCTGTATACATTTCAGATTGCAGATAAGGGATTGTAGATCTGTAGGGGGAAAAAACTGTTAAAAAAACACAAAACTCTACCAAGGAAACTTAAAGATCTAGTTTGCTTTATTAAATGATTCATGAATCATGCAGCATCCCATCTAGGAGAGGGGCGCTCCAAGGAGTTTTACAAAATACACGGTTTTTGCAGGAAGCAAAGGAGCAAGAAAGTTGTAAGCAAAAGAAAAGAAAGGTTTATTCCAGCAAGATCACCTTCCCTTAGGAAAAAGAGCAGGGGGTGCTTCTCATGCAGAATACCTCTTCTGCCTTCGGGGGATGGAGAGGGCCCAGGTGATAGATAACTGCATGGGTGCTTATCAGAAAATTCTTGATTGATAAGTTAAGATTTACTTTTCTGGGGGGGGGGGTTGAAACTGCAATTAGGTTAGGTACTAAGCTCTGGTTTGATGGTTGGGCCTGGCCCCAGTGAAACCATTGGAGTCTGTGGTTTTCTTTTTAACAAAGCTTAATGGCCAGTACTAGCTAGCATTTATTAAGTACCTACTGTGTGCCAGAAGTTGTGCTGGCAATCCTCACCTCCATGCTATGAAGTAGGTGTGATTTTTATATCCATTTACAGCTGAGGAAATGGAGTCTTAAACTTGAGCATAAGAGCAGAAACTATCTGACATTGAGAAGAGATGCTATTTTATTTTGTTTTATTTTATTTTAATGTTTTTATTTATTTTTGAGAGAGAGAGAGAAAGAGAGACAAAGCACAAGTAGGGGAGGGGCAGAGAGAGAGGGAGCACAGAATCCGAAGCAGGCTCCAGGTTCTGAGCTGTGAGCACAGAGCCCAATGTGGGCCTTGAACTCACGAATCGCGAGATCATGACCTGAGCCAAAAAGTCAGACGTTTAACAGACTGAGCCACCCAGGAGCCCTTAAGAGATGTTATTTCAATGGATGAGAAAATGGGAGGCTCAGAGAGGTGAACTGATTTGCCCTGGGTCACAAAGCAAGAAAGTCACAGGACAGAATCTGGAACTGTTCTGCAGTCTCCCTTTGAAAGAGAGCACTCCAGTGCCCACAGGAGTCCAGTCCAGCCCATTTCCACTCCCAACCCTCCTCTCCCCACCTTGTGCCTTTCCTGCTATCTTGAGCCTCACCTCTACCCTACTCTACCCCAAATCTGGTAAAGAGGATGTGGCAGGCACTGGAAGGAAATGCCAGCTTCCTATCCATCCAACCCCACAATTGCTCAAACAAAAGATAATGCAAATATCTTCTCAGGAACAATCGAAAGCAAATGTATACCGCTTCCCTGACCAAAGGGTTATTAACATGCAAATGTCTGGGGCATTATTGACTCCTGGGCTTGGCTCTCTCTGGTCACTTTCTCCTTTACAACTCCCAACCCCTACCCCCGATTTCCAGTGTCTTTTGAATCAGTGGTTCCCAGACTGGAGGCTCCACAAACCTTCGTGCCAGCAAAACAAAAGACACAGGGATGGACATAGAATTGCCAGTAAGGGCATTAAAAACCACAATTCCTGGCAACCTAGCTCTATCCTTCCAGAAACTAGGGACATTTAACAGTGGCAGAGGGGCACACTTAACTTTACTGAAGAGTCACAACACTTATTCTTTGTTCTTTTGTTGTTGCTGCTGACACTAAGAAGCCACAGTTGCCAGGATGGCCGTCCTGGTCCCCCAGCAGATGGCTGAACATTTGACACTGGAAACCCCTCAAAGTAAGAAGCTAGGCTGGTTAACCCGCAGTCCCAGCCAGCCCGTCTCTTCTTCACTCTAGAACAATCCTAGCTGCCTGTAATTATTGCTTGATTTGTGCTAGGACCAAAGATAAAAGCCTTCCATAGGGCAAGAGGCAATCACTATTCTCAGCCTCATTTTACAAGTGACAGCAGGGATTTAAATGGGAGTCCTTCTAGCTCCCAAACTGCTACCCTGTAATACCTCTCCAAGAAATGGGGACGAACACAGGTACACAGAACATCGCATACTATGCACATACCTCACTGTAGGGAGAGAATCCTGGGAACAAAGTGTTGAACAATCAGAACAGACCATTGGGACAAGGATGTAGAAGCTGCCCAATGTAGGGCTTGAACTAACGAACCATGAGATCACAACCTGAGCTGAAGTCGAGAGTCGGACACTTAACCCACTGAGGCACCCAGGGGCCCCTACATTGGGAATTCTTTGCCATGTTATTACTATCCCTCTGTTGAAAGAATGATACAAGAAACTGTGGAGGCCGCTGTTAGGCAACAGGTTTGAGCAATGGAAACCTAAGTAAGGTAAAAGGGCCCACAGTGACCACCGAGCCAAATGCCATTAGGCGCATCAGATGACCCACCTCAAAATAGGCCCTCGCTGACCAATGGGCTACTGAGAACCAGGCACAGGTACCAAAAAAGGAAAATTCCATATGTTACCATACCTCCTCACCTCCCCTTAACTATACTCCTCCTCACTACCTCCCAGCAGTCTCTCCTTTGCTCTCCTGTCCGCACGACCTTCTTGTGGTGTATCCAATAAATTTCTATCACCTTTGTTCTGCCTCCGGTGAATTCCTTCACCTCCCACGCTGCTGGCTTCCACCTGATCTGGCTGCCCCACAGAAACCCCTCTATATGTTTCACCAAGCCTTACCATTTGCTAACATTTTACCATGTTTGCTTTACTCTATATATGTCAGCACTGGTCAGCAGGAATTTCTAGGACGATGGAAATGCTTTATTGCTGCACTGTCCGATACGGTAGCCACTAGCCACATGTGGTTACTGACTGAGCACTTAAAATGTGGGTAGTGTAACCGAGGAACTGAGTTCTTTATTTTTTATTAATTAAAGTGTAAAGAGCTACATGTGGCTAGTGGCTACCGCTTTGAATGACACAGCTCTATCTGAAGACGTTTTGATTTTTTTTTTAAAGAGAGCACAAGTAGGGAAGAGGGACAAAGGGGGAGGGAGGGAGGAGGGGGAGAGAGAGAGAGAGAGAGAGAGAGAGAGAGAGAGAGAGAGAGAGAGAGAGAGAGAGAGAGAGAGAGAGAGAGAGAGAGAGAGAGAATCTTAAACAGGCTCCACACTCAGAGTGAAGCCCAACATAGGGCTCGATCCCACGACCCTGGGATCATGACCTGAGCCAAAATCGAGTTGGATGCTCAGCTGACCAAGCCACCCAGGCACCCCTTGTTGCAAATCACTATATTATACACCTGAAACTAATATAACACTGTATGCTAATTATACTGGAATTAAAACAAAAAAACCTTTCGTAAAATATTTATTTATTTTTGAGAAAGAGAGAGCACAAATGGGGAGGGGCAGAGAAAAGAGAGAGACACAGACTCTGAAGCAGGCTCCAGGCTCTAAGCTGTCAGTGCAGAGCCAGACACAGGGCTTGAACTCAAGAGCTGTGAGATCATGACCTGAGCTGAAGTTGGAAGCTTGACTGATTGAGCCACCCAGGTGACCCTAAAACTAAAAACTTAATTTAAAAAAAAAAAAAAAAAGGGCACCTGGGTGGCTCAGTCGGTTAAGCAGCTGAGTCTTGATTTTGGCTCAGGTCATCTCAGAGTTCATAAGATCGACCCCCAGGTTGGGTAGGCTCTGCACTGACAGCATGGAGCCTGCTTGAGAGTCTTTCTCTCTCTCTCTCTCTCTGTCCCTCCCCTGCTCATGTGTTCTCCCTCTCAAAATTATATAAATAAACTTAAAAAAAGCTTAATAAAAAAAAAGAGAAAGCAAATAAGTTGCAGACATCATGACACTTAAATACTTAAGTTTATATATCTTCAGAACAAGGACACCCCTAAATACTTACAGAACAAGGACATTTTCCTATATAACTAGGGTACCAATTTCACACCTGATAATTTTTTTTATAACAAGTTTACTGAAATATAGTTCACATACCATACAATTCACTCACTTCAAGTTCACAATTCAGTGTATTCAAAGAGTTGTGAAACTGTAGGGGTCTAGGGCAGGCTGCCCCAAGATGAGCCACTTTGGCATAAAGATTATTTTGAGTTAAAAGTAATACCGCCCCCCCCAGAGTAATAAAAACCCAGCAGATGCAGGAAAAGTTCTCTGCCTCCCCCTCAACTGCCTAAATTTATGTTGGACAGGAGAGGCTGTACAAGGAAGAGAGCTATAAAAAGAGACTCCCTTCACCTAAGAAACTTATCTGCAGAAGAGCTACCTTTGTTTTTCCAAACATCTCCCTTCACCTTCTAGCTAATGGTCTTCCTCTCTTTTGTATCCACAGCCCCCTACCCCTCTCCTTAGCTCATATAAACTTCATGTTACCTCACTGTCTTTGGAATTTCTTATCTGTGTGGATTTCTTATTCTATGTGTACTTGTGCCTGTTAAATTTGATTTTCTACTATTTTTTAAATTTTTTTAATGTCTTTATTTTGAGAGAGAGAGAGAGAGAGAGACTGAGAACAAGAGAGGGAGGAGCAGAGAGAGAGGGAGACACAGAACCAGAAGCAGGCTCCAGGCTCTGAGCGGTCAGCACAGAGCCCGACGCAGGGCTCAAACTCACCAACTGTGAGATCATGACCTGAGCCGAAGTCGGATGCTTAGCCAACTGAGCCACCCAGGAGACCCCCTGAAGTCAGAGACTTAACCGACTGAGACATCCAGTCGCCCCAGATTTTCTACAATTAATCTGTCTCATGTCAATTTGATTCTAAGTCCAGTTAGAAGGACGAAAGGGCAGAGAGAGGTCTTCCTCCCTGACAAAATTATCACTCCAATCCATTACAGAACATGTTTATCACCCTAAAAAGAAACCTGTACTCATTAGCAGTGACTCCCCAGCTCCTTCTCCAATCCCTAATTCCGCCCCCTCCCGCAACCCCAGCCCTAAGCAACTACCAATCTATTTTCTGTCGTTATGAATTTGCCTGTTGGGGACATCCATCAATGGAATCATACAGTATGTGGCCCTTTGTGACTAGTTTCTCTTACAAAGCATAATATTCTTTTTTTTTTTTTTTTTTTTAAGAAACACCAGGGCTTTATTACTCCCGCCACGAAGGGCGGGCCTTGGCAGGGCGGGGGAGGCAGCTGCGGCAGCAGCAGGGCGGCCCCTACTTGCCCGCGATGAGAGGGTTCCGCAGGACCACTATGACCGAGTCGCCGCGCAGGAACATCTTGGAGATGTAGCGGTCCTTGTTGACTGGTTTGGACTTCTTCTTGCCCTTGCCGCTCTTGGGGACCTCGGTCCACATCTCCTTCACGTTCTCCAGCACCATGTTGCAGTGCCTGTCGAAGGCCTTCACGCGGCCCAGGAGTTTCTTGTTGTTGCGGCAGTTGATGAGCACTTGGGTGTTGTTCTTCACTGACTGCGTGAGCACGGAGAGCGGACCCGTGTTAAATTCCTCCTCCTCCCGCTTCTGCAGCTCCTCTGGGGTCATCTCACTCTTGGGCTTGTTGAGGAGGCTCATGGTTGCAGTGGCTGTGCTCCCAGCTCAGGCCCGTCTCCTCAGCGTTGCTCCTGCCGCTCAAAGCATAATATTCTTGAGGTCCATCCATGTTGTAGCAAGCCTCAGACCTTAATTCCTTTTAATTATCATTAGTGAGGTAAAATTCATGTAGCATGAAATTCACCACTTGAAACTGTACAATCCAGTGGCTTCCAGTAAACTCACAATGCTGGGCAACCGTAACTACTTTCTAGTTCCAGAACGTTTTCATCACTCGCAAACCCACAAACGAATCCCTAGATCCATTAAGCAGTCCCTCCCCGTTCCTCCTCACCCCCAGCTCTAGGCAACCACTAATCTGCTTTCTGTCTCTGTGAGCCCTTTTACCTCTGTGGATCATAGAAATGGTAGAGTGCAATATGTGGCTTTTTATGCCTGCCTCCTTTTACTTACAATGTTCAGCATAATGTTTTCAAGGTTCATCCATCTTGTAGCACGTATCAGGACTTTGTTCTGTTATGGCTGAGTAATATTCCATTGCATAAATGTACCACATTTTGTTTATCCATTCATGAGCTGGTGGACATGTGTCCTGTTTCTACCCTTTGGCTATTGAGAATAATGGCGCTATGAACACAGGTGTGTAAGTTTTTGTTTGAACATCTGTTTTCAATTCTCTTGAATTACTCATCAGATCCTAATTCTATGCTTAACTTTTTGAATAACTGCCAAACTGTTTTCCGAGCAGCTGTACCATTTTATATGTCCCACAAGCAATGTGTGAGAGTTCCAATTCTCTACATCCTTACACTTGTTATTTTCTGTCTTTTTCTTGACAGGTGGGTATGCAATGGTACCTCACTGTGGTTTTGATTTAAATTTCCCTAACGACTAATGATGCCAAGCATCATTTTATGTGCTTTATTGGCCATGTCTGTGTCTGCTCTGGAGAAATGTCTATTTTGGGGCACCTGGGTGGCTCAGTCAGTTAAGCGTCTGACTCTTGGTTTCGGTTCAGGTCATGACCTCACGGCTTCGTGGGTTCAAGCCCGGCATTGGGCTCGGTGCTGGCAGTGTGGACACTGGCAGTGTGGACGAAGCCTGCCTTGGATTCTCTCTCCCTTTCTCTCTGCCCCTCCCCAACTCGCACTGTCTGTCTCTCTCAAAATAAATAAATTAAAAAAAAAGAAAGAAATGTTTATTTAAGTCATTTGCCCATTTTTTAAATTGGGATTTTTTGTTGTTGTTGCATTGTAAGTATTCTTTTTTTTTTTTTTGTAAGTATTCTTTATATAGCGTTCTGAATACTAGACCTCCATCAGATATATGATTTTCTCCATTTCTGTGGGTTGTCTTTTCACTTCCTTCATGGCATCCTTTGATACACAAAAGTTTTTCCACGTTGATGAGGTCCAATTTATCTACTTTTTCTTTTGTTAGTTATGCTTTTGGTATCATTCCTAAGAATCTACTGCCAAATCCAAAGTCATGAAGATTGACCCCTGTGTTTTCTTCTAGGAATTTTATAGCTTTAGCTCTTACATTTAGGTCTTTGATCCATTTTCAGTTAATTTTTGTACTTGATGTGAGGTAAGGATTTAACTTCATTCATTTGTACATGGATACCCAGTTTTCCCAGTGCCATTTGTTGAAAAGACTATTCTTTCCCCATTGAATGATCCTGGCACTCTTGGGGAAAAAATCAGTTAACCATAAATGTATGGGTTTATTTCTGGACTCTCAGTTCTATTCCACTGATCTCTGTCAATCCTTATGCCAATACCACACTGTCTTGAACAATGTAGCTCTGCAGTAGGTTTTGAAATCAAGAACTGAATCTTTCAATTTTGTTCTTTTTCAAGATTGCTTTGGCTATTCTGGGTCCCTTGAGTTTCCATATACATTTTAGGATCAGCCTGTTGATTTCTGCAAAAAATGGTAGTTGGAATTTTGATAGAAAATGCACTGAATCAATCTGGAAAGGTTTGCCATCTTATAAATATTAAATCTTCCAAACCATGAACATGAGATGTTTTTCTATTTATTTAGGGGTTAATTTCTTTCAACAATGTTTCATAGTATTTATGTATGTATGTCATTTTCTTTCTTTCTTTTAAATTTTTTATTTGAGAGAGAAAGAGAACAAACAGGGGAGAGGGGAAGAGGGAGAGAAAGAGAGAATCCTAAGCAGTTTCCACATTCAGCACGGAGCCCGACACTGGCCTCAATCCCATGACCCTGGGATGATGACCTGAGCTGAAATCAATAAGTGGACGCTCAACTGACGGAGCCACCCAGGCATTGCATTATTTTGCTTTCTTAAGTAAGTTCTATCCCCAACATGGGGCTTGAACCCACAACCCTGAGATCAAGAGTCACATGCTCCACCCACTGAGTGAACCAGGTCCCCTGTTTTGTAGTTTTTAGTGTATAAGTCTTGCACTTCCTTGGTTAAATTTATCCATAAGTATTTTATTCTTTTTGATGATAATGTAAATGGGATAATTTAATTAATTTCACTTTTGGAGTATTTATTGCTTAGTGCATATAAATACTATTTATGTTTGTATATTGGTATTTTGTATTGCATTTTGTATCCTACAAAACTGTATCCTGCTAAACTGTTTATTAGTTCTAATAGTTTTTTAGTAGATTCCTTAAGATTTTCTATACATAAGATTATGATATTTGAAAATAGAGATAGTTTTATTTCTTCCTTTCCAATCTGGATGCCCTTTATTTTCTTTTCTTGCCTAACTGCTCTGCCCAGAACCCCCAGTACAATGTTGAATAGACTTGGTGAGAGCAGACATCCTTGTCTTTTTCCTGATCTTAGCGGGGAAAGCATCACCAGTATGACATTAGCTAGGAGTTTTTCAGAGATGCCCTTTGTCAGGTTAGGAAAGTTCTCTTATTAGTTTGTTGAGTGTTTTTATTGTGAAAGGATGTTAGATCTTTTGGACTGCTTTTTCTTTTTTTCTTTTTTTTTTTTTTTTGCATTGATTGAGATGATCCTGTAGTTTTGTTCCTTCATTATATTAATATAGCAAATTGCATTGATTGATTTTTGTATGTTAAATCAATCTTGAATTCCTGGGATAAGTCCCACATGGTTAAAAGTCTTATGTCTTCATCTGGCTTTGGAATCAGGGTTATACTGGTCTCATAGAATGAATTGAGACGTGTTCCCTCCTCGACTTTTTGGAAGTGTTTTAGAAAGACTGCTGTTAATTCTTTCTTAAGCAGCTGATATAATTCACCAGTAAACCATCTAGTCCTGGGCTTTTCTATGTGGGAAATTTTTTGACTACTGGTTTAGTGTCTTTACTTGTTATATGTCTATTCAGATTTTTTCTTCTTTTTTTTTCTTTTAAATTCAGTTTTGGCAGTTGAGTCTTTTTATTAAAGAAAATATATTTTATTATTTTTTAATTAAAAATTTTTTTAATGTTTGTTTATTTGCCCAACATGGGGCTCAAACTCACGAACAATGAGATCATGACCTGAGCTGATGTCGGATACTTAACCGACTGAGCCACCCAGGCGCCCCTCAAATTTTTTTTTAATGTTTATTTTTGAGAGAGAGGGAGAGAGAGATAAAGCCCAAGTGCAGGAGGGGCAGAGAGAGGAGGAGACAAAGAATCCAAAGCAGGATCCAAGGTCTGAGCTCAGAGCTGTCAGCCCAGCCACCCAGATGCCCCAATCCTTTTTATCTTTGTAAAATATTACCCACTTTAATTTCTGATTTTAATAATTTGAGTCTTCTCTTTTTTTTCTCTTGGTCCATTTAGCTAAAGGTTTGTCAACCTTTTCACAAAAAGGACCTTCCTGGGGTGCCTGGGTGGCTCAGTCAGTGAAGCATTCGACTTCAGCTCAGGTCATGATCACAGTTCATGTCGTTCATGAAGTTCAAGAGCTCGAGCTAGACGCACACAGCAAAGAGCCCTGTCAGTGCAGAGCCTGCTTCAGATCCTAACCCTCTTTTTCTCTGCCCCTCCCTCCCTCCCTCTAAGTTAAAAAAATTTTTTTTTCAAATTTAAACATTTTTTTAAAAATTAAAAAATTTTTAAATATTAAAAAAATTTTGAAGTTAAAAAAATGTTGATCTCAAAGAACCAAATTTTAGTTTCATTGGTTCCTTCCTCCTTATTCTATCTTCATTTTTTAAAATCTCTAATCTTTATTATTTCCTTCCTTATACTTGCTTTGGAGTTAGTTTATTCCTTTTTTCTAGTTCTTTAAAGTGGAATATTAGGTTATTGATTTGAGATCCTTCTTCTTTCTTCTTCTTTTTTAATGTAGGGATTTACAGCTATATAATTCCCTCTGAGCACTGCTTTTGCTACATCTCTTCATTTCTTTTTGTTGCCAAATATTCTACCAAATGGATGTGCCACATTTTATTTTCTTCCAACTGAGAATCTGTCTTTGAAAATTATTTATTCATACTCTTTCAAAAAAACGTTTAACCACATTTTATTCACTCCTTCACCAGTTGATGAACATTTGTGTTGTTTCCACGTTTTAGTTATTCTGAATATGCCCCTATGAACATTTATGTACAAGTATTCGTGTAGACATGTTTTCAACTCTTTGGGGTATATACTTGGGGGTGAATCGCTAGGTCGTACGGTAACTCTATAGTTAACCTTTGACACTCTAGAATTTAACTTTGATACAATATCATTTAATGTAGAATTATTCAAATTTTCCTAGTTATACCAACAATGCCTTTTATAGCTGGTTTTGAAATGCAGGTAAAAGTTACATGAGGTGGAATTCATACATCTTAGGTGTACATTTCAGTGAACTGCAATAAATATATACACCTGTGCTACCACCACCCCAAATATAAGCAAAGATATAGAGCATATCTATTGCCCCTGAAAATTTATTTTTCCAGCTACTCCCCCACTTCCCTCTATATCTATTGTTATTATGGTGATGGTAGCTGTGGAGAGGGTCATAAAGGGCTAGTATTTATTTCAACCTCAGAATATGCAAAACACATTCCCTTCACTTTTTTAATTTAATTAATTAATGTATTTATGTATTTATGTATTTATTTATTTATGATACTAGAGAAAGAGCACATGCACGAGTGAGGAAGAAGGGATAGAGAGGCAGGCTCCACAATAACAACACAGGGCTCTATCCCAAGACCCTGGGGTCATGACCTGAGCCAAAATCAAGAGCTGGCTGCTCAACTGACTGAGCCACCCAGGTGCCCCTAAAGATTGTTATTTTAAAGTAATCTCTACATCCAACATGGGGCTTGAAATCACAACCCTGAGATTGATCACATGCTCAACCCACTGAGTCAGCCAGGTGCCCCTCACTTCTCTTTTTTTTTTTAAGTTTTTATTTATTTTGAGAGAGACAGAGACAGCGTGAGTGGGGGAGGGGCAGAGAGAGAGGGAGAGAGAGAATCCCAAGCAGACTCAGCACTGTCAGAGCAAAGCCTGATGAGGGGCTCGAACTCACGAAACCATGAGATCATGACCTGAACAGAAACCAAGAGTTGGACGCTTAACCGACTGAGCCACCCAGGTGCCCCTACCCTCCCTTCACTTTTTTAACTTAGAGGCAGACTATGGGAAGGTGAGATCATGAACATTGATGCTAAAAAGACCCTGCCTCTCATCCTAAGTCTACCATTTATTAGCTGTGTACTATGGGTTGGTTACCTAAAATCTCTGAATTTCAGTTTTCTCAAATAAAAAATAGATAATTAGTGAAAATTAGTTAGAACAATGTATCTAAAGCACCTGGTACCATGTGGTCACCTACCAAACATTAATTCCCTCTCCATTTCACCTTCTTTTTCTTTATTTAATTCTCAAAACAACCTTCATTCAATCAATTATCTTCTGTGTGTTAGGGGCTAAGCTCTGAGAAAACAATGTAAATTAAAATAGCCACCATCCCTGCCTGCATGAAGGTTTCAGTCAAGAGGGAAAGATGGAAGAGGAGTGTTAATTGAATAACCATACTAAAGTTAGGAAGATGAACCCAGTTCTCTAAAAGGGTATAATGGGAACCTCAACTCTTTCAGGACTGCTAATCAGGGAGTACATTTCTTTAGCTGAAAACTGAGTAAACAGGAGAGAATAAGGCAAGGCTTTGATGGAGTAAAGAGGCCTTTCCAGCAGAAAAGACAGGATGTGCAAATGCCTGGTGGAGGGCAAGAGCATGGTGCATTCAAGGAACCAAAGGAAGGCTCAGGTAGCTACAGCAGCAAGGAGCCAAGTGTAGCTAAGGCGGTGACAGTGAGGCTTTGCAAGGCCCAATCAGCCAAAGGAAGAAATCAGGTCATTAGCACAAGAGCAAGGAGCTATGGATGGCTTTTCAGCAGGGATGGAGTAGGAGCATTACGTGATCAGCTTTGCCCTTAGAAGAGAGAGCAGTGTTACACCCTGAGACCAGGGGAGGCCTTGCAGTCATCCTGAGGAGGAACTGGTTGCCCTGAGTACTGGGTAGGGTGATGGAGGGGAGTGGTCATAATTTACAAATATTTCGGCATTTATCGTGTAAAACAAACAGGAACTAGAGATGGTCTGGACACAGGAAGGGGGAGACAAGGAGGACATTCAGGTTTCTGGTGTGACCGTGGATGAAAGGCGGTGCCCGTGAGACAGGAACTCCCAGAGGGGACCAGGACTGAGGTGTTGGGGACAAGCTGGGTACTGTTATCTCCACTGAGTTGAAGAAACTGAGGTCCTAGGAGGTAGAGAGACTGGTTATGGCCAGGCAGCTCGATAAGGTGGGGAGGGGTAGTGATGCAGTTCTGAGCACCTGCTGCTCCTGAGGAAACTTCCAGCAGGTGTGTGTATGACAGGGAGTGGGGGTGGGGGTTGGAAATACTCCATTGCTTAAGATCTGGAAACATCCATGTCTGGGCATTCTGGAAAGGATTTCATACCTCATATGGAAGACAGAGCCAGCAAGAATGATGCCAAGAAGCTGTTTCCTGAGAAAACAGAAATATTCTGGGCAGCAGCCCCCCTGCTGCCAGTGTGCAGCGCCTGGCATACAGTAAGTGCTCAGTAGCCAGTGACTCTCTACTGAGGCTGGCCTGGCACCTGAAGGCTGGGGCCATGGAAGTGATGCTTTACCTACTCACTCTTATCTACCTCAGATTCAGGGATCCAATTGGGAATAGTGGTCCCTTCCTCCACTGGGGAAACCTACGTGCCAGGACAAAAATGAAAGGGAAAGCAAACTTTTTTGAATATCTGCTATGTGCCAGGGATGTGTTGGCTTTTACAGCTATTGTGAGGATTTGATAACTAGATTGACCTGAAGAGTAAATGAATTCCCATTTGAAGTTCAGAGAGAGCAGTACTTTTGCTCAAGGACACACAGTCCGCAAGTGGCCAAGGTGAGATTCCAACTTGGCTGTCCAACCCCTCAGGTAAGACAGAAACTATGTATAAGACACAGAGATCAAGGTTGGTTCTGAAACCCCTCAGGCTTCACGGATTTGAAAAAGTGAAACTGATGCTGATATAATTGTCAACGTTGGATTTCAAAGCACCCCTCCACCCAAGGATGGGGAGGGGATAAAATTCCTGAACTGGGAAAATAATTACATCCCATTCAAACCCTTGGCAATTTGCCCCCAAAGGTAATGAGCACTGAATGCTGGAAATAGGGAGAAAGCACACACTGGCTAGGGGCCATCGGAGAAGTAGCAAAATTTAGAATTACAAATATCAACAGGCCAATTCAGGGATTGTGTTGGGGCCTTGGGCTCCAAGAGACGAGATCTGCCTCACCCTGCCCTCCAGTCAGACTAGCCTGACTCAAATCCCTAGTCCCATCCTGCTCATCAGACTCCAGGACCCAGTAGCAGTTCAAGACAGTGAAACTCTGGGCCATTCTTCTGCATAGGCTCAGCCACCCCTCACCTAACTAGACTCCCAAGGGAAGAGCTGGCCCTGGGGGCTGCTGTGGTAATAAAGGACATCCATTCATTGCTTTCCCTCAGGGAACTCACAGCCTCACAGACTCTAGAGCAGGAAACTATTTGGGGTGATACCCAGAAGTGGTCTTAAGTAACCTCAAATCACATATTGAGAAAGCTTTCCTTTTTCAATTTTATTTCAATCTATCAATCTATCAAGATATCTTCAACACCTCCCTAACAGCTGCTCAAAGGGAACAGATTCAAGCTAAAACTCACTGAATCCATGGTCACGGCTACCTTCTATTTAGGGAAAATGAGATTGGTTTTCCATTTACAACAGAGATTTAATTCTAAAATAAATCAACTGCATTTAAAACAAGTAGAAGTGCATCCACTGAAGAAGCATACCAGATGCTGACACAGCATGTCATCATCTAGAGGTAGGCAAAAGGAAATACACCGTCCCTAGCCAGTGCCACAGACTCAAAACTATCCTGCAGAATCCCTGTCCCACCTATTTCCAAAATGCCCTAGAGATTAAAGTGTTGCAGACTAGGAGTCTGGAGTTCTCTCTTGTCCAGCAAGAGAGTGGACACAGAATTGAATACGACAGAGGCTAATGTCTGGGAGGAGACAAGAGCCCAGAACAGGGGTTTCGTCTCTGTATTTACTGAGCTCACAAGATATTACCCGCATGGTGAACATGAAAACAAGATCTTAGACATGTGAACATGGAGAAAACAATCAGACGGTAATCATTAACTTTTGTAAGAAGCAAAGGGTCTGGGGGGCAAGTGGTGTTTGTGATCAAGGTACATTGGCGCCAGATGGAAAGTAATTTCCTGCAGGTGATATAAGGAGTTACTTGTGGTCCCAATATCTCGCTAGCTAACCTCGGGGCACTCTGTGGTAGCGGCTTTCTGCCCTAAGCATTTTTCTAACCCATTTATGTAAGTAGAACCTATTTCCCCAGATTAAAAGACTTTTCTTTTGGTCTAGGATCAACTGGCAAAGGACCAGCTTGGGATAAAAAAATAATTAAAACGTGTTATTGTTTTCTTGGGGACTGTTTTCCTCCCTCCCACCCCACCCCCTGGGAAAAAATAATATAAACAAAACTGCCTTGTTTTGCAACTAAGGTCTTAAGATATTTTAAGAGACAGTGATAAGAAAACAGACAAGTCCTTCCAATCAGAAAGAGAAAGGTGATGACTTGGGGCCACCAGTCCTAAGGTTGGAGATCTGACTCCCAGCACCAGGACCCCACTTCAGACCTTTAGATGCCTGAGTGCTGTGGTGTCCCTTACCAAATTCTTCCTGTGAGATTAGATGTATAAATAGCATTAAACCACAAATATATACCTAAGAGGTCTGCCAAAATTAAAACTAGTTTATACTTCTGTATTTTAAATTTACTGATTGCAAAGTTCTGAGTAAGATTGTCAAAATGAACTTTTGTTCTTGGGTTTTGTTTGGATTTAGGGAGATTCTTTTACTTTCCTGGTGTCCTGGGTCTAACCACTGCTTGCTAAGGGAGAGTGGGGTGGGATATGAGTATGACACAGCCCCGCCCAGGGACTGCTGTTGCACCCAAGATCAGAATGTTGGTGAGTCACCTGTCAGGGTCACTGCTGTCAGTCTGAGGTCAGCCTTTTTCACCAGCCAGTCAGGAAGCTGCCTTTTTGTCTCTGGCATTAGCTGGATTCTCAGCAAGCAATCAGAGTTTCGTCCATATATACCCTCTGTGTTGGGGACCTGGAGAGATCAGGAACCACAAATGTAAAGAATGGTCAAGAATAAGAAATAAAATAGTCTTAGGGGCACCTGGCTGGCTCGGTCAGTAGAGCATGCAACTCTTGATCGTGGGGTTGTGAGTTTGAGCCCCATGTTGGTGCTTAAAAATTACAAATTTTTTATTAAAAATAATTTTTTACTTAATTTTTTACTTAAACATTAAAAATCTTAAAACAAAAAAAGAAATAAAACAGTCTACCATTCATTATCACAATGCAGATCTCACAACTGATGAGATACCTCATTCCTAGTCTATCAGAGCAGGGCAGGGCCTGCGACCATGCCTTGTTCAACCTTGTCATTTCATAAGCATAGGAATTAAGATTTCAATGTTACTGGTGGCTCCTGACAAGGAGGGACTTGGGGCATCTGGCTGGCTCAGCCAGCATATCATACAACTCAACTCTTGATCTTGGGGTCATGAGTTTCAATCCCTGTGCTGATCCTGAAGCCTACTTAAAAAAAGGGGGGGTACTAAGTAAGTAGGTACATGTATGATTTAATTATGGACAGGTCCTAGCACACAGTAGATGCTAAATTAAAAAAAACCTTCACTGAATCTCAGTAAATCTTCATTAAAGATCTGCTGCAGGAAAGAGGGTGGAAGAACAGGGTCTAGGTTGAGCTTCTTAGGCATGGTTAGGAGATTGTGGGGGAGGAAGAGAGCTAGGGAGAGCCGCTCCCAGGCACATCGTGACCCCCTTCCTCCCAGTGAATGGTTGCCTAGAGTATGGTGGCTTCTGTATCAGTTTCTGCATATACCTGCAGAAGCGCCGAAAGTGGTGGACATAGTGTCCTGAAAGTCCAGCTCTGGCCCTGCTTTGACATGTCATGGCCAGCCCAACTTTGAGACCTGGAGAAGGTCCCCCCACCCTAAGAACCCTCCCCTGCTGCCCTCAGGAATGCAGTGCCCACGCTCTGGGGTGGTAAGCCATAATGTTCATTTCTACAGGCCATTTTGGGCAAGTTGCTTTCTGTCCCCTCCCTTCTGGGAAGATCAGGTGATACTGGGACAAGAAAAGTATTGTGGTGCGAACCAGCATTGAAGTGTCCTTAAATGGCTGTGATTCTGGTGCACGCTGTAGGCACACACATGGGCACATGCCTGCACATCCCCCTCCGGCTTTACCCAGGAGAAATAAGGGGGTGGGTTGGTTGTGCCTTCTCTCCCTGAAGAAACACGGAACTTGGATGATTTGTGGCTCATTTTAAAGAGAAATGGGGAAGTGAATTTTCCTGGGTAGGGCATTTTTGGTAACACAAAACAAAAATCGGGGTAAGAGGGAATTGTGAGGCTGTAACTGGAAATTCCAGGGATCTCCACGAGCCCAAGAAAGTCAAGCCTGCCAGGCCTCCTGCGCTGGAGGTGGGGACTGGAGAGGCGGAGCCTGGAGGACTCGCTTAGTGTCTTGACCAGTGGCCAGCTCTTACCTCAGTTTCTCGCTTAGTGACTGGTGACTGCGCTCTCCTCCTCCCTCCGCTGGCCGGCTGCACCAGAATCCTCAGATTCCACTGGGTTCCACACGCCCCCCGCAGGACAATCAGACTTTACCTCTCTTGATCGACAGCCCTCCCCTGTTTCTTAGTTCACATGGCCACGGAGTTAGCAGACCAGTCTAGGTTTGGGCTGAACCTGAAGTCAGCTGTGTCCAGGGGTATGTGTGTGCGTGTGCGAGTGCGCGTGCGCAGGGGTGTCCTGCGGTGGCTACTTGGAGCAATGGGGAGAACGGTTGGGGCTGCCCCAGGATGAGGGAAACTGCCAGCTGGCCCTCTTCGTCAGTGTGGTCCGGATGAGAGTGCGGCCTCCCACTGTGAGCCCCGAGCAGCAAAAGTGGCTTGCAGGAAGAAAGTGGGAGGAGGGAGTCTCATCACCTGGGTATCTGGTCCAGCTCACAAGACAGTCCCGGCTTCCTCGGGAGCTGCCATCTTGGCACCGCGTGACTCCACCCCCATCCAGAGTTGATTGGCCCAGGAACGGACATGTGACCAGGAGCTGAGCCATCTGGCCACCCAAACTGCAATGCCATGTGCACGTTGGTAGGCAGCCCAGGCGAGGCCAGGTCCTGATGCAAAGACCGGGGAGAGGGGTAGGGAGTCTGCAAGGGGTAGGGAGTCTGCAGGGAGAGAAGTGAAGCAGGTTGCAGAGAAACTCAGAGACAGGAAGTGGTCTGGATTGGTGACTGATCAAATCCCTGCTTCTAATTTCTTCTGGAGGCCTGGCAGCCTCCCTGCCCTTGGCTGTCATGGACAAACCTCCTTTTAATAAATTCTTCTTTGCAGGAGAGGTTTTCTAGTACCTGCAACTAGAATCCTCATTACATATCTAATAAAATAATAATAGTAATAGCTGATATTTATTGAATGCTCATTATGTATCATATACTCTTCCAAGGTGTCTACATAGTTTGTCTTAAACTTCTCAACAATGCCACGTGGTGTGGATTAGTATGCCCATTTCACAGCAGACATGACTCAGGTCACACACACACACAGCTCACTTGCTCAAGGTCACACAGCCAGTGAAGCCAGATTTGAATCCAGACAGTCCAATTCAGAGTCTGGGCTGATCCATTGCTACAGCCTTTTCAGTAGAAGCTGCTAGGAGGCAGGGACTCAGGTCTTCGGAGGCCACATATCATATGCTTTTACTCTGGTCCTGCACCCACAACTCAAGCTGGGGGAGTTGGCAGCTGAAGTGAAGCGTGTGCCCTCTGCCCTACCCCCAACGCCACCCCCACCCTTAGAGGTAGAGGAAGAGTCTGGAGTTCCTGGGTTTCCATGACACTGCACTTTGGGGTAGTAAAGATTAAACCACTGTCCTTCCTCTGAATGCCTTGAGCCCTCTGGAACCACCAGGGAGGAGGCTGGAAAGGAGATTGAACTGTCCTGGGGGTGTGGCATGTGGTCACTCTCACCCCCCCAGGGGCACTTGCCGGGCACTTTGTAAATGAGCAGCAGCGTATCCTTCCCCTACTTAGAGACTGTAAAGTGCCATGGTTAGGGGCTAGGGATTGTGTGCCAGCGGCCTGCTCTCAACTTGTTCTCCAAGCCTGTTTCATTATCTGTAGAAGGGGATCATAATAACCCCTACCCAGAGGAGAAAATGAGCTAATGCATCCAGAGGATTTAAAAACCTGGGAGGGATTGGGCAAATGTGTGCATATTACATGAGAAAAGCAGGGACCTGCAGTCTGTATCTTATGATCTTATTCGTTTAGAATTTTTGTTTTGTTCTGTTTTGTTTTTAAATCTGGAAAGGTAAATACCAAGGTGTTAAATGGGATATTTCTGTGTGATAAGATTACAGGGTATTTTCATTTACTTTTTCTTTTTGCATTTAAACGTTCTAGCATGAGCATAGAGGGTTGCTGTATTTTAAAACATATCATACTTTACACATATAAAATATTTTTTATTATTATTTACTTCTAAGTGCTTTGGAAGTACAAAGTCCTCCATAAATGCACTAGTGTGAGTACTTGCCTGAGTCCTAAAACCATGGTGTGTGGGGTACTTGTGAGCTGCCTCCCCAACACTCATTCCCCTCTTCCTTCAGAGCAGATTGGGTGAGCTGAATCCCATCCCATTTCTACCAGCCGGCCTGGATTGGCTGGCATCAGTCATTGTGGTGACTGTGTTAGGGCATCTATGATGAAGGTTGGGTCAATCCTCAGATTTGTGTTCGTTTGGGGAAATAAATTTCTACTTTTTAAAAATATCTTAAAGGTGACTTCTGTAACCAGGTAACATTGGTCTGAGTGACTGTGGGGCCAAGAAGGAGGAAGAGGAGCTGAGAAATGGAAAAAGAGAGAAAAACTAGGTCCTGATTGCATCACTGAGCCACTGAGAAAAGCCTTTCTGAATGTACTTTTTGGTTTCATGTGCCAGGGAATTCCCTTTATTTTCAAAACCAGTCTGAGAAGTTGGATTTTTCTGTTAGTTACAACTTCCTAGCCGATAGCGAAACTGGGACCAGAAACAGGATGGTAACAGACCCAGAGCTTGTGGGGCTCAGGAGATGGGGGGGCATAGGTGGACCCCAGGCTCCTGGCCGAGAAGTTGCAATTCTAAAATAGAAGGTGAAGGAGTTGGTTATACTGCAGTCTGTTGAGTATTGGAATTCAAACCAGGTGCCTATAAGGCTGCTCTTTAAGGAGACTTGTGGGAAAATCTCAGGATTTTGGAAAGGGTGTTCATTGATTGTAGTCATTAGTAAATTCCTGCAAGAGACAGGACTCCGTGGAAATAGGCCTGTTTAAAAGGCGGGAAGGAAGTCTGAGGGCTTTGCTAAGAGAAGCCCTTTATACCTAAGGTCTGCAATCCAAGTTGATGGTGAGTTCGGGGTTCCTATTGAAAAGCAGAATTTTCTACGTCAAGCTGTATTTAGTGTAAGCAGAGCCAGGAAGTAGGAGCCTTGGCAGGAGATAAAACTGAACACCCCTCAGGTCTCTCACAAGCATATCCTGTTAACCATTCTTTGTCTGACAAAGATGCCCAACTCCTACTTTTTTGCTTTTGCTGGGAGACAAGAGGCCAGTTAGTGGTACCTCTCTACCCCTGCCATGGCTTTGACATGTCAAGGTAAAGGCCATCCATGAAAGCAAGGGCAGGGGGATGCCCTGAACCCAAGGCCAGTCATCGGGAGATAGATATCCTCAGGCCATGTTCTGGACACAGAGATGTGGCAGTCACATCTGACTTGGGTTACTAGTACATGTATTTGACTAAAAGTAAATAGATTAGACACCTACTAAGCCTTTAGGAATATTGCTAAAGTAAACCTCAATCTACCAATATCGGCCTGCCATTGTCCACACCCTAAAGCATCCTCAGGTCCCTGACTACTGTGTTTACCAGGAAGTGAGGGGCCAAAGGGGTACAACCTCCATTAGGAACATCTCCAAGAACCATCTCAGGTGTGCCCTTTGGAAGATAGGGAGGTGGTTAGATAGGCCGAGGCATAGGCAGGAGGATGGACACATCTTCAAGGAAGATTTTATCAGAGATGATGAAAACCTTTTGTGTTAGGGCGGGATGGAGAGTGGAAAGATCTCTCCCCTGCCATCCTGGGTACAGCCAGTTTTTCTTCTACTTATTAGGGATGGCTTCTCTCCTGCCTCCATTCTGGAAATGCCACGGGGCTGCTAAGGCCAGGCCTGCCTAAATCTGCTCTGGCTTCTGGAATCCAGCCCCCAGAAGATGGCCTTAGTCCTTCCTTTTGGCCTAGAGCTTTCTCTAAGGCTGAGAATAGGAAGCAACATGCTCCCTTTCAGAGCTGGGACCTCAGAGCCTGCTCGAAAGTCCTTTTAGAAATAAAGGACAAAATGGGGACATTGTTCCCTGGACAATGGGGTTTCTCACAAGCGGGCTTCCCCTTTTGTGAGGAGGGCTCCCTTTAAGAGCAGCTGGGACTGGCCAGTTCTTAGGGTATTGAGCGCCAGCTGCAAAACTGACTGCTGGGAGGGACTCGGGACTGGGGATGGAGCTGTCCGTGTGAAGGGACACCTTGGGGTAGTACTGCCTGAAAGATTGGACTAAGAGAAGATGGGGACTGGAGCAAGCACTAGGCTTCAGATGGGATTCAGACAAGGGCTGGGGCAGGATTAGAGAGTAAGCCTAGGACCGGGGCTGAAGCCAAGGCTGGCATGAGGCTTGGAGGGTCGAAGTGGTCCGGGAGGGCATGTCACGCACGGCTCAAAAGCCCAGGCATTAGACATAGGCAGCTCAGGTTCTTCCCTGACTGTCTGGTTGGCCTCAGACAGGCTCTCTCTTGCCTTTCATCTTTGTTCCAATGTTATCTTCCTGTTCTTGAACATCGTATTTAATGTCACAGTCTACCCCCAGAGGCACTCTTGTTCTTCCTTATAGCTCTTTACCTACTTCCTTACCCTATCTCTCTCTTTTAAATGTTTATTTATTTTGAGGGAGGGGGAGGGGCAGAGAGCTGAGAGGGAGAGTCCCAACACAGAGCTTGAACTCACAAACGTGAGATCATGACCTGAGCCAAGATGAAGTCAGTCGCTTTAACCAACTGAACTACCCAGGGCCCCCCCACTTAACATCTTCTAATGTACCATATGACTTACATATTTATAATGTTTGTTGTTTATTATCTGTCTTCCCTAACTAGAATGTCAGCCCCATAGGGACAGAAATCTTTGTTTTATTCACTTGTGTCCCCAGTTCCTAGAAGAGTGTGCCTGGCTCAGAGCAGGCATCCAATACATCGGTTGAATGAATAAAATTGTTAAGCTTCTCTGAGCTGAGAGCTTCCTCCTTTGGAAAGTGAGGAGGACATTCAGGATGCAACCTCAGTGTTGTGGAGAGGAGCAAGTGAGACAGCGTTTTACACCGGGCTGGCGGGAGCTTCCGCAAATGACAGCCTGTGTATGCCTGAGTTTCCTCATCTGTAAAGTGGGAATAAAAGTCCTACCCTGTTTGTTGTAAGGATTAGATAAGGGAATCGGTGCAAAGCACTTAGACAGGGCCTGTCATGAAGTTAGTGTTCAGTAATGTTGGGCATCATGTTGGTCTCATGAAACTATCTCCTCCTTTTTAGTCTTCCAGAACCTGCCTTTCAGTTCTTTGTTCTATGGAGCTGAAGGTGGGACTGGAAGTGGTCCTGGGACACAAGTGGCTGAAACTTTGGTTATGTCTGGGCTTGAGATAAAATGATCCTTTAAAGACAGGGGTCAAATAGACAAAGCGTTTCCAGACCCCAACGCCTTTAAATATCAACCTAGAGGGGCGCCTGGGTGGCTCAGGTGGTTAAGTGTCAGACTTTTGGTTTTGGTTCAGGTCATGATCTGGTAATTCGTGAGATCTAGCCTGAAGTTGGGCTCTGTGCTGACGATATGGAGCCTGCTTGGGGTTCTCTTTCTCCCTCTCTCTCTCTGCCCCTTCCTTGCTCCTGTGCTCTCGAAAGAAAGAAAGAAAGAAAGAGACAAACTTTTTTAAAAAGTTAAAAAAATATCCACCTAGATTTCAGGCAGTCCTTCCCCAGTCCCAGGTCAGAGCCCACGCCTCACTGCCCTTCCCCCCAACCCCCAAACAGACCTCAGAGTTTTGCCTCTTTTCTCTCTGGCTCTTCTCCTTCCTCTCTCTCCATCCAGGGCCTGAGCCACTGGTGCTCTCCGTCTCAGCATTTCCCAGTGAAGGAGGCTCCTCAGGGGGCAGTGGAAGTCAGAATTAAAACTCTGGGTCTCCTGGCCTTCTCATCCCAAACCTAGCTTCTAAGGCCTGGTGAACTTCAGGCCTTGTTAAAAGCAGGGGGCTCATAGCATGCTCTTAATAAATATGGAGTAAATGGATGAGTAGAAAAAAAGTAGAAAAAGCCCCAGCTTTGACCCTGACCTTTACTTTTTAATTAAAAAAGTTTTTTAATGTTTATTTATTTTTGAAAGGGGCAGAAAGAGAGGCCGATAGAGGATCTGAAGTGGACTCTGTGCTGACAGCAGACAGCCAATGTGGGGTTCGAACTCACAAACCGTGAGATCATGACCTAAGTCAAATTTGGACACTTAACCAACTGAGCCACCCAGGCACCTTGACCCTGACCTTTACGTAAATAACATCTTCAGCCTTCAGTTTCTTCATCTCTTGTGGGGACGATACATGCCTGCCCTGTCCACCATATAGAACCGTTGTGAAACTCATTAAATCATTAGTTCTTTGGGCAAAGGGAACTTGGAGGCCAAGCAGTCCAAGCTGCTTATTTTTCCAACAAGGAAACAAAGCCCCGGAGACAGGGTATGTGTAGACATAGAGAAACCTAATGTAATGAATTGCTTTCTACCAGCTGAGTGGTCCTGGAATCCTGGAATCTCAGCTGGATTTAGATATTGTCAGTCTATCCAGCCAGAGGGCATCTGAGCCTAGGCAGGGAAAGTGACTTTCTCAGCTCCCCCAGAACGCTGGGGCAGAGCTAGAAGGTGGGGTTCCTGGGTTCCCATCCAGGCCTCCTTCCTGCTACACTGACAGCACCAGGAAGGGAGGTACTCAGGGAGCATGGGCAGCAGTGGCTGCTGGGTGCCCCCTGCCCCTGCTTCAGCTGAATTTTCCTTGTGGGACAGAGCCCAGGAGCAGGCTAGGGGAGGTAAGGAGGGAGGTGGGGCTGCCCAGGAAGGTAAGGCAGTTCCTCTCAGTGGACTCCCAAGGTGGGATGGTACCTTGGAGAAAATCACCCAGATACAAGGGCCCCGACCTGGCCATGTGGTACAACCGGAAGACCCTATCCCTCGTAGCTCTGGGGAGATCAGGAGTCAGGGGCCGGTGCTGGGACCCATGATAGGTGGAACGGGGTTCCCCCAACTTCCTGCCGGCTCATCCTCCCAGCCTCTGTCTATGCTGCGACAGGCAGACTTACCATACCTGGGGATTTTCCCCTGGCTCACTGATGACACCATCTCAAGCCTCCCCATCCCTAAACTCTTGCTTGGGGTTTGTAAGCAATGACAGCGCCCCTCTTAGATTATGGTCAGTTCTGGATGTCTTCACCCACAGTGTCTTATACAAACGTGTATTTCCTAAACTTCATTCATTTACCACATCCATGATTTTTGCTATAATAACCTAACCTATTAAATATATAAACAACGCTCTCTTGAAAAAAAAAGGGGGGGGGGAGGGTGGCACCTGTGTGGCTCAGTCAGTTGAGAGTCCAGCGTTTGATTTTGGCTCAAGTCATGATCCCATGCTCTGAGCTGAGCATGGAGCCTGCTTGGGATTCATTCTCTCTCTCTCTCTCTCTCTGCCCCCTCCCCTGCTAAAGAAACTTTGTATTACTCCTGTAAATGAAGAAACAGTATCAATTGCTAAACAAATACAAATAAACAAACAACTACAAAGACATTCTAGGTTTCTGGTGCCAGGCCCCAGTTCTGGCTCCAGTCTTACTGACAAGTCATGTGCTCTTTCTGGGCCTCTGTTTTCTTTTCTGTAAAATGGGATTGTGGGGAAATACTATATGCAAGATGCCTGGCCCTGAGCTACCATGGAGCAGGTCAGAGAGTTCCAGGCTAGTATCGGGTTCTGCTGGTGCTGACACTATCCCCCTCTGCTCTAGACTTGATCCCCTTCTCACCTTTAGGACAGGTGATTGGGCAGTGATTTAGGACATTGGGCAGTGATTTAGTGATTTAGGACAGGTGATTTAGGCAGGAAGATTGGGGCTTAGATATTGAGGATTGCAGAGATCTGGGGGACCCAAGGTCCCTGCCTTCAAATCTCTGACTGGCTTTTTGGGTTACAGGCACAGAATGCTCCCTGCAGCCCTAAAGACCACTAAGAATATCCTTTTCTTGGGAGGCAGTGAGGTCTTTGTCCCTGAAGGCATTCAAACATTGCTGGGAGACTTGGCAGAGCATTGTCAGGAGAATTCAAACTCAGTCTGGTTCTCAGGGAAAGGGGGCAAATCCTCCCTGCTCATGGGGGCTGGTCCCTGGGGAGAGGGACAAGGCCTATAGTGTTCAGCATCTATATGCGTCCCTCACATTCATCTAGGATTGTAATTTCCTGGGCACTTTTCCACCACTCTCTCATGGCTTTCCCAGCACGTGGTGAGGGAAGCCAGGGGAAACACTGTCTGCTAAGGAGCAGGGGCATCCACAGGGAACAAGTGACTTGTCCAAGGTCACCAGGGTGGAGTCTTGAACCTGGGATGTCTGACTCCTTTGCCTGGGAAGTGTGGTTCACTCCTCTGTCACTCAGGAGGCTAGTGGCTGGGACTCTGGCTGGGACAAGTCAGCATGGACCCTGACTGGCCCTTTCCCTCTCAGGAGAAAAGAGGTAACAGCCCCTGTCTAGCGAAGGCTCCCTCTGGAAGCCACCCCTCCTAGGTCATCCTCTGCTTCCTTTGACCTCAGCCAAGAGAGAGTCCAAGGACAGGGAAGAGTGCTTGCGGTCTGGTCTGAATTGGAAAGGAGAGAGGGCAGGGAGATTCAGACAGACAGGTGGACAGAGACAGAGGACACGTGGATAAAGATGAATAGAGATGTGGAGAGACCCGAAGAAAGACAGGCAGACAGACACAGACAGACACAGAGAGGGACAGAAAGACAGAGGGCAGGAGAAAGACCCACAAAGAGACACAGAAAGAAGTTAGAACCAACGATAGAGACAACGGGGCCACGCGTGCACCGAGACCTGAATCCGCCAGACTTCGCAGAGAGGGAGGCAGAGAAGGCCCCGGCGGGAGGCGCGGAGGAGGACAGGACCGAGAAGGCGGTTAGGGGAGGGGGCGGTGGAACAGGCCGGCAGCTGCGGCCCCCCGCCGCCCCTCCCCCCTGGCGGAGGAGCCCGACGGAGGTGGGGCGCCCCGTTCCCGGCAGGGGGCGCCCTGGCCGCGCGGCCGGGCCAGCCAGCGCGGCTCCGGCCGGGGGCGGGGCGGGGGCGGGGAGGGCCCGGGCCAGGGGAGGGGGAGGGGAGGGGAGGGGGGAGGGGCGGGCGCGGGGGAGGGCTGCCCCGGCCTCTCTCCGGGCCCCGCGGCCGCCTTTATAAGCCCGCGGGGGAGGTGGCCCCGGCAGCGTCGCGCTCCCAGCCACTCCGAGCCCTCGGTCCCAGCGCACCGACCCCACGCACTTGTGCCAGGACAGACCTTCGCCCACGAACCGTGCTCAGGTAAGGACCCGATGCCATCCCCAGGCTCTCCGGGACCCCCGGGGACGTGGTCGATCCCGGCCCCTCCCACATCCTCCCCGCGTCCGGGGTTGGTGGCGAGAATGGATAGAAATATCAGCGCGCGGACCTCCACGCCCGCACACCACCCAGGGCAGCCCAGTCCCGACCCTCGGCCACCTGTCCCGCTCCCGCACTCGCGCGCATCCGAGGCTCCCGGCAGCGCGCTGGGCCAGACTGGAGGTTGGACGTGGCGCCCACGGGGACCGCGAGCAAAGGGGACCACGCTCGGGACCGCCGCTGCAGTCCTAGGGCCTCCTGCCTCCTAGGTCTCTGCCTGGGACCTCCACCTGTCTACGCGCCTCTCCCCGGTGTCCCGTGACCGAGCTGCCCTGCTGATACCCCACCCCTGGTGGGAGATCAAGAGACTCAGGCTGCCAACCCCAGCCTGGTGTCTTTCCACGCCTCCCACCTAGGAACGTCTAGATCACGCTCAGTCGCTTGGGGAGAAGGCTGGTGTGTCCATGTGGGGTCCCAAGTGGTTTGGGGCAAAGCTGGGATGAGCAGAGGGAGGGTGGTGCTGGGGTCCCAGAGCCGCGTGGTTGGGGGGGAGGAGGGAAGAGGGGACATCTGGCGTGTGAGGTTTGCTGGGAGTTGGGGTGGGCACAGCAGTCGGGGGCGGGGCGGGGGGGAGGAGCGGGGATGGGGGAGCAAAGCCCTGGAGCCCTGGAGGCGGAGGGAGCCTACCACTCACCTCTGGCTGCGCACAGGTAAGTGAGTGGGTTGCCCGGGGTTCGTTCCTTTGCCCAGTTTAGGTTAAATACATGGTCACAATGGTGGGGGAGGAAGCTGAGAAAAGCCCCATCATTGTCCCTTCTGACCCTTTTCCAACACATAATGGGGTTGGGGGAGGGGGGCCTTTACAAAGACCTCTGGGTGGAGGAGGAAAACTCTGGAGATCAAAAGAGGGGGAGGGAGATTCTCAGTCCTGAAAGGGCTTTTGGGCCCCAGGGAAAACTTCTATAGGTGGGCAGGTTTCCCAAGGAGGCAAGGGTTGGCTCCCACACTTAGTGAAGATGTCAGCGACTTCATTGAGGGCTCATTGAGGGCTGCCTTGTGCCAGGCCTGCTCCAACACTTCACATACATTATCTGGTTTACAGATGGGGAAACTGAGGCTTACAGAAATTAAGCAAGTGAGGAGACCAGGATTTGAACCTAGAGTTCTAAGGCTCCATCCTTCCCACCCTCCAGACCTGCCTTCTCCGAATGCTCAGCCCTCCCCACGGTGTCCTCTCTCCGCCCTCTACTACTACCTGCCCCTGCCCCTCTTGTCCCTCTGCCCCTTTTTTTCTTCTTGAACTCTGTCTCTGAATTTCCCAAGCAGAAGAGGCCCCTGGACACGGCTTCCCAACTTCCCAGCCCCTGGAGTGAGACAGGCTCTGTGTCCGGGGCACCCCCTGTAAAATGGGAGTATGCCTCTCTTGTAAGACTCTTGTGAGGAATAAAACTGAACTGAGGCCAGAAACAATGCTATCTTTATTCAACAAATACTTACTAAGCTTTGTGCCAAGCCCTGTTCTAGGTGCTGGCGATGGAGCAGGAAAGAGAACAGACAAAAGCCCTCTTCGTGGAGCTGATGTTCTGACATTCCCATAGAATCACCAGCAAGTAATTCACAGGAGAGGAGATTAAAATGCAATAATACGAGGGTTTCTTGGCGGCTCAGTCGGTTGAACGTCCGACTCTTGATTTTGGCTCAGGGTCATCGGTTTGAGCCCTGCGTCAGGTTCTGTGCTGAGTGTGGAGTCTGGTTGGGATTCTCTCCCTCCACTCTCTCTCTCTCTCTCTCTCTCTCTCTCTCTCTTTTTTTCTTCCCCTCTCCCCCTCCCTCCTTCCCTTTTCCCCGTTCTCTCTCAACTAAAAATTTAAAGAAATTAAAATGCAATAACATGTATAAAATTGGTTGGCCAAGGGGTGCCTGGGTGCCTCAGTCGGTTAAGCGTGACTCTTTGGCTCAGGTCATGATCTCACGGTTTATGAGTTCGAGTGAGTTTGAGCCCTGCATTGGGGTCTGCACTGACAGCTCGGAGCCTGCTTGGGATTCTCTCTCTTTCTGCTCCTCTCGTGTGCTCTTCCCCCTCCCCATCTCGTGTGCTCTAAAAATAAATAAAATTTTATTTATAAAAATAAAAATTTTAGTCTCACTAATAGAAAAGGCAACCTAGCTGTGTGACCTGAGACAAGTTCTGTCCCCTGTTGTGCTTCAGTGTCCTCCTTTAAGCTGAGGACATCAATAAACAGTACCTACTGGTGGTCTGAGGCACCTGCATGGCTCGGTCAGTTGAGGGTCCCACTTCGGCTCAGGTCATGATCTCACCGTTTGTGAGTTCGAGCGCCCCATCGGGCTCTCTGCTGTCAGTACAGAGTCCTCTTTGGATCTTTTGTCCCCCCCCCCCCCGCCTCCCTTTGCCCCCCCTTCCTACCCTGCTCATGCCTTCCTCCTCTCTGTCTGAAAAATAAACACTGGTGATGAGGTCTACACATAACTAAGGCATGCAAGGTGTTTAGCCGGTGCCTGTACTTAAGAAAATATTGGCTATAGTCAGCTCTAATCTCAGCAAACAATGCAACTCTGACCCTGAGTGTGAGGTTACATCACTGCCCTTGAACCCCGGTCACCCACCTTTGTCTAGGCTCAACCCATTCTCTGACTAACTGCCCTAGAGCATGGCATGGTGCCCTCGCTACCATCGGAGATACAGCCTTGGTCAGGAGCCTGGAGCTTTGTGCCTGGCACAGGTTTGGGGCTGTCATCTCTGCAGTGCCAGTGCGCCCCGCCCTCTGCCTATCTTGTGCCTCGCAGTGTCCCACCCAGCTTGGAAATGGGGTGAAACCAGGCTCAAGTCCTGCCTGTCACTTGGATTACTTACATATCCGACATTCCCTGCAAGCTAGATGCTGTCCTGGATTTACATATGAAGACGCTGGTCTTAGAGAGGGGAAGGGATTTGCCCAAGGACACACAGATGCTACCTGGGGAGCTGGGGCCACGGCCCAGGTGGCTAAAATTCCAGGTCTGGTGATCTCCGTGTTGTCCCCATCTCTGGGGATGCGGCCCTCCTAATCCAGGAGTAGGATCCAGCAGCACAGCTCAGAGTTCTCACCTTGAAATAGGTCTGAAGGAAGTTATGAATACAAATCCCAGAGCTCCAACAGAGTTTTGCGGGGAGAGTGAGCAAGTGGGCCGAGAACCAGGGCTCAGAAACCTTCCTGCGTGGCCACAGGAATGCTGACTAAGCTTCCCAGGGCAACGTAGTCACAGGCAGCCTGGAGCTAGGCTGGGCGGCATGGCTGCTTTTTTTTTTTTCCCCTTCTAGAGGTATCCTGACATTTAGAGGACAGCTGGGGGCAGTAGATGAGAAGTTCATAACCAGCACTTCTTTGTGACCCTGAATGAATCACTTTTTTTCTCTGAATCTCAGATGGAGGAAATCATCTGCAATATGGGTTAATAATACGTACTTTGCAGCTGCTATAAGGGGCCAGCAAAATCATAAATGGTTTTCCAACACTGGGCTGAGAAGGGTTGGTGGCTTAGAAGTTCTATTCCCAGGGCATTTTCCTTCATCACTAGCAGGCAATCCTTAAGGGCCAGAGGGAAGGCCCCATTTAGGTTAAAACACTTAGACAGCAGGGAAATTTTTGGCTTTGGGGTTGGCATTTTGGCTTCCAGTCCTAGCTGTGTGACCTGAGGCAAGTCACTTGGCTTCTCTGAGTGTTGGGTTCACAGTCGGCCCTCAACAACTTTTATAGTCTTCGTGTCCAAAGAACATTTAAGGGCAGTCTCTATATTTTCCACCTCCCCATCCCACCCCCCAACATTTCATAATTGCTCCCAGAAAAGGTTCCTGCTTAAAGTTTTCCATGCTGAAATTCTCAGCCTCACTGTGGCATGAAATCAATTGTTTGCATTTAATTTGACTTCTCAAATTAAGGGGTAAAATTTGAGATGAGGGTAGGGGGTTGGGGAAGGAGAGAGGAACATGAAGTTAAACCAGATGTGTTTTTGTTAACTGTCGTATGGTGGTTAAACTGCCTGAGTATTACCCTTGTTCTTTCTGAATTCCAGTAACCAGGAGTCAGGTTTCACTAAAAATTGTAGTGTTCCTTCCCAGCTAATGTGGACTTGTCCTCCCCATTATTATTATTATTTTATATTCATCTGAGGCCACAAAGTACTGACCAGCGTGGATATACCTCATAGATGCCTGGGATTTCAGAGCTGGAAGGTGTTTAGAAGCTGACTCAAGTCAACTGGCTGCTTTGCAGGCCAGGGAGACTGAGGCCCAGAGAAGGGAAGAGGTTTGCCCGGGATCACCCAGTTGTGTAGGGCAGAGTTGGATCGGGAATTCAGTCTCTTTGCTCTAGGCCCATTACTTTTCCAAAAGTAACCACTGTCTTGAATTTGGTGTGTCTAAGTTCCCTAGTGCATCTGTATTTTTTGAAAAGAATTGTTGAGGGAGGATGCAGAGGGTGTGGATTTGTAGAAAAAAATCCTCAACTCAGGAGAGCAGAGTTGATATACTACCAGTGTGACCTTGGGCAACTCACTTCTCCTCTCTGAGCCTCAGTTTCCTTATCGGTAAGCCAAGACGCCTGACTTCTCTAAGACTTGGAATGGGTCTAATTCAGTCAATTGGCCTTCAAATATTTATGGCTCAGGTAATGGCAGGTCTGGCACAGACTGCCCTCCAAAGGTGGCAGGGGACAGTCGTGGCAGATTAGTGACTCCTGCAGTGACTTAAAAACATTGATTTCGTTGTTGCTGTCATTCAGCCAAGTGATTTCATTTTACTTCTCTTGAAAGATCAGAAGATGTGGCCACACGGGGCCACATCCCTGCCTGGCCACCGTGGCTGGAGCGGATTAGCTGCTGCTCCGTCCATGTTACCACAGTCCTCACGACCGCCTCCTCCCTCACACCCACCTTCCTCACTGACATTATCTGCCTGCCTTGTGAGTTTGCAGTTTCTGGGTTAGGTGCTGTGAGGCCTTGGAAGAAGGGCTCAGATCTCATCTGAATGACCGCAGAGGCTTGGGCCAGCCCTCAGAGGCTCAGAGTAGGAATGTGGCACACGTGGACATCCTTCTGTGGCTACATGAAGGGGCTTTCTTCCAGCTCTGGTGGTTCCCAGGGAGAATCTACAGGCTCTGGAGGACTAGGGGTGCCACCGTCAGCCAGTCAGGACTCAGAAAGCTGAGCCTGAGGACTGTCTCCTTGGGGACAGGCAGCCCTGGGTGCTCCAGGGTACACATTATGCAGCTCCTTCAGGGAAGGGACTCCCAGGACAAGTACCACCTCACCTAATGCTCCCAACAGCCTTGTGCGCTGGTGTCACGCCACAGACAAGAAACACCATCTCTCACGCTCTGAACTCATGACTCTGTTGTCTCCCCTTTCCTGGGTGGCGAGCCCTGGCCATGACAGACAGGCACCACAGTGGCAGCACAGATCTCCAGATCCATGTGACTGAGCTGGAGGGCAGTAAGAAGGCATGGAGCCTTGTGGTGGCTCTGGAGGGAGCTGCCTAGCTGTGAGATTGTGCCCTGGGGATTCAAGATGAACTGGCGGGAGCCCTCATTCCTGAGAGTAACCACGGGCCCCCTGGTCCTTGGAGTTCAGAAATGTGCCCTGTGTGGGCTTGCATTTTGTGATGCCCGCTGGGTGCCAGTACCTCCAACATTATCTCTGATATTCACCTACTCCCCACCTCCTGCTGTTTTGCAGTTAAGACTGAGGCTCTGAGGGTAGATATGTGGGGTTCAAACCCTTCCCCAGTACCTCTGACCCAGCGAAGGGAGGAGAGGAAGTGGGGAGGCTGGGAAGCTATTTCTAGGAATAGGACCTCCCCCACCCTGTAGTGAGGCCTTGCCCCCAGGCCCGTTCCATAGAAGTATCTTCATCCTCCCAGACCTCAGTGTGACTCAGGGGGACGAACTCCACCAGGTCAGGTGCCACAAGCTGCTGGGCAAAGATCAGCAAACGTTTAACGTTCTTTAAAAAAGTGTTTGGGTGGCTTTTATTTGAAAAGCCTTAAATCCAGTCTTTAAAAAGGATCTATCATGTGACTTTTTGTTAAAGTCAATCTCTTGCCTTCTTTGATCTACCTTTTCACTTTGTCTCTGAAACAGCAGGGTGTGTACCCTCTCAGATCCCAGCTGAGGCTCCCAGGGTCTGTGTCCTGCAATCCACCCCCCTCCTCATTGGCTGTCACCAAACTGTGTCAGGCTTGGCCTTTCTGAGTATCATTTGTTAATTTCTCCCTCCACCCGTTCCCATGTTGACTTACTGGCCTCTTAACATACAGGAGGTAGCAGCTTACCCATCTGCCACCCTTCTGGGCAGAAAATGCCTCAGTGGATTCTGAGTCTCCCTCTTGTCCCTCATTCCTATTTAGCAGTACAATCGCTGCTCTTTTCTCTGTCTCCTTAAGTGAGGTCCCCACCTATGTTAACATTGCCAGGCCAGGGGTGGCCCAGTGGTCTTACCTGGAACTGCTCATTTGATCTTACAGCAGCCCTGTATGGCCAGTGCTACACTACAAACAAGGGAACTGAGGCACAAAGTCACGCAGCTGGGAAGTGGGAAGCACACCCATGTGTCCTCTACCATTGCCAATCCACCCACTCAAGGCTGCTTCCTTCTCTGACATGAATGACAGAATCCATTTTCCTAGAAGAATCTGGATCCTTATTTATTTTGGAATCATCAAACAGTAGTTCATATTTCAGTTCAGTTAGGCAGATATCAAAGATGAACAGGGCTTCTCTCCAAACCTGAATCATCTGAATAGTTTTGGTGTGAAAATGCTGCGGGTTTTTTTCCCCCCTTTGACCTAATCCTTACAATTAACATTTAAGGGTTTATTCTGTGTCAGGAATGAGGCTAATCACTTTGAATGATCTTATTGTATTTTTGTCCTCCTCTGTTTTTATGAGAGGAGGAAACTGAAGCTCCAAAAAGCTAATTAACTTTTTCAATGCCACATAGCTGGAAGGTGGAATAACCAAATGTAGGTCTCAGGCATCCTGCCTGATCAGATAATCATCTGAATTCAAATCTTTATGGTGGATACAAGCCCTGGGGGACCTTGCTATCTACATTTATTTTCACTGGAAACTTCTGCCTCTGGAATTTGCTGAAGGTGGGGTTGGAGGGGGTGGGTTGGAAGGAGGGAGGCAGGAAGGTAAGTGGTGGGACTGAGGGAGACCAAGCTTAGGCGGTTTGGGCTTTTATTCTCCCAGACAATGGCTCTTGGGGCCTGGACACCCCCTCTTCTAGCCTAGAGGAAGGAAATGACAGTCCAGGCAGAAAGCATCTGCAGAAAGCCAGAGGACCCTGGGTGTGGATACCAGCCCTGCCATTCAGGCTGTGTGACCTTAGGGAAGTCCCTTTCCCTCCTGGCTTTTAGTTACACCCCCCGACCACCATGCTTATACTGAGTGGGGCAAAGCCTTAGGACTTTTCTAGTTCATGTATGACAAGCAGTTGGCCTTCATCCTGCTACTTGTTTGCCTTACCCCCATGTCAGCCATCACTAATCAACCACTGCTCTGTTTCCTTTAACCTCAAGTCCCATCTAAATGCAGCCCTCCAGGCAGCCATTATCAACTAATTTGAGTTGGCAAACAAGACTGAAGGATGTCACAGAACCGAATTAGATTTAGTCATTGTGTGGACGGTGGAGAAGGGACATGCCCAGGGTGGCCTCCAGGTGACTGTCACCCTGCTCCTCCTTTGTTTGGGAAAGCAGGAGGAACCCAGCCAGATTGGGCCAGAACTCACCTCTGGTGCAGGGTGAGGACCTTTCCTAGGGGCACCCAGTTGTGCCCCTGTTTAGTCCTCAAGGGGGCGGTGCTGGCTTCTAGAGCTGGTCACAGCCCAAGCTTTAAAGAGTGGAAAGAAAGAGGCTGGTTGCAGATTGTCCTAGAGAGTGAGGCTCACTCCCTCCCCCCCATACTAGTACCACTACTAGTAATAATGGTCATACTAAGAGTTATTAACATTTTATGAATATTCATTATGCACCAAGCCATTCTGCTAACTGCTTTATATCTTACACTTTTAATCCTTGTAGCAACCCATTTTTCAAGTGAAGGAAATGACTCAGAGGCGAAGCAGTTTGCCTGAGTTACCCCGAACCCAGAGGAGGCTGGTGGAGGCACTGACACTTTAATTCACAGCTGAGCAGCTGGGCCCCTCGCCACCCTGAGTGGGGACTGCCAGGCTTCGCGCTTGCTCACCACCGGCATTTCTCATTGGTGACTATGACCCTCCTTTACCCGTGTAGAGTGCTCTTCCTCACGCAACATCTTCCGTTCCACATACTCCTGGGGGGCAGCATAGCAAATGGCGTCTCTGCTTTGGCAGCTTAGAAAATTGGGTCTGGGGTCCAAAGGGAGGAAATGGTAATCCCTGCGACAGGGGATTCCATGTTCTTTCTCTTTGTTCATTTATTTATTTTTGAGAGAGAGAGAGCATGAGCAGGAGAGGGGCAGAGAGAGAGGAAGAGAGAGAGAATCCAAATCCCAAGCAGCCTCCGCCATCAGCACAAGTCTGACACGGGGCTTGACCTCACGAACCGAACCGTGAGATCATGACCTAAGCGGAAATCAAGCTTAAGTGACTGAGTCACCCAGGTGCCCTGGATTTGGTGTTCCACCTGTTCCGTGGGACTTGCTGAACTGATGACTGGGCAGGAGGTGGGAACTCAGGAGTGGTACCGCTGAGGTGGGGTGGGGTTCTACCCCCCATCCTTGGTGTACCAGTCCTAGCTCCTCTTCTTTTTTTTTTTAAAGTTTTTAAAAAGATTTTATTTTAACATTTATTTATTTTGAGAGAGAGCGAGCACAAGTCAGGGAGAGGCAGAGAGAGAATCCCAAGCAGACTCTGCACTGCTAGTGCAGAGCCAGATGCAGGACTCGAACCCACGAACCGTGAGATCATAACCTGAGCCAAAGTCAAGAGTCGGGAAGCTTAACTGACTGAGCCACCCAGGCGCCCCTTAAGATTTTATTTTTAAGTAATCTCTACACTCAGCAACGTGGGACTCGAACTCACAACCCCAAGATCAAAAGCTCTCTACTGACTGAGCCAGCCAGGTGCTCCTTTGACTCCTGTTCCAATCAGCCACACGATCCTGGATAAGTCACTTGGATACTCCCTACCTCAGCTTCTAGGTTCCTATTGTACTTTTCCATTTTTAAAGCCCTATTCTTTATTTTTAAGTTAGCTCTATACCAAACGTTGGGACTTGAACTCACAACCTTGAGATCACAAGTCACATACTCCACCTACTGAGCCAGCCAGATACCCCCTTAAAGCCCTTTCTTATTCATGAACTCACTGAATCCTTAAAACAGCCTGGAAAGATATTATCTTCACTATGCCAAAAGGGGAGACTGAGGCTCAGGTCAAACCAATGGCAACATCAGTCTTCAAACTCCGATTAGGATCCCAGACTAATGGGCACTCCCCAGATGTGTTCCCCAGCCTCTCACCTCTTGGCCTTTGCACCCTCCTTGCATCGCCCTCTTTGCCTGTGTTGCCTGTTAGTAGCATGTTTGTTTGTTTTTTCCTAGATCTTGCTCCAAAATCTTGAGCTCTCTGTAATCTGATCATCTGTGTAGTGTCTGCCTCTGAGTATGAGTTCCTGGAGGGCAAGAGCCTCATCTGAATCCTTTGCGAAATCCAGTGTCTAACAGGGTGTCTGCGTGCAGCAAATGCTTGATGTCCTTGGGTTAATGAAAGGCTGCCACACCTGGCAGGGCTTTCCCCAGCTCAGCTGGACTCGTTTTACCATAGGGGAAACCTGTGGAGGCTGTCCCGCTTGGTTTGAACACTGGAGCCACCCCAGGACGGGCCCGGCTGCCCTTCCTACATCTCCATTGGTGTCCTCACGTCTCCACCGATGACATCACCTCATAAATCATTTGTTAGCGATTGGCAGCAGGACAAGCCAGTTTCCCTATAGGCGGTTCAGGGCCTTGGTTGGGTATGGGTCCTCTCAGTGATTACCTCTGCCTCATCTTTTTGTCCGTTTTGTTCACAGATGTACCCTCAGTGCCAAAGAATCTTAATTTCTTTAATAATAATAGTAACGGGTGTCATGTGCTGCATCTATATAGGAACCATCTTCCTGGTGTGTAGTAGGCACTTGATACATATTTGGTGAATGAATGAGCACTTGCACAGCTTACACCGGGGCTGGGCCTAAACAGAGGTTTCCAGGAAGGGAAACCAAGTTGTCACCTCACCCCTGCCTGGGATAGTCCCAGCGTGTGTCAGCTCCCTGGTTGCCCGGCACTGCCCATAGCAAACAGCAACAGAGACGAGCACCCCTCCAGGTGAGGAAGGAACCATCACTGCTCCGAAGGAGGCACTGCTGTGATCTATAGCGCAAAGAGGTAGAAATGAGGCTCAGTGTGGTCAAATAACTTGCCCAGGTTTGCCGAGCTGGTAGGTGGGGGAGTTGGGATTTGAACCCAGAGCCTAGAGTCTTTCCCCTTTGCCTCCCTGTCTGCTGAGCAGATTGCTTTTGGCTCTGGTGAGGGAGATAATATTTGTCCGGGGATGTCTGGTCCAGAGTTCCAGGCCTGGCTCCAAACAACCTTAATTTATTCAATAATAATAGTCAGCACCGTCTTTCCCTGAGCCTCCCCACAGAGTAGGCACTACAGTCCCTGTTTTTAAAGGTGGAGAATAGAAGCACAAAAGGGGACTGAAGGTCATGTAGCTCATCAGTGGCTAAGCCAGAATTTGAACCTGGGCAGCCTGGCTCCAGAGTGTGGACCCGTGATCATTTCATACTAGATAAATCTCTGTAGTCCAGATGTGTAAACTCCTCTTGAACCGTCTGGTTCTTCCGGAGCCAGACTTGGGGTGGGGGGCGGGGAGGAGGTGCAAGGCAGGAACAGACTGCGGGATACTTCCCGGCCCCCTGAGCTGAAGAGTGCAGGGTTTATCTGGGGGGCAGGGGCGGGGGGGGGCACAGTAGGGCTGTCCTTGTGTCTCCAGGACCAGGGTCAGGAGGAGGCCAGGGCAACTAGCCTGGCTGAAACCACTGTTAGCTTAGAGACCTAAGTGGGATATTGGCCCCAGCCTCCTCAGTCCAGGCCCTGGCCTCGGGCCTGACTCTACTGGGTTTCTATCCCAACCTTCCAATGTCTTCCCAGGGCAGGAAATCTCAGGACTGGCTTAGGTGAGGACTTTGTTCTGGGATTTCCTCCTTCAACACCAAATCCCTGGGCTGGCCCGCCTGTCCCACTTCCCCATTTTGGAGGAAGTGGATCCTTTCCTCTCGAGTAGCTACATGATTTGAATAGTTGAGTGCTTCCCAACTGGCACCTCGCCTCGGAGAGCTCAGCTGTGCAAGGCCTCTAGCTGGGGCTCTGATGCAGGCCCGCCAACTTCCTCATCCAGTCATGGAGGGCGAAATATAGGGAGAGTGTCTGTCTTGCTGGTTTGGCCAGGCCAGGCCCCAGATGATGCCTGGGAGAGGCAGTGCTGGCCTCTGGCTCTGTCTCCTCACTTTCTGAAGTGACTCCTGGTGGAGGAAGAAAGGAGCTGCCCCTGCTTCAGGGTTTTCCTGCAGGAGTGGCCTTTCTCATCTGCTTATCTGGGCGTCAACTTCTTAGCACCTGTCTGGGTGGAGAAAGGAGGAAGCAGAGTCAGAAGGGGGGAAAGATGAATGAAGAGGACAATATTCATTCGACAAACATTTTCTTAGCCCCACTGCCTGCTAGGCCCAGGGCCGGGTGCTGGAATTCATGGATGAATCTGGTCTAGTTTTTGCCTTCAGAAAGCATCCAGTGTGCGAGGAGATAGTCCTGTAAGGAGTCCCTACAGAGACCCAGGAAGGAAAGTGTAGGAGCCATGGGACCAGAGGAGGCCACCTAACCAAGCCTTGGGCAGAATGGCCACAAGGGATTTCTGGAGGAGGTGGAGGTGGTGTTAGATCTTTTTTTTTTTTTCCCCTCCAACAAATATTTACTGAGCATCATCTAAAGGCAGGTGTGGTTCTAGGTGCTGGGGATACAGCAGTGAACGCCACCAAAGTCCAGCTGGAGCTCCATGGTACTGGAAGAGACAGACCATAGAGTAAGTTAATTTCAGGCAGTGGTGAGCACTGTGGAGAATACGAACAGGGTTGTGAAATAGCCAGGAACTGGAGGGAGTGGACGCCTCTTCACCCCGCGTGGGCAGGAAGGAAAGGGCACAAGAGATGGCCTTTGACCTGATGGAGGCATGAGCCAAACAGTTCTGGGGGAAGAGTGTTCTAGGCAGAGAGTTGGCCAGGGCAAAAGCAGGACACAGAAGTTGTGAGTGGTGCAGGGTGGAGGTAATGTCAGAGAGGCGGGCAAGACCCAGAGAAGGTAGACATTTGACCTGCTGTGGAAGAATGAGCGGGGCCTGCCAGGAGAAATAAGGGGTTGGGTGACCTCCCATTTGCTGGATGGCGCCTTGCAAAGTGTGAGTAGGAATGGCCTTTGGGACTTGCCATTCCAGCCCTCTCCGAGTACACATGGGGTGGGGCGGCTGAGGCCCAGAGAGGGAAAGTGACCCTCCTGAGGTCACAGACGGAGGTGGTGGGACTGGATCTAGGTCCCATAACCATTAACCCGTTTTTCTCCAACGTGCCCACACAACCCCTCCGAATTAAGGTGGCATTAATTTTGCCAAGAAAGTTACACACATTGCCTAGTCTGACAGAAAGGTGAGGCTCAGAGAGGAACAGGGACCTGGTTAAGGGCCATTCAGACCTGGGTTCCATACAACTGGCTGAGGCCAAGTGCCTGAATCTCAGTTTACTCCTAAAATGGGGACAGTAACGGTTTCTAGCTCACAGACTGCTGAGGATAAGGTGAGAGAATAGATGTTGAGCACTCTCTACCGTGTTTGGCACAACGCAAATATGGGACTGCTTTTGTTTTCATTTTAAGTTATTGTATGGACCCTGGGGTCTTTTTCAATGGATGAATCATGGTCCTCATCACTGGTCCACAATGGCCCTTTGTCTATTTTATTATTAAAAATAAATTAAAACCCCCTATGAACCATCATCTACACTACCAGGACTAGGAAATTGACAGTAATTTACATCTTCCCCTGGGCTCCTCCAACCCTCTGCCATCGCCTGTCTTCATGTGGGGTAACCACTCTCCCGAATCTTGGGTTTCTCATTCCCCCTCCTCTTTTCTTAAAATAATCTCTATGCCCAACGTGGGGCTCAAACTCACCACCCTGAGATCAAGAGTCACATGCTGTATGACAGAGCCAGCCAGATGCCCCAACCTTTGCCTTTTTTTGATTGTTATTGAAGATCATATACGTGTGGTTCATATATATGAGTCATATGTGAATGTATATATTTAATTTTATAAAAGTATCATACTTTATATAATCTGCTTGGACTTGTTTTCTCACTGAATCGTATAGCTGAGGTTGATACAATTATTGCATGTAGCCATATATATATATATATATATATATATAGGGTTATTTTCAGGTTTTTGCTAGTGTGGAAAAAGTACCTATGAATATTCACATACACATTTTCCAATGCTTGCCTATAGGAATTTTCTCTTGATGTGCACCTAGCCTTGGATTGTTGGGTCATAGGGTATGTGAAAATTTGTTCAGCATTATAAGACAAGAGCAAAATGGGTTGGGTCCGTTTGCACCCCTCCAGTAACGTGTTAGGAGAACTGTTCTGTGTCTTATGTGACACATGGTGTTGTCCGACTTAGAGATTTTTCCAATTCAATAAGAATAACAATTTCTTGTGGTAGACTTGATTTGCAATTTCCTGATTACCAGTGAAGTTGAGTGTGTAGAGTATGTATGAGTCCTCTTCTGGTGATGTCTTTGCCCATTTTTCTTTGTTGTTTTACTGATTTGTCATAGTTCTTTGTATTCCTGAGTAACCATATTTTGGAAACAAATTCTAAAATTTAACAAAGGTCAATTTAGCAATCTTTCTTTTTTAATGTTTATTTTTGAGAGAGAGGGAGAGAGAGGCAGCAGGGGAGAGGCAGAGAGAGAGAGAGGGAGACACAGAATCTGAAGCAGGCTCCAGGCTCTGAGCTGTCAGCATAGCTGACAATTTTCATGAATAAAGTAGGCCTCTAATTTTCATTTTTATATTGTACTTTCTTGGCTTTGGTATTGCAATTATAATGTCCTCATAGAAGTAGACGGTAATGTTTTCTCTTGCTTCCTTCTGGAAAAAGTTTGGGTATATTTGAGATAATTTGTTTCCTTAAGTCTGATAGAACTGACCTGTAAAATCACCTTGGCCTGTTGTTTTCTTTGTGGAAAGATTTTTAATTACTGCTTCAATTTGTATTCATTTATTTGTTCGTTTATTTATTTAAAAAATTTTTAATGTTTATTTTTGAGAGAGAGACAGAGCGCGAGCCGGGGAGGGGCAGAGAGAGAGAGGGAAACACAGAATCTGAAACAGGCTCCAGGCTCTGAACTGTGAGCACAGAGCCTGATGTGGGGCTTGAACCCACAAATTGTGAGATCATGACCTCAGCCGAAGTCAGATGTTCAACTGAGCTATCCAGGTATCCTGTTTCAATTTTTAAATTTAGGTATTTTATTTCTTCTTGAGTCAGTTTTGGTAAGTTGTATCTTTAGAAATATATATATTTAATCTACATTTTCAAATTTACTGGCATCAGTTGCTTATAGCATTTTAAAGAATTGTATCCCCTTTTCCATAATAGTTGTGTCTTATCTCTTTTATTTTGTATTTTTTAAATTAATCTTGCCTCAAGTTTATGGACATTTTTAAAGAACATACTTGTGGCTTTGATCTTTTCAATTGAATCTTTGTTTTCTGTTGATTTCTGTTCTTTATAATCTCCTTTTATTTTCTTTGGGTTGCTGTGTTTTCTAACTTCCTAAGTTGGACACTTAACTCGTTAATTTTTACCCTTTCTTTGCTGCATTCTATAATTTTTGGTGTATAAATGGTTTTGTGATCATTCAGTTCTAAGTAACTTTAAATTTTTACTATGACTTTTCTTTGATCCAGTTTATTTAGAGATGTTTTTAATCTGAGTGTATGGGGAATTGTTTGTCCTTTTAAAAATATGACTTCTAAAAAACAAAAAACACAAAACATGACTTCTAAATTGTACCATTGTCAGAGAATGTGGGCTATGTGAAAACCTGTCATTTAAAATGAGAGGCTTGCTTTATGGCCTGGTATGTGATCAATTTTTTAAATGTTTGAGTGTTTCTGAAAAGAATGTGTCTATGTACTTTTATTTCTGCCTGCCTACATTTTTATTTCAATTTTCTTGCTTTTTCTTTTTTAATGTTTTATTACTTAAAAAAAATTGTCAGCTGTAGTTTTTCCCTACAAAGACCAGATTAACATTTTCTCATCTCCCTCTTAACCCCTCATATTCTTCACTGACTTGTCCTTCAGCTCCTGTGATATCACATTAAACTTGTTTTTAAACACTAAACTTTATCGTTATTTGCTCAGCCTTCAGATATTTTTAGTATCATCTTTTGACTTTGTTTTCTATTAAGTGATTACTTCCAA
>CM053570.1:86273722-86291503 GCA_028646485.1 Cryptoprocta ferox | reverse complement strand
TTTGAGTGACAGTTTAGCTGGATATGAAATTCTTGATTCAAATTCTTTTCCTTTGGTACTTTGGTCAATTTAATTTGATACCTATTCCTTTGTAAGTAATCTGTTTTTCTCTAGACTTTAGAATGATTTTGTTGGCTTTTGATATTCACTGTAATATTTCTTTTTTTTTTTAAGTTTATTTATTTTTAAAGAGAGAGCAAGCAGGAGAAGAGCAGAGAAGAGAGGGAGAGAGAGAGAGAGAGAGAGAGAGAGAGAGAGAGAGAATCCCAAGCAGGCTCCATACTGTCAGCGTGGAGCCCAACACAGGGCTCAAACCTAAACCGCGAGATCATAACCCAAGCCAAAGTTGGACGCTTAACTGACTAAGACACCCAGGCGCCCCTTCACTATAATATTTCTTAAGTGTTTATGTTTGCTTCTCTGTCCTGTTTGGTGTATTTGAGGCCCTTTCAAAGGGAGATCTTTCATCTTTTAGTTACAAGGTTATCTTCATTATTTCTTGAAATATCTCCTCCTTGACTTATTTTCCTTTCCTGGGACTCCCATTATATAGATGTTAGCACTTAGACTTCCATCTCTCTTTTTGTTGATGTATAATTTCATACAATAAAATGCACAGATATTAAATGCACAATTCAGTGTGTTTTAACAAATATACATTACCTTGTAACCATGATCTCAAACCAAGATTTTAAAAGAACAACATTTCTATCTCTCCAACAAGTTCCCTTATGCCACTTTCCAGTCCATTTTGCCTCCACAATGCTATCATTATTCTGATTTCTTTCACCATAGATTAGATTAGTCTTTTCCAGAGTTTCATATAGATGGATCACACAGCATGTACTCTTTTAAGTTCTGTTTCTTTCACTTGGCATAGTGTTTCTGAGTGGCATCTATATTTGTTGTGTTCTTTGTTCACTCTTCTTGGCTGAGCAGTTTTCCATTTTATCACTATATCAGCATTGTTTATTCATCTGTTAATGAACATGTCAACTGTTTCCAGTTTGAGGTTACTATAAATAAAGCTCCTGCAAACACTTATGTATAAATCTTCATATAGGTATGTTTTCATTTCTTTTGAGCAATTACTTAGGGGTAGAATTGCTGGATCCTGTGATAAATATATGTTTAACTTTATACAAAACTGCCAAGCTCTTTTCCAACTTCACTGTACCGTATTATATTCTCATGAGCAATATATATATATGAGACTTCTGGATTTTTCTACATTCTTGTTTAATTTTACAAGGCATATTTTCATTTGGTTTTGGTTATTCTGGTGGGCATGAAATGGGTTTAATTTTCATTAATAGTAATGATGTGGAACACCTTTCCATGAACGATTGGTCATTTTTTCTTTTTGAATTGGCTAAGTCTTTTGCCCATTATGTGTGTGTGGGCAGGGTTGTTAATCATGCAATTGTCAACTTTAGTATTTTTTAATTTACTGGATACAGTCTTGCAGTTACTATGCATGTTCTTTTCCATTATGTGTCTTGTGTATTCACTTTCTTTTTTTTTTTTAAGTTTATTTATTTCTTTTGAGAAAGAGAAAGAGCACTTGTGAGTGTGGGGGAGGGGCAGAGAGAGGGAGAGAGAGAAAAAATCCCAAGCTGGCTCCGTGCTGTGCTGTCATAGTGGAGAACCCGACTCTCTCCACTATGAGATTGGGGCTCAATCTCACAAACCATGAGATCATGACCTGAGCCAAAGTCAAAACTTGGACGCTTAACTGACTGAACCACCCAGGCGCCCCTATTCACTTTTTTAATGGCATCTTTTTATTTTTTTAATTTTTTACTTTTTTATTTTTAATGCTTATTTTTGAGAGAGAGAGAGAGCGCGCGCGCACATGCATTCACGCATGAGGGGGGAGGGGCTAAGAGAGAGGGACAGCAGATCTGAAGCAGGCTCCTCCTGACCCCTACTGGAACCTGAGAACCCTGAGTTCATGACCTGATCAAGTCAAGACTGGGACACTTAACCAACTGAGCCACCCAGACGCCCCTCTAACACTTATTTAAAATTCTCAGTCCATCTGTTGAATACAGCTGATTCCAGTGGTATCTCTAATCAGTTTGTTTCCTTGGATGCCCTGTTCTTTACCCTGTGAGCTCATTTCTTGTGGGGGGTGGGTGACAGGGTGGAGGGGGGCTCAGCTATTCTGTCTGGTGCCGGGCACTGGGCTAAAAATCAAAGCCCGACCCTTGTCTCTGTCAGCACCACTGAACCCTAGGAGATGACAGTCCTGGAGTGGAGACCCTCAGTTTGGCATTGCCCCTCCTCCTCCCCACGTAATCAACTTCACAGGACTGGGCTTCACTTCCAGCACCCCAGGAAGAAGGGGTGTCTGGTTAGGTCAGAGCCCACCAGCCGTGAGGTCCGGAAGGGAACGGGTAGTCCAGCAACTAGAGGCCTGCCAGTTCCCTCTTGATTCCTGCAATCCCACGCGGCCCGTGACTTTACTCCAGCAGACACTCATGCCATCTGCCTGGGCTGTTGGTGTCCAAGTGAGAGCGCCGGCTTTGGAGGTCCTGGGGCACTGGGCATGTTGGGGAAGGGAGTGTATACGGGTAACGCTTGACCCAAAGAGGCAACAGCAGAGCTCAAATCCGATTTTCTTTTCTATTCTAGTATTTTCTACCACCCTAAAGATTATTCGATGCTCCCTCTCCTGGCTGTAGCCACCAACCCCCTACATACACCGATTTAAACCCTCCACTCCATCTCCCCATCTCCCCAGGAGATTCTGTTTTCTTCATAATTTCCTAGGTTTAGTGATGCTTTCCTGTTTTGTTACTCAGGTGTTAATTTGAGGAAGAGGGTCCAAGAACCATATGTCTTCCCTTACTGTTTTACAACAGTGTGTGTTGTGGGGCACCTGGGTGGCTCAGTCGGTTAAGCATCTTACTCTCCCTCTTATTTATTTTTTGAGGAGAGAGAGAGAGACAGAGACAGAGTGTGAGCAGGAGAGGGGCAGAGAGAAGGGAGACACAGAATCTGAGGCAGGCTCCAGGCTCTGAGCCCTCAGCCCAGAGCCCTACACAAGGCTCGAACTCATGAACCGCAAGATCATGACCTGAGCTGAAGTCGGACGCTTAACTGACTGAGCCACCCAGGCGCCCCAGCATCCGACAGTTGATTTCGGCTCATGTCATGATCTTGGTGTTCAGTGACATCCTGTTGGTGAGATTGAGCCCCGCATTGGGCTCTGTGCTGATAGTGTGGAGCCTGCTTGGGATTCTCTCTTTCTCCCTCTCTTTCAAAATAAATAAATAAATAAGTAAAAATAAATACTTAAAAAAAAATGTATGTGGCATCCCTGCTCCCACTGCACCACCAGCCCCCACGTTCCCAGCTGGAGCACAATGGCTTCAATAGAAAAACAGCACACTGCTTAGGGGACCACCAGTCAGCAATATCAGAACAGATGGACCAAGAATTTTAAATGAGCATTAGATGCATGCAGAAGAAATAAGGAAAGATATGGGGCACCTGGGTGGCTCAGTAGTTAAGCGTCTGACTTCGGCTCTGGTCATGATCTCACCATTCATGGGTTCAAGCCCCGCATTGGGCTCTCTCCTGTCAGCTCAGAGCCAGCTTTGGATCCTCTGTCTGTTTCTCTGCCCCTCCATGCTCACTTTCTCTCTCTCTGTGTCTCTCAAAAATAAATAAGAAAACATTAAAAAAAGAAATAAGGAAAGATAGGGGCAACATAGAACAGAATAAGAAAGCGTTAAAATAAAAGAACAAAGTGAAATATTAAAAAAATTTCTTTTAATCTTTATTTTATTTTTGAGAGAGAGACAGACAGAGAGCAAAGCAGAGGAGGAACAGAGAAAGAGGGAGACACAGAACCTGAAGCAGCCTCCAGGCTCGGAGCTGTCAGCACAGAGCCCAATGCGGGGCTCAAACTCACAAACCGAGAGATCATGACCTGAGCCAAAGTCGGATGCTTAACCGACTGAGCCACCCAGGTGCTCAGTTAATTAAAAAATTAACATTTTTTTAATGTTAATTTTTGAGAGAGACAGAGTGTGAGTGGGGGAGGGGCATAGAGAGAGGCATAGAGAAGCAGGCTCCAGGCTCTGAGCTGTCAGCAAAGGGCCTGCTGTGGGGCTCAAACTCATGAACCGCGAGATCATGATCTGAGCCGAAGTTGGACACTTAACTGAGTCAACCACCCGGGTGCCCCCAAAGTGGAAATATTTAAAATGAAAAACTGCCTCATCATCTGCCCTTGCCCCAGCCTTTGCATGCACCTCACAGCTCACTATTCTCAAAAAAAAAAAAAAAAAGACGTTCATGGCCCCCAGAACTTTGCATGGGCTATTTCCTCTGCTTTGACTGCCTTCCCTCCACTTCTACTGGAAAAATTGTGGTGCATCCTCGAGACTCCTTCCCTGACGGCCCCTCATGGTCGGTGTGATACTCAGTGATGGCATGGGGTTCTGGAGTTAGGAAACCTGGCTGCTTGTCCTGATATTTCACCTCACTGGCTGTCTGGCTTTGGGAAGGTCACACTACCTCTTCAGGTTCTTGCTGGGGGAAAAAAAGTGAGTGTCAAGGTAGATCATTCCTTTTTTTTTTTTTAACTTATTTTTGAGACAGAGAGAGACAGAAGCATGAGCAAGCAAAAGGGCAGAGAGAGAGAGGGAGACACAGAATGCGAAGCAGGCTCCAGGCTCTGAGCTGTCAGCACAGAGCCCGACGCAGGGCTCGAGCTCACGAACTGTGAGATCATGACCTGAGCCGAAGGTGGACGCTTAACCGACTGAGCCACCCAGGCACCCCCAGGGTAGGTCATTCCTAGACTCCCTTTCAGATCTGACTTGCTGACGTGGTTAGTTAAGCGTAAAGGTTATGGAGTGAGGCTGCCTATGATCCCTTCCTGGGTTAGCACTTAGTGACTGTACATCAATGCCTCAGTTTGCTAACCTAGCATCATGGTTAAATGTTTGTACTTCAGAGTCGAACAACTTGGGTACCTAGTCCCAGCCCTACCACTGCTTGCTGTGTGATCATCGGCAAGTGACTTAACCTCTCTGTGCTTTTTTTTCTCTTCTGTAAAATGGGGTTGATACTAAGGGTGCCTACCTCAACATGTGAGAGCACAACGAATGCAGCTATTATTCTAATGGTGGTGGTTCTTCACCATTATGCAAACTTCTCTATTCAGTTCAAATTCTTCACTCTGCCCTGCTAAATGTTTTCTAAATACACTTTCTATTGAATTTTATCTCTGAACAGATACTCTCCATTGCATATTATCTTTACAATAACCTTGCAAGATGGGGATGACTAACCTTGTTTGACACTAAGGAGCTTCCAGCCCCAGAGGCAAAGTCGCTTTCAAAGCCGCACCGACAGGACTTAACCCTTGTCCACCTTCTCATGGCCAAGGTCTTTCCACTATGTTCAGAAAGATTAGATGGGGGTTTGGGGGATTACCGGACAAATCCAGATGGGAAAGCTCAGTGAGAAGCACCCCCACCCCTGAACACATGTATTCCAGCTGTCTGCCTGCCTGCCCTTGGCCCTCCGCAAGATGTCTTTTGTAGGTTTCACGCAAATGTGGGTTAGGTGATGGGCCAGAAGTTAATTGAGGAGGCAGAACAAGGGTGGGTTGGACAATTAGGGGCTCATGTGACCTGGGATAGAGAGCCAGAGGGGCTCTGGGAAAGGGAGGAGGACCCTTGGAGGACAGGAAATCACCAAGAGGAGGACTGAGTTTCCACAAGCCCAGAGCTAAAGACAGAAGGCGAGGCCTGTGGAAGCAGATGTGAGCCTTGCCAAGAGGCAGCTCCAGAGGGTGGCACTGGGGTTGAAACCCTGGCCTCTCTGTGCTCCTGCGGGTCTGGGCATGTGGCTTCCCCTGTGAGAACCCCAGTTGCATCACCTGAAAAAGGGCTGCTAAGTGCCATGTGGTAGAGCTAGGGGAGAGGGCATAGGGGAGCCCAGTAACCCCTGGTTAGATTAGCATATGCAGGTGGACACGAGATTTAATCCTGAAGCTTCCCGAAGTTTCCTTATCCACAGTTTGGGAATCACATGCTCAGCTGTGTGGGATTATTGAAAAGCCACAGAGTGAGGAGTTCTGCCTGAGCCTTTCTCTGACCTCTCTATTTAAAACTGCAAACACCATCTCCTCCTCTTCCTCCCCGCCTCCTTTTCCTCCGGCACACTTGCCACCACCTGGCATCCTATTGACTTTGTTTCTTCTTTGTCGTCTGCTCAGCCAGCTGCCAGGATTTGAGTTGTTTGGTTCATCATGTAGGACAGTCCCCAGCTGTAGTAGGTGCTCAGTAAATAGCGGTCAACTGATTGTTGGTTGGATAACAAGTAGGGAAGGGTCAGTATCAGTTGGATCTTGGAAATGTAGGGTAGAGGTTGGGACAGCTTGCTTGAGGTGTTCAGGCTGCCCAGGAAAGCATTTGGGGCTTCGGGGCCTAGATTTCAGGGTGGTGCCTGGTCCCTCTCTGGTCCCAGCTGGCAGGAGGTGAGTCCCGTAGGATAGTAAAGGTGTTGGGCCTGCGTACTGGGGTTTCTTGAGGAGCTAAGAGCCTCAGGCAAAAAGGAAGCCCATGATACTTAGCTTTCTTCTTTAGCTTTTTTTTTTTAATTCAATTTTAAAATTTTTGTGTGTACGTATTTTGGTGTTGTTTTTTTGTGTGTGTGTGTTTTGTTTTTTGTAAGTAATCTCTATACCCAGCGTGGGGCTTGAACTCACAACCCTGAGGTGGAGACTTGCATGGGTGCCTGGGTGGCTCCGTCGGTTGAGCATCCGCCTTCGGCTCAGGTCACGATCTCACGGTTCATGAGTTCGAACCTCCCCCCCCCCCCCATCAGGCTCTGTGCTGACAGCTCAGAGCCTGGAACCTGCTTCGGATTCTGTGTCTCCCTCTCTCTCTGCCCCTCCTCCCACTTGCTGTCTTGTCTCTGTCTCTCTCTCTCAAAAATAAACATAAAAAAAAGTTGCATGTGCTACCAACTGAGCCAGCCAGGTGCCCCATTTCTTTAGCTTTTTAAACCACTCTGACTTCCCCTAAGCAGAACAGACAACCTTAAAGAAATCACAGCCCCCAATGCCAACCCTGCACCCAAAGGCCTAAGAGAAAAAGCACTGGGCTTGGAGCCGGGCAGATCCCAGAGCAGGGCCTGGCCTTGCCCCTCTTTAGCAGAAGGATCTCGGGCAGGTCACTTCACCTCTGTGTTTCCTCTTTGAAATGGGTGTAGCAATATTTCCCCTGTACTCCGACCTCCTAGGGCTTTTGTGTAAAACCCAATAATAATGTGTATTATGACCAATCGTCACTAGACTGAAGGGCCTACGAGGCAGATCTCGCACCTGAAGCTGCTAACACAGGGCCAGGCACAGTAGACACTTGGAACGTGGTGATCCTAAAACTGAAGTCCACTGACAACAACTTTCAGAAGGAGAGGGTCTCCGTCCTGCCTGTAGTAAGGTTGTTAGGTCCTGTCCAAGGATCTCCCATGGTTCTAAGAATTTATAGATTCCAAAAAGAAAACCTAACTTGTCTTCAGTTGGACTCTTATTTAACCACACACTTGAAGTTTACTGACCCGTCTTTACTTTTTTGCAAGATTTTCCCTTTGGTAGGAACAGCTGGCTGAGTAAGACATGATGCAGTTGCTTACATTATAAGTGGCTCAGAGAAACTGACTGAACTGGAGTTCTGAGGTCAGACTGTGTTCCAAGGAACAGGAAATCCAAGGCAAACAGTAAGGGGTACTAACTGGCTCGTGTAACCTGGATGTTCAGACGCAAGCTTCAGGCATGGCTGCATCCAGGGACTCCAGCAATGTTACCCAAGACTCCAGATTCTCTGCATCTATTTCACCTTCTAAGGAATTGCTTCATCTTCAGGCTCCACACAGTGCTCCTCACCCTTCCATCACAACATACAGGCGGAGAGAGTCTTCACTTTAAGCCAATTAGGACCTATCTGGAGCTGCTGTGGGTGAGATCAATCCCATCCAAACCGCCTGACCAAAAAGGGGAGCGTTGCTGTCCAAGGAAACTGGGGTATTGTCAGGAAGGGGGAATGGATTCTGGGTGGCCGAAGATTCCAGCAAATATCCATGATCGTCATCAGAAGGAACATGAAAGGCCAGAGGAACATCTGTGTAGATCTTTACAGTTTGCAAAGTTCCTCTCTCCCAAGAGGCTGACATTGGAGGCAGAATGGCATTTATTTATCCCTGCTTCACAGATACAGAAACAGCTCTTGAGTATTTGGCCACTGACTTGTACTCCCTAGCCTCCCCCTGCCCATCTCAGCCTCTCTCTTTTTTAAAAATTTTTTTAATGTTTACTTGATTTGGAGAGAGAGACAGAGAGTGAACAGGGGAGGGGCAGAGAAAGAGGGAGACACAAAATCCAAAGCAGGCTCCAGGCTCTGAGCTGTCAGCACAGAGCCCGACGTGGGCCTCGAACCCACAAACCGTGAGATCATGACCTGAGCCAAAGTCAGATGCTCAACCGACTGAGCCACCCAGGCGCCCCAGCCATCTCAGCCTTTCTGAGGAGTTATAAACCCAGAAAGGCTGACCTGGGAGGGAGGGAGCCACTGTGACCAGCCAGGGCCCCTTCCCTTGTGGAGGCAGGGGCGTTGGCCAGGGGCGGACGCCTGACTTGGGGACCCGTGGTGGGGTGGTGAGCCAGGGGCCAGGCGCACACACTATGGGCAGAATGAGATCACGCGGCACACTGACGCGGGGCTCCTCGTACCTAGGGGTGGCTGAGGGCTCCTCTGGGCCATCGGTGATGGAAGCCGTCCTGGCACATGACAGGGATGGCAGTAGCAAGCTGGATGCGGAGCCAGCCAGGCCTGGCCTGGATCCCGGCTCTCCCACGCGGTTGCTGTGTGACCCTGCTCCTCCCGCCCATTTCCTGAGTCTCACTTTTGCCTTCTGACCCCAAGCTGATAATTCCTACCTCACAGGATCCTTGGAAGGCAGAACCAAAAGCTCCAGCACATAGTAAGTAGGTGCTCCTTTAAGAGTCTTTCCCCTTTGTGACCTTGGCCAAGTAACTGAACTTCTCTGTACAGTGGGAGCAACGATAGCACATGCAAGAGTGCTGCTGTGAGGGTGAGGCGAGTCGGTGCATGTGAAGCACTCAGAACGGGGCCTGGCACGCTGTGCCCATTACTACCAGCTAACGTGTATTGAGTGTTTCACGGGCCAAGCCCTGGGCATTTATCTTCCGGCTTTTGGTCATACTCTCGTGCTCACAATCGCACGGCGACATCGGCACTCATTGTGATGATCAGCCTTGCACGAGCGAGGACACTGAGGCCCCGAAAGGTGAAGTGATGCGCCCACGGTCGTGAAACTAGTAAGCCGTGGGGACTCTGCCGAGCTGTGCCCGCTTGGGTGGGGCCCTCGCTTCCACGGGCCCAGGTTTCCTGTCGGGAGGGGCGGTGTCTCTGTCCCGATGCCTCCTGGGGTCACGGATGCGGCAGGAGCCTCCCCTCCTGCTGCTCGGAGTCTCTGGGAATGTAAGGAACGCTGTTATCCAGGGCCAGCTGCAGAGTGCTATCTCTGGAAACATCCGCGTCCTCCCTGCTCTGACGTGAGCAGGGGGATTGCGACCCCCCTGCACATGCCACCCAGGGATGCTGCTTGTGTTGGCTGCCACCCAGCAGGCTACAAGTTCACTGCCTGTCTCCCCGATCCAGAGCTGTCACAGCCTCTCTTTGGGCCCGTGCGGGGCCTGTGGATCGGCAGCTTCCTCTCCTAGGGGACGGCTGCCAGGGTGCGTGGGCGTTGGGGGGCGGGGAGCAGAGAGAGCCATGGTGTCCAGTGACCTGCCTGAGGACCAGCTGGAGTAGGGGGGCTGGGGGGGAGGAGGCTTGCGTCACGATGTGTGACCCAGGGTAAGTCACTTCTCCTCACCCCTCTTCCGTAAGTGGGGTTAAGGGGAACCCTCCCTCGGGGGCTGGGACCTAGTGAGTGCATCCAATAGCAGCTGCATGTGGTCCATGCGTCCACATACAACGTCCATGGTGTAGCCGGAACAAACAGGGTTCGTTTCCAGGGTCGCCTGCTGCTTGGGAAGTTTTACACTTGGCCTTGGAAGACAGAAACATCCACAGGGAATGTTGGATTCTGGCTCGGTCACTTATGGACTGTGTGACCCTGGGCAAAGGACTTAACCTCTCTGTGTTTCTGTTCTGTCACCTGTAAAACGGGGGTAATAATAGCGCCCATGTGGTGGGTTGTTACGGGATTAAACGAGGCAGTAGAGGTCAAGTATTTAGAACAATGGTTGGCACATAGTAAGGACTACGAAAAGGTTTGCTATTATTCAAGGAGACAATGACGTGTGAAACAAGGGCTTTTTTAGAATAGTCTCTGTTTGAATTGTTCTCTTCAGTTGACACAAATCATTCATGTCTGGAATTCCAAGACACTGGCACCCCCGCGAGGCCTCACAGACTGCTTTGTGCTTCCAATCATAGCCTCCAAATTGTAGCTGGTTACTGTGGAGACTTGTGCCTGCTGTTGATATGCTGTGTGACCCTGCGGTGGTCGTGCACCCTCTCTGTGCCTTTCTTTTCATGTTGTCGATTGTGAGAGCAAGGATGGGACAGTCCTGTCTCCTGGTGGCACAGGGCCTCCTGTGTCGGAGTGCTGTGTGCAACGCCCAAGTACAGGGGGGAGCAAACACGGCACGGGCACATAGCACATCGGCCCCACCCCCCACCCCGCTTGCCGTCAGCTTTCCGGCTCGGCCTGGAACAAGGTGGTCTGGGACAGAACATGTCCTCTCTGCAGGATGGTAGAAGCCTGTGTGCCCATAGGGCAGCTATCCCTGACCCTCCTGCTCCCAGGCACCCCAGCCATCTGAGGTCCCAGGAATGGGTTTCTCGGCCCCGCCGCCCCGCCCCCCACTCCTCACCCCTGCCAGCTTTCCTCCTACCAGCTGAACCTTGACTGGCTTCAGTCTTCTGCCCACAGAGCCAGTTCATGGCATTAAGGCCACCCAGATGCCCCAGGGAGCCCCAGAAAAGCTTTGGCTCCAGAACCCAGGCCTTTGGGGCTTCGGATTCTGGCTCTGCTGTGTGGCCTCGGGCAAGCGGCAGACCGCCTGAGCTTCGGTGAGATGGGCTGGCGTGTGAGTGCGCAGGGGACACGCAGGGTGTGCTCCTGACCCCCTGAGCTCAGCAGGCAGAGCCCTTTGTGGCCGGTCTGGGCTGCCCTCTGTCTGCCCTCCTGTCAGGGGCGCCCTCTCTCTCTGCTCACCTCAGCCCCCACCGTCCTTCCAGCCTGGCTCTCCGCCCACTCTGTCCGTGGAACCTTCCAGGCTCTTCCGGGGTGTTCTCTCGTTCTCCCCGTCAAGAGGAAAAGAACGTGTCGCACTGCTTCTGGTGGGTTGTCTCTTCCCGTGTGGAAACATGGAGCCCCTTGACCGTGAGAACCGGAACCTCTACCCCTTCCTTTTAATGAAATCCCCCCCTTCTGCCAAGTGGAGGTGTGCAGCAGGCCTCCTGTGGGGCCTTCTAGACAAGCAGGTCTGTGGGAAAGCCCTGGGGGCAAATGGCTGCCTGGCCGAGCTGAGCGTGCAGAGAAGGGTCTGACCGACGTCTGTTTTCTGCTCCAGGCCCTCATCGGCGCCTCTTGCCCATCCCCCCACCCCCACCCCGTAATCCTAGCTGTGGGCCGACATTCACTGAACACTTACTATGCCCTGGGGTCCGCTTGAATCCTGTCCATCTATTAACTTACACAATCCGCACATCAACCCTGTGTGGCCCCCCACTTTGCAGACAGGGGCGTGGGGTCCGTGGCCCTTAGCTACTCTACCGGCTCAGGAGGGGCAGAGGCAGGATCTGAACCCCGCGGCCTGGCTGCGCAGCTCGCTCTTACTGCTGCTATGTCTTCAGCCGCTCACCCCTTGACCCCGCCATCCTTCCAGCCCACCAACCGACACTCCCTGGCCGCCCAGCGGTGCGCCAGGCTCTGCCAGCCCCGGGGCCGCCACCGGCAGCAGAGCTCACGCCACACAGGAAGGAAGTGACAACCGATGGCTCTCGGAGGCTCTGAGAGAGGTGACCAAGGGCTTGAGCGCCCCAGGTTCTAGAAGCTTCGGGAAGACCATGCGCGGAGGCGGGGGTGCAAGGCAGCTCTGGGGACCTGAGGTCAAGGTGGAAGGATGATGGGAGGGCTGCATGGAGTGGACAGCAGGGAACATTCTAGACCAGAGAACGCTGTGTACAGAGCTGCTGAGGCTGGAAGTGCTCAGGGGACAGCTGGTGTCTCAGCTGAGCCCTAAAGACAGCGATGACTTGGCAGCGAGCACAGTTGACAGCGTGCCTCCCAGGGCACTCCCACATCTGCTTTCTGCCGGGAGAGAGCGCCGTCAGCAGCTGAGGTCTGCGCCTTGCCCTGTCCCTGGCATCTGGCCCTCTGCCCTCTGGGGTAGCCCCTCCTTGGGTCTGACCTGCAGCCCACTCTGACCACCACACATTCCTTCCTGAGCCCTATACCCAGAGGCTGCTTCATGGCCGCCATAAATAACTTACGTCAGTGAATGAATCAAGTCCTGGCCAGCAAGCCTTGCCAGAGACACCGGACTTGGCTGAGAGAGGGATTCCGTGTCCCCTCTCTCTGACCCTGCAGCTGAAATGTTCCTCCCTGGGCAGCTGCCTCAGCCCAGTTTGGAATTGTAGGCGGCCCCCAACCCCCATCCCAGTCCCCAGCCTGCCGGGAGCTCAGGGAGCACTCCGTCCTTCCTGCAGCCACAGCTCCTTCACACAGCCAGGAAGGCCCAGCTGACAGCCCAGAGGGCACTGACCTGTTCTGATTGTTTCCCGTGTGTGGGGGGAGTAGGAGCTGGGCAACCAGGGTAAGTCTTTTCTCTTCAGGCCTCAGTCTTCCCATCTGGGCAATGGGGACACTGTATAAGGCAGTGTTTCCCAAACTAATCTGCTCACAGAATGACTCAGCACGTCCTGCCCTAGGACATTCTGACCGAGTAGATCTGGGGGGTGGGGGAATGGGAATTTGGGAGTTGATATGTATCTTTAATCTCCTTTTTAAAATTTCAGTAAGTCGCACCCTTTTCTCTCTGTACACTCCCTGCGCTCAAACTTCATCGGGTCCTCAGCACCTAGCAATCCTGGCCAGGGGGCTGGCTTCTGACTCCTGGGTAGAGTTTTGCGTGCACATTTAACTACCTCCCAGTCATTGTCAAACCCTCCACCACTCATATTCTTCCCAGTCTGTCTCCACCCTACCCCTCCACCCCCCAGGAAATCTTGAGAATAGGGCTTTTTCCACCTTTGCCCCAGGTGATTCCCATGGCCTGATTCCTTTGGGGAAATGTGCTCAGAGGACCCGCCACAGCCCAGACTTTCCAGGTCAATGACTTCTAGTCGGAGGCTCCCTGAGGACAGATAACTGCTTTCCGGCCCAGCCGGGTAAGGCCAGGAGCGCAAGGCGATACTCCCTGAGCCTTCCTTTGATGTGTGACGCTGGTGGGTGGGGGTGCCTTACAGCTGTCCCAGCTCTGGGAGCTGGGTGCGGCCAGGAGGGTCTCTGGGTGAGCTGTGGTGGGCAGAGCCCACAGCAGGGGTGACCTCCAGGTAGGTCCCGTGAGGAGTCCTATGCAGGGCGTGGCGCAGCACCTGTCATCTGTGTGAGCCTGGATCATCGCCACCACTGTCTGCCCCCCGCACCCCAATACTGCCCAGGCCACTCGTCCCTCATTTGGGAAGGGGGACAAATTATCTAGCTTCAGGTTGTTAATGAGGACTAAACTAAGGCCCGGTGTGTCACACAGTGTCTGTACACTATACGTGCTCTCCTGAGTGGGTAATGGGTGTTGGGGGCAAAGGTACGGGGACTGACCCAACATCACACAACGTGGGGAGCTGGGGCCAGGCCCAAACATGCCGGCCATTATGACAGCCGATCAAATGACTTTACTGATGAGTCTCAGTTTCCCTATCTGTCAATGGGGCCAAAAAGCCAACCCTGCCTGTATCACTGGGGTGTTGTGAGGGTCTGACATAATTTGAGTTAAGGGCCTGTTGAGAAGGATAAGCCTTTCACTGAGTGATACCACTGGATTTCCTGTGTTCACGGTGAGCTTAGCCTCCTTCCTGGGACCATGTCTCTCTTGGCATGAGCGCTGAACTTGAGTGCTTCGTACAATGACCTCGAGTGCTTTGTACCGTGGGATCTGAGGTGTTCCAAGTGGCAGGAAGTGTAATCGGAAAAGGCCCGGTCTCACGGGCACACAGGCTGGTGTTGCATCTGGGCTCTGGATGTGTCTGGCGGCTTCGCTTCTCTGAGCCTCAGTTTCTTTTCTTTTTTTATGTTTATTTATTTTTGACAGAACACACGGGGGAGGGGGCAGAGGGAGAGAATCTCAAGCAGGCTCCTTTCTGGCTATGAGATTACGGCCTGAGCCGATAGCAAGCATGGATTTCAACTGACTGGGACACTCTGAGCCTCAGTTTCTGAATCTGTAAGATGGGAACTATAACCACTATCCTGACTTGATGAGATGTTGTTGGAACCCAAGAGAGAGGGAGATAGATACAGAGAGGGGGACTTTGGAAGCAGAAACGGACTCTCCCGGGCAGGCAGCATCTCAGCTGCCTCCAGCCTGTGTGTGTCACAGGTGGCTTTGAGCCAGCGCCTGGCAGCCGCCTTACTGAAGCCGTGCGGCTGTCCTGCAGGGCTGGTGCTGTCCCAACTGAGGCAGTGCAGGGGCTGGGGTTACATGCTATGGAGGTTGGCAGATCGGGGTTCAAATCCCAACTCTAACATCACACCTCTGAGCTTCTGTTTCCATCATTTGTAAGGAGGGATACTAAAGCCTGTCTTATGGGGTGAGGCACACAGTTGGTGCTCAATAAGAATAGTGCCTCTTAACCTGGACATGAGTTCACCCCTCTGGCTGATTCAGTGCAGTCTCATTTTTGGGCTTGTAAATGGCGTGGAACAGCCACTGTTACTGCTTCAGAGGAATAGCCAGCCGTGGCCTGGGCCGGCCATGCATCCCTTCCTTCTGTGCTTTTGACCAGCACAATGACTGGTGCATAGTAAGTGCTTTTTCTACCCTGGCCGGTCAGGAATCTCCAAGATGTTAGAGACTGAATCTATCCTGTTCCCCCGATGAGTCCTTTGTACTTGGAACAGAGCCAGGTACACAGCAGGTGCTCACTAAATGTTTGGGAATGAAGAACGGATGAATAAAGTAGAACAGGTATCAGATGGGGAAGTCCAGGCTTGGGGGAGGGGAGCCTCATGGGCTCTTCCCCCCCTCCTGTTTCATCCCTCCTGGGCTAATCCCCAAAGATTAACCCCTGGGAACAAGGCCAGGTCACAGCCACTGACCCAGGGCTTTGGAGTGAGCATCCAAGGCTAGTGTGACCAGGTGTGTACAGGGTACAGGGTTTGCCTCTTTGCCTCAAGATGACCCTGCTGTTCCCCACCCTGGACATGGTCCTCACAGCGGTCCTCAGCCTTCTCCTCCTGATGCTGACCTTGAGCCTGCTCTTCTTTTTCACCTGTCGTCTGGCCAGGCCCCTCAGGTAGGAGAACTCATCCGGACCCGAGTCCCTCTGCTGCCAGATCTCCTGCCCTAAACTCACTATTTGCTCTTGTGGAATAAAGAAAGGGCGGGCACTGGTCTCTCTCCTTCTCCATGGTGGGGAAACCGAGGCCCAGAGAGGCTGAATCAGCCTGGGATTGAATTGGACTTGACCATGGACTAGCTGAGATCCTTTGCTCCGTTTCCTAAACTGTAAAGCGGGCTAACAATACTCGCCGTGAGGATTAAGTAAAATCACAGATCTCAACAGTTAGCAGTGTTCAGCACAACATGTGTGCCCAAGGAATGGTAGTGATTTTTATCTGTCAATTGTCCTGGACCTTTTGAGACCTGCCGCCCAGGACTGACTGGCTTTTTCCTGACTCCTAGGGGCTCCCATGTCCTCTGCCCCAGGATACTGAGTCAGTCCTCAGGGCCCAGGGCCCACCCCTCTGCTCCCTCTCCTGACCTGCCAAGTAGCCACTCCTTCTCCAGGGGCCAGAGCCCAGTCAGAACTTCGGCACAATTGTCATGAATAATCAGGGCATGTAGCTGGGAGGTGGGGGGCAATGGGATTGGCACACACTCAGAGGCTGCATTCTGAGCTCGTAGAGCATTGGCAGAAGGTGGTGGGCAGCTGGGGCCTCTGCAGCCCCAGGCTGGGCCCCACAGAGTCCATCACCAGGGCCTGACTTAGAGAGCAGAGAGACTTGGAGACCCAAGAGGGGGGACCCAGCAGAGCAGACTCTGGCTTCTGAAGGGTTTCCTAGACTCTAGCCCCCTCCCCTTTTCAAGCGGAGGCAGTGGGAGAAGGCACCTGTCTGTCTCTAGGATGGGGGTTCTAAAGGCCACATCCCTGGGGCCAAAATTCCAGAGCATTCTAGCCTGAACCCCGAGTCTTCATTAAGTTAACATTTACAGAGCTGCTTCAGGGTGCGCAGGGTTGGGGATTCAAAGTTGGAGAGATGGTGTTTACTCTCACAGAGCACCAGGCTAACAGAGAACAGAAATAAGAATAATCACGCAGGCTGGATGAGCCCTTGATCTCCTGGGGCCACCCTTCACTTTTAGTTTTCCGTATTTTCTTGTTTGTATTGGATGTAGAGAGAATTAAGTGCTATTTCTCAGAGCATGGTGCGCTATCATGAGCCTTGATATTTTCACAAAGGAGATCATGGCAAATTACTAATAATAATGTAATAATAAAGGAGATCATAGACCCCTCTGTCCACTACAAAGGTCATTAGGGAGAAATCATGGTGAAAGTCATTATAAACAGTGAAGTGTAGTACACAGGTCATTTTCATGTTGTCCGTGTTTATAGATTATTTATGGATCGTTTATGTACATTCTCAGAGAGTAGCGTTCTTATTTTATTGAAGTATAATATACATTCATACAGAAAAGTGTCCTTATCATATATTGACAGCGTATTGGGTTTTCCGACTGAATCCACCCAGGTAACTAGCTCACAGATCAATCGCAAGTCCTCTGTGCCCCCTTCAGTCTCCACACCCCCAAGTGTAACCTTGACTTTGTCTTGATGCTTTATCGTGGGGCTCACACTTCTGTACTCTCGGATTGGCTTCTGTCATTCAACCTTCCCTTTGCAAGATGTTGTTGAATGTATTTGTCCATATTCACTGTTGTGTCGTTTTCCATCCTGTGAACACACACAGTGTATTTATCCATCCTGCTGAAGATGGAGCTGTCCTGAGGCCGTTACAAGCAGGGCTGATGGGAATGTTCTCATAGACGTCTTTTGGTGAACATGTGTGTATATCTCTGTTGGAGATAAATGGGTCAGAGGGCATACATACAGTGTCAGCTTTGATAGAAGCTGCCGGTTTTCTTTCTTTTTTTTTTTTTAATGTTTATTTTTGACAGAGAGAGAGACAGCACGAGTGGGGCGGGGCAGAGAGCGAGAGGGAGACACAGAATCTGAAACAGGCTCCAGCCTCCGAGCTGTCAGCACAGAGCCCGACGCAGGGCTCGAACTCGGGAACAGCATGACCATGACCTGAGCTGAAATCTGATGCTTACCTGACCAAGCCCCCCAGGCGCCCTGGTGGTGCTAGTTTTCCAAAGTGGCTGCACCCGTCTACACTCCTCCAGGCTGCTCTAGTAATACCATCTCCTTGCCAACACTTGTATTTTCTGCACACACAAAGGAAGGATTTGGTGGTGATTCTTCCCTCCCCCCCCCC
>CM053570.1:86137806-86273622 GCA_028646485.1 Cryptoprocta ferox | reverse complement strand
GTTCAGAGGTAGCATTCTGGAATGAGCGGCCATCCTGAAGACTTCCTGAAAGAAGGGGACTTTGGTTTTTAGGCTGTTTGGAATGATAATTGTAATGTATTGATATTGTATGATAATTTTTTGAAGTTTATTTATTTCGAGAGAAAGTGAGCACATGTGAGTGGGGGAGAGGCAGAGAAAGAGAGAGGGGGAGAGAGAGAGAGAGGGAGAGAATCTCAAGCAGGCTCCACACTGTCAGCGCAGAGCCCAACGCAGGGCTCCGTCTCACAAACCGTGAGATCATGACCTGAGGCAAAATTAAGAGTCAGACACTTAACTGATTGAGCCAGCTAGGCCCCCCCCCCGATATTATATATCAATTTAATAACATTTTTTCTGATACTAGGATTTACTCTAGAAACACTTGAAAACAAAAGTAGAGTAAAAAGAAATCAGGGGGCCCCTGGGTGGCTCAGTCTGTTAAGCATCTGACCTTGGCTCAGGTCAAGATCTCACAGTGAGTTCAAGCCCCGCATCAGGCTTTGTGCTGACAGCTCCAAGCCTGGAGCCTGTTTCGGATTCTGTGTCTCCCTCTCTCTCTGCCCCTCCCCTGCTCACGCTCCGTCTCTCAAAAATAAATAAACATAGGGGCGCCTGGGTGGCTCAGTTGGTTAAGCGTCTGACTTTGGCTCAGGTCATGATCTCACAGTCCGTGGGTTCGAGCCCCGTGTCAGGCTGGCTCTGTGCTGTTAGCTCAGAGCCTGGAGCCTGCCTCAGATTCTGTGTCTCCCTCTCTCTCTGCCCCTCCCCTGCTCACTCTCTGTCTCTGTCTCTCAAAATAAAATAAAGACATAAAAAATATTTAAAAAATAAACATAAAAAATTTTTTAGAAAAGAGAGAAATCTGGAATCATCTGAAATCCCACCTCAGAGTTAAGTGCTGGTAGATGTCAGATGTAGAGTATTTCCTTTCAGTTCCTGCCTGCCCACTGCTCCCCCATCAAGCTGGGGTTTTAAGGGAGCCAGATGGATGTGGAAGAGGGTGGTAAAGCATAGGGGTGCAATTGAATGGCACATTTGGTGACCACTGGGTGTTTTGCGGGTGGGGTACTGGTGAGCCCTCACCTCTGGGCACTGAAATGCAGGGTGCATGTTTTTAAGATTGAATCAAGATCCCCCTTTTCAGGGGCAGAGTAGTTTCTTATCTACTGTGACACTCAACAACGGTTTCCCACGACAAGTGGAATCATCACTGTTATCTGGGTTTTGGTGGAAGTAGTATTTTCCGGTGAAACTCTTGCCATTTAAAATTTCTCCTCTTCCAGGAACATTTATGCACAACGGGGTTAGTTCATTTCTCAGCTGCAGTTGGGGTTATCCCTTGTGATCCTGACAATATGACCACAATTCAAAAACTTTCTTGTGCCATTTCATACATGCTTATTTTAGGCAATTTGGAAAATTCAAAAAAATAATAATAAAGAGAAGAGGAAATTCTCATTCATAGTCTTACTGCCCAGAGAAAACCACAGTTAATGTTTTGCTGTATTTCCTTCTTTCTTGTGTGTGTGTGTGTGTGTGTGTGTGTGTGTGTGTAACAGGTTTTTTTTTTTTTTTTTAATTATAAAGGTAACATCTTTATTTGAGAAATACAGAAAAGACAATGGGACCATCTGAAATGTCACCACCCAGAAATGGGCACCCTTAGCAGCCAGTCTTCCTGCACCTCAGTTCTATACCTTTTATATCTCTCACCATAAATGACAGGCTCTAGAAGAGAATGGGGCAAGTGCGGTTGTCTCTGTAAGAAAGGGTGGACTCTATTGTGTCTTCAGTGTGCTTGGGACATAGGTAATTAAAAGGCTAAAGACTGGTTCAGAATCAGGAGCAGGAGCAGTCTCCCCTGGGAGAATGTTGGACATGCACTCGAGTCTGGGCGAGGGCAGGTGGATACTGGGTCTGTTTTAACAAGCCCTCTGGGCAGCCCTACACAGAAAGACTGAACTCTGGCGGGTTCCAGGCTCCAGATGGACTGAACGTGGGAATTCACCTGGAAAATGGGGAAGGAACCATTTTGCCGCATGGAACTCATGTATTACACTTACACAACTGTATGTGGTTAAGTTTCCTGAGGGAGGGACCACTGGGGTTTACATCCTAGTGCCCAGCCCTGTGCTTGCCCAGTCATAAGTGCTCAACAAATAATGAATGAATGAGCGAATGTACGAGTGGATGGACAAATGAGTTGTGGAACTGTGGCCCACATGTCTTTTTTTTTTTTCCCCTTTAATTTCTAGGATTGGAACATCAGTTAACATCTGACCACTGCTGGCCCATCCCCACCCACCCACGTTGGTCATACCTCTGGGCCCAAGAGAGAAAGCAGGTCTTGGAGTACACCATGATTTCTCCATTCTTAGTGCTGGCCATCAGCACCTGCCTTAGCAACTCCTTAGTGCCAGGTAGGATGGAGGACTGGGAAGAAGGGTGGGGAAACCTGATGCGGGTGGGATAGGATGAAGGCAATGTCTATGCTGAGGGTCATAGAACTATCCAGGTTAATTAACAGCCGCAGACAAGTGTTCACAGAGCAGGAGCCCCCAGATCTGCTACTGCATGTCCTAATGTTGGACAGGTCACTCCTTTTCTCTTTATATCATCCTCTTCCTTAATTGGGGCATAAACTATTCCAAGCCTTAGGGTGCTAAGTCTCCTGTTGGCTTTGTCTATTTAACCCTCCCTCATGGTGTTACGTTTCCTTGTGGTTTGTAATTTTTGTTGGTGAGTTTGATAATTCTGTTTTTTGTTTGTTATTGGAGACTAACCTGGAAGTGTTTCTACGGTGCGGTTTTGTGTTTGATTCTTCACTAATTATCGACAAGTTTTTGTGTTCATTCCTCAGTTTTGAGTTCGGACCCCACTTAGACCAGGCTCAGATCTGGAGCGGTGTCCACATTTCTCAAGACTGGCTTTCTTTCCCCAGCCCTTCCGTAGCTCCAAGGTAACACACGCACGTTACCAACCTAGACCTGTATCTGGTCGGACACCCTAGGGCCGCTCAGCAGCAGCCCCAAGTGGGAGAAGGGAGCCCACCCTGGCTCAGTCCATTTTGTGGCTAGAAGTCCCTGGTTGCCCTCCCAGAATCTTATGTCTCCATCTGCCCAGTGGAGACAGTAATTCCTCGTCCTTAGGTCTGTTGTAAGAATCACATGGTATAGGCAGGGAGTGGGTGCTCTTAGGAAGAATATTTTCTTCTTTTTTACATGTTTATTTATTTTTGAGAGTGGGGAGGGACAGAGAGAGAGGCAGACACAGAATCCGAAGCAGGCTCCAGGCTCCGAGCTGTCAGCACAGAGCCCAACGTGGGGCTCCAACCCATGAACCAGGAGATCATGACCTGAGCGGAAGTTGGACGCTTAACCATCTGAGCCACCCAGGCACCCCAAGAATATTTTCAACAGATGAGGAAATTAGGGTGCAGGGAAGGGACTCGCCCTCTCCGGGGAGAGAGTCAGGGCTAGGGATAGAGCCTGAGCTGCCGGATCCCCAGGCCATCACCCCCTCTGCGATCCTATGATGCTTTGTGGTCTGTATCCTTGGGGACCAGCTGTGGCTCTGGGACCAAGTCCCTTCTTTCTCAACACTCACAGCCCACTTCGGTGAAAGGTACACAGATGGATGAAAAGTGGAAAGATGAAAAAGCGACAAAATGAAAACTCTTCAAATATTCAGCAATTCGATCTTTTGTATTTGTTCCTTTTTAGCCATTCCGATGGGTCTGTGGTGGCGCTACATTTTCCTCTCTCTGTTTTTTAAATTAGGTATAACTTACAGTAAAGTGCACCAATTTCAAATGTATCGCTTGATGAGTTTTTACGTATTTTATGCTCTTGTAACCACCACCCAGATTAAGACAGAACATTTCCAGTCGTGGGACACTAAGGGCTTTCCTGTGTGTTCCCCAACCAACCCCACCCCCCAAGCCAAAGGAAGTGACATAGGCTCACTCCTGCCACCGTAGATGAGTTCTGCCTGTTTTAAACTTCATGTGAATGGAATTACACAGTACATATCGACAAGTCCTCTTCACGTGGCATTATATTCTGAGCATTTGTGCGTGTCATTTAATGTTCTCCCAAAACAATGCCCTTTTGATATTTCGTTGTCCAAAGCCACGATTGCTTAAGTCAGTCCTCTGACAATGAAGTTGGTTTAACAGCCTTCTCAGGGTCAGGCCCTGGGGTAGCTCTGGTGAAAATGACAAGTCTCTCAGTCTCACAGGGACCAACCACAGTGGGGGAAACTGGCAAACCGGGATCAGAGCTTGAGTCAAGACGAAGGAATAGGTGCAGGGCACGCTGATGCCAGTCCAGCCCCTGGGGGGCTGACAAGCTATTGGGCAAGGGGGAGGGAGGGCCTGGTATAGGAAAATCAGGACGGCGAGAAGTTGATCACCACCCAGATGGCACCCAAATGGCCAAAGAGGCTCCTTGACCAAAGCCTTGCCACTGTGGTATGCGTGGAGGGAGGCAGGAAGGAGAAGGGAACCAGCCCTGAGCCAGTGGGATCCCCCATCAAAACCACTGGCCCTGGCATTTGTTGAGATGTCATCTCAACTGTCCTAAAACTGCCTATGCTCTCCCGTTTTCCTGGGGGCCAGAAACTCAAGTGGAGAGAACTTGCCTAAAGGTATACAGCTAGATAGAAGGGCCGAGGTTCTCCAGACTCCAGCTGGGGACTCTGCCTGTGGGGTCTGAAATTGGTGAGCTCGGCAGACACCTTCGGAAGAGCGGCAGCACTGGAGGCTGCCATGGTGAGGAGGTGGGCTCGGCTCCCGGGCCTCTGCTTGCAAGAGAAAGGGATTCCAGGGGGCTCCTGGGTGGCTCAATCCGTTAAGTGTCTGACTCTTGGCTTTGGCTCAGGTCATGATCTCACGGTTCCTGAGATTGAGCCCCACGTTGGGCTCTGCGCTGACAGCATGGCGCCTGCTTGGGATTCTCTCTCCCTCTCTCTCTGCCTTCCCCTGCTTGCCCTCTATCTCTCTCTCTCAAAATAAATAAAAATAAACTTAAAAAGAAAAAAAGGGGGGGTCCCAGTTCTGGCACGGAATTACTGGGGGTGGGGGGTGGGGAATGTTGATCTCCTGGGGGTCAGGAAATCAGTTGATCGAATCCAGCCCTCCTAGTGATCCTGAGAGGAACAGACAAAGAACCACATCTGACAGGATGGAGGCTCAGGGAGGTGACTTGCCCACACGGGGGTACTTGGCATCACTGGTTTCAATGGAGGTCTGTTTGGCTCTATAATTGTGTTCTTTCCGCTGGAGAATTGACTACTGGACACACAGGCCGGCTGGGGGGGGGGCGGTGGCGGGGTGCAGAGAAGAGCATTCCTGGTTCCCAAGGTTACGGACACAGAACATCCTATTTGCTAATTTGCTAACAGGAATGAGATTGTGCGTGGCTGCTTTAAATTTGGTTCATTAAACAGAAGGCAAGGCCTGCTTTCCAGTACTGGAATTCATGCCGTTGCTAACTCAGGTTGCTGCTGACTTTAATGAATAAGCCAAGTGGGGTTGATAATTGATGGCTGAGTACATCTGGGGACTCCTCCAGGTGAAAGTAGTTTGTTCTCTCGGACAGATTAAACATTACCCTCCTTCCTGACTGTGCTTGCACAATTCATTTGCTGCCTTAGCAGAATATCTCTATTGGGTGGAAGGAAACAGTGTGAGTTTTGGAGAGTGGAGCCAGAGCTGTGTGGCCTTGGGCAAGTTGGTTGGCGTCTCTGGGCCTCGGTTTCTTCAGTCTGAGACACGGGGAGAAGGCCCAGGGTCCACAGGCTTGTTTGGAGGGTTGGACTGGCAGATGTCGACAAGCCACACGGTGGCTGTCTGAGACGGACGGCTGCTGTTTCCTCCCTCGAGTCCAGGCAGCCCTGTCCTCAGGCACGAGAAGCTGGGGGATCTGTAATGTGTGGGGATGGGAAGCCGCCCCCCATCCTTGCCAGATAACTCTGCCTCTCTGTCTATACAGAGAAAGAGAAAGACCCCAAGTACTGGAGAGACCAGGCTCAACAGACCCTCAAAAATGCCCTAAGGCTTCAGAAGCTCAACACCAACGTGGCTAAGAATATCATCATGTTCCTGGGCGATGGTGAGGCCTGGGGGCCCACAGGGGAGGGCCAGGTGGGGGCACCTAGGGAAGGGCCCTGGGAGGGTCCAGGCTGGGGACCCAAGAGGTCTGCTCTGCCAGGCAGTCCCTGAGGGTCTGGGGAGGGAAGGGAAAAAGGGGCCTCGTGGTCACATTTACAGAGCCGTGCCCCAGTGCCCACTGCCCAGCCAGCCCTGGCAACACTAGAGAACCATAGGTGCCGGAGATGGAGAGGCAGGGAGCCCCAGAGACTGAGCCCCCCCCTTCCCCTGCCGCAGGGATGGGTGTTTCCACGGTGACCGCAGCCCGCATCCTCAAGGGTCAGCTCCACCACAACCCCGGGGAGGAGACCTGGCTGGAGATGGACAAGTTCCCTTTCGTGGCCCTCTCCAAGGTGAGCTCCGGCCCCCAGCCCACGGCACCCAGGAAGGGCAGGGGAATCAAGCCCTGGCGGCAAGGCAGTCAGCCTTCCTGGGGTCTCCGTGGCCCCCTTGTGAAATGGGGGTGGCAGAGCTCCTTCCCAAGACTTTATTTTGAGGGTTTTGGTCATTGATTTAAAAACCGATTGAAGAATGAAGCGCGCAGAGGAAAGTGCGCATGCGCGTGCCCGTGTCCGTCTGACCGGCGTCCAGGCTGAGAAACTGAACGTGACAGCAGCCTTCAGAAGTCCCCCAGCTCTCCTCCAGTCCCTTGTCCCCGCTGACCCCACTGACTTCCAGCACCACGTTTATATGCTTCTGCGCCGGATCCTTTGCGTTCACTCTCTCCCAGGCGCCTCCGGAAGTGAATTAGGTCACCGACTACGGCCCTTGCTGCTGGGGTCGTAGGTGGTGGTGCTGGTGGCGCTCTGTGATAAAGATCCTCTGGACCCCCTGGGTCAGGCCCAGGGCGCACTGCTGGGGGAATGGCAGGGACTGGAATGTTTTCTGTGGCTCTCAGGCTGGTAGGAAGGAAGACAGGCAAATAAGTTTCAGGGTCTCAGCTAGAGGTCTGAATGGGGGAGGGGGGCTCTTCCCCATTTCCCCCATTCTAGATCCTGCTTCTCTTCCCTTTTCCCGCCTTTTCCCCAGCCTCCACCATCTCACTTTTTTTAAGTGAGGTGCTGCCCCTGCCGCCCCTCCCCTCGCCCCCCCCCCTTCCTGCTCTGGGACTTACCTGCTTCCTCTCCTCCTTGCTGGCTCCCATAGCCCCAGACCCAGAGGAAGGCCTGCGTGACCCAGTCCCCACTCCTCTGCAAGTTGGAGGGTTGTATTCGCCCCTTCCTGCTGCCCTGGCTGCCAGGACACAGGGAGTTAGGGGTAGGAAGCAGGCAGCTAGGTGATCCTGTGGCTCTGGGGGAACCTCTGTAGGTAGCAGGGCTCAGCCAAGGCCATAGGTGGCCTCTCTGTGTCCATCATGCTCCAGTCCCCACGGTGAGTGGGGGTGAGATGAAGCCCACGAGCAAGGCCTGGCCGACTCCTGACGCTCCTTTCCCGTCCGCAGACATACAACACCAACGCTCAGGTCCCTGACAGCGCAGGCACCGCCACCGCCTACTTGTGTGGGGTCAAGGCCAACGAGGGCACTGTGGGGGTGAGCGCAGCCACCCAGCGAACCCAGTGCAACACAACTCAGGGGAACGAGGTCACCTCCATCCTGCGCTGGGCCAAGGATGCTGGTGAGTGGGGGTAGTGGTAGGGAATGGGGCCCAGTTCTATCTGGGCCTCAGTCTGCCCCACTGTATAATGGGGAGAGGGCAGAGAAAGATGCTCTGCAGGGCTCTTCCAGCTCCGATGTCTCAGCATCTATGAGATATTCAGGGGATCCCTTCCCTGACAGGGTGGGCTAGTGGATTTAGGGGGTTCCTCAGCTGTGGGTTCTGGTCCCTGCTCCTTTCCCTGAGTCTATTTGACTATAAAACGGACACAAAAACCTCGCCCCCTCATACATCTGGTGTGAGGAAGATAAGGGGCATAGCCTAGTGGGAGTTCAGTGTCTTCTCCCTTCCTCCCTGGAACTGGGGGAGACCCTGGCCCGTGTCCTGGGAACTCTGGGGTCAGAGTATGAGGTTGACAGAAAGTGACAGAACCACACCACCTGAGGGCTCCTAGGAGAGCCCCCGTGTTCTTGCAGGGGACCTGGGGGCCTTCCTGCAGGAGGGGTTCTGCGGGGTGCGTGATAGAGGGGAGGACTCCGGCCCAGGTGCTCACAGCTCAAGGGCCCTCAAGAAGGGGCGGGTCACAGAGGCAGACTGTCTGAGCCACCACTCCCCCTACCAATCCCTTCATTCAGTACTGGTGGGGAGACTGAGGCCCAGGCAGTCAGTTGAACTGACGGGAGGCCAGTCTTTAGTCAGGAGAGGGAGGGAGAAGGCAACTGGGATGCCCCCATCCCCAGACGAAGCCCCACTGTCCTCTCCCGCACCCCAGGCAAATCTGTGGGCATCGTGACCACCACGAGAGTGAACCACGCCACCCCCAGTGCTGCCTACGCCCACTCTGCTGACCGCGACTGGTACTCAGACAACGAGATGCCCCCGGAGGCCCTGAGCCAGGGCTGCAAGGACATTGCCTACCAGCTCATACACAACGTCAGGGACATCGAGGCGAGTGTGGGGGTGCAGCCCCATTGGGCATGGGCGGGCTCAGGAGGCGGGGCCTCCGGTGGGCCTCGGGCCTCTGCTGGCACAGGAAAAGCAGCCCGGCCGGGCTGCCCGCACACCTGGGAGGCTCTCCTAGCCCATTAGGGGATTTGTGGTTGGGGCAGGGAGGCTGGAGGCTTTCTCCGTGGTGGGGCTGAGGGATAAACCCTAAGGTGGCCGCCACCACACCCCAAGAATCAGGCGCCCAGGGATTATTCTGTGAATTGGAATCTGGCGCTGCACCACCAGCCTCCCCCCGCTGCCCCCAACGTGGAGAGGTAGGGGTGACACCATGGCCATCTGAGGGGAGCACCTGGCCTGCACATTCGCACGTGCACTGACAGGCACGTGTCCCATACACTCAACCCGCCAGCCCAGAGAAAGGGTGGTGGGGGCAGTGGTTAGCACAGGCTCTCATTTTTAAACTTCCTGGCTTCACATCCTTGCTAGCTGTGGATGTGACCTTGGGTCAGGTACTTAACCTCTATGGCCATTCCTTTTACAACCCGTTTGTGAAATGTACCTAGCTCGTCAGCCCATTGCTAGATCCAAATAAAATAATCCCTCACAGCTGAGTAAGGCCTGACACCTCGTGAGGACTCACACAGTGGTCGCCTTATGCAGGAGCCACGTGCCCCTGCCCTGAACCACAGCTTCGGCAGACTTAGCAGGCTGGGGCGGGCAGGTGCACACACAGAGTCCGGTTACTGTCCCCTTGGTGCTCAGACCACTTGGTGCTCAGACGGGCCCCTACTCTGTTCTTACGTGACAACGTCCGGCTGGTTCCTTTGTTAGATGCTCGTCACCCACTGCTGAGGGGGGGAAGGGACTTTAGCTCCCTGAACCTAAAATGGGGCTTCGGCGAGGCTCAAAGAAAGCCCCCAGGTCCCACCTACCCCTCAACTGTTTCTACCACCACCAGACACCAGCCAGTTTGCACCGGTTCCCAGACCGACCTTCTGTCCCCCAGGCAACGCCTCCTCCCAGTTTCAAGGCCCTTCTACCCACCCAGGACTTCCTTTTTCCCGGCAGTGGATTGAGCACCCCATTTCAGGACGAACAGTCCCTCTGGTCCCTCCTAGTGAGCGTGTATCTGAGGCAGAGTCTCTGTCCTGATTTTGCTTCTACCTGACACGCATCCTGGGGCAAGTTGCTTCTCCTTCCTGAGCCTCAGTTTCCCCACCTGTGCAACAAGAATAGAGAGCCCCACCTGCCCCCTCCCAGGGCCGCTGGAGGCCGAGATGAGGTCATGGATGTGAGAACATTTGTTGTACAAGCGCAGGGTGTAATTACGGGGCTGCTCCTTGGGGAGATGTGCCAGGAACAGCCTGAGAGGGGGACAGGAGCGCAGGGGAGAGTTCTCCACAGGATGAGGGTGGACGGGGGTCCTCGGGCCCCTGGGGGATGAGCTGGGGCACGAGTGAAGAGGCGGGCCAGCGTGAAGACTGCCCTCCTCCCTCTCTCCTCTCCCCCTTTTCTCTCCCCGTCTGCTCCTGCATCCCCACCGCCCCAAAGCCCCCCAGCCCCCAGGCTGCACTTGAAACACAACTCCTGGTGTCCGCCCTGAAAATAAATATCTTTTGCTAAAAAAAAAAAAAAAAAAAAAAGGAAAGAAAGAAAGAAAGACACAAACCCAAACCCCAAAGCCAAACAGCAAGTCTGTTATTTGGGAGTTTAATGAGCGTGTGAAGTCCATGCTGGGGCTGGAAATGATGAGGCTCCAGGCAAGAAGATTGGGGGCTTCATTTTCCACTCTGAAAATGCCAAGGGGTCAGGTTCTGTGGGAACGGGTGGGGAGCCGGGGCCAGTGACCCGGGGTCCCCTCTCCTTCCCCTTGCAGCCTGCCCCGCCCCCAGAGCTCCTGCCCGGGGCTGGCAGCGAGGAACTCGCCTCTCTGGAAATACTCAGATGTCCACTACTTCTGGTAGTGACAACACCGTCCTCTGGGGCTGTCCCCTGGTGCTGGGGCTCTATCGCATCACTGCATTTCCTTTTGTAGCAATCCTGTGGGTGGGTGTTACTTCCATTTTACAGATAAGGAAACTGAGGCTCAGAGAGATTAAGTGACAGGCCCTTGGTCAGTAAGCAAGAGAGAGTCAAACCCAAGGTGGACTCCCAAGCCCGTGCTTTCAGCTCCCCATGACCCAGGGTGGCCATGGGCGTCTCCCCCACCTCTACCGTCGGCCAGGACCCCTGGGTTCTGAGGGGAGAATGAAGCGGAAGGGAGAGAACAGTACTAGGAAATGCCAGGCCTGGGACAGAGGAGCTGAGGCCAGCCATAGCTGGGTTCTGCTCTCCCAAGGTGTGGAGGGGCGGTGGCCTGGCCTGGCGCCCGCGGTGACAGAAGGACACCGGTGTGGCGGTCACCGCAGGCGGCGGCTGTTATGTTCTTGGCCCCATTTTAAAAATAGTCAGGACTTCAAACATGGACTCCCAAGGAAAACAAACAGTCCCGCGTCCGTCCGCCCGCGCACGCCAGCCGTGGTGAGTAAAATTAGCCTGGCGGGGACTGCACAGATGTGAGCACTGGCCACTGTGCCCAGGCTTCCAGCGGGGCTGTCCCAAGACCTCCCTGGCAGAGGCCTCTCGCCTGTGGCATCCCGCCTCCCACAGGGGAGAGGAGGCTCTCGGAGGCCTTGTCCTCAGCTCCGCAGATGCCCCAGCGCCCCTGTGCTGGGGTCAGGGAAGCCGTGCCCCTTGCTGTGTGGCCTTAGGGGAAGAATCGCACTTTCTGTTCCCATTTCTTTGGTTGGAAAATGGGAACGCAGGTTCCCTTGCAGCCTTGGGATGAAGTGGATTAAGATCATGTATCTGAAAGGGGCACCTGGGTGGCTCAGTGAAGCATCTGACTTCCAGCTTGGGTCACAATCTCGCAGTCTGTGGGTTTGAGCCCCGCGTCGGGCTCTGTGCTGACAGCTCAGAGCCTGGAGCCTGCTTCGGATTCCGTGTCTCCCTCTCTCTCTGCCCCTCCCCCGCTCATCCTCTCTCAAAAATAAACATTTAAAAAAAATGTTTTTTTAAAAGATAATGTATCTGAAGTGTTTAGTGCCTGCCATGCGGCGAGTGCTCTGTAGATGTGTTACCTTACGTGAGTGGGAGCAGAGTCAGACTTCTGGAAAGGCAGGTGGGAGAAGTTACCAGTACCTCCAATATGTCACCCAGAAGCCCCAAAGCATGGTCCCAATATACTCAGATTTTGTCTCCCCACGTGGAAAAGTGGAGGCTCAGGTCAGGCAGTGTGGACCGAACCCAGGACTCTCCAAGCTGGAGAAGCATCGCACTATTCCCACTGCCTCTGGGAGCCCAGCTCTTGAGGCTTGGGTCCCTGGGATACTGATGTTTCCTGTCCCCTTTAGGTGATCATGGGGGGTGGCCGGAAGTACATGTTCCCCAAGAACAGAACCGATGTGGAGTATGAGCTGGACGAGAAGGCCAGGGGCACGAGGCTGGACGGCCTGAACCTCATTGACATCTGGAAGAGCTTCAAACCCAGACACAAGGTACCCCATTCAGGGGCCAGCTGGCTGTAGGGTTGGGGCTCTGGAGATCCTCTCTCTAAATCTGTTTTCTCCTCTGTAAGTGGGGGGTCATAATTCTTACCTTGATGGGGCTCAAATGATCTAACAGATACATGAATGGCACATAATAGGTGCTCAATTAATCCCTCCCTTCAGAGGAGGGCGCCCAGGAGAGCTAGGTAGTGAAGAGCGGGGCCACGGAGTCACCTGCATGGAAGTTCAGGCCACTTGAGCCCCACTGTGTGCGGGGCCTCTTGCTGGGCACGAATTCCAAGGGATGAATCAGATGGTCAAGGGAGTGTGGATCTCTGTGTGCTTGGATGGCTGGAAGCCCAGGACCTACGGGAACCCGGAGGGGACAGACCACAGGGAGGGGCTGAGAAGCCTTGAGGAGGAGGAGGAGGGGAGGAGGTGGCAGGGAGGGAGTGTGCAGGCCCTGGTGGGAGGTGGAAGCCCTCTAGCGTGAGTTGGCCTTGGCCCTGGGGAGGGCACGTGCTGGGGACAGGAGGCTGGAGCACTGGAAGGGCCTGAACGCTGGCTCCCTGGAGTAGCTCTGGCAGCCGCTGGGCCTGGGGCAGCTGGGGTCTGGAAATGACTGTGGTCAGGGCTGAAGACAGTGGGGAGCAGCCTGGGAGCCACTTTGATGTCACTCTGGGGTTGGGTTTCTGAGGGTTCCAGGACTGGCCCCCAGGGAGGCCTTGTGGGATGGGGCTGGGCCAAGAGCGAGGTGGGGGCAGGGGCCTGGGGATGGCCCCCACAGGGTAGATGAGGGTGGGACTGCGCCGCTTTGAACCTTTTCCATTCCTCTGAGTCAGCTCTGGCCGGGCCGGAGCCCCTTCCTGGCCCAAGCCAGAGAGTCACTGCCCCTCCCGGCCTCAGTTTCTCTATGCGGGACATGGGGCTCGGGTTTCATCCTTCTAGCCCGGGCAGGTGCTTAACCCTGGAGCTCAGTCCAGACTCCAAGAGGGAGAGATAGGACCCACAGCACTCAGTGGGCCAGGAAGTGGGGGTCCCAGGTAGGCCACACGTACCTCGAAAATCATGCCTTAACAGTGGCTGCTGAAGTCAGACTCCCCTTCACCGCTGAGTGCCTCTGTCATCTGGGTCTCAGTATCCTCGTCTGCAGAATGGGGATAACCGTATCTCCCTCGTAGGGCGGACGTGAGAGCTGAATGAGGTAACACAGCTCAGCAAAGTGGGGGTGGAGAACCCCACTTCCTCAGCCTTTCCGCCCTCCTTCCCTAACAGCCACTGGGGCTCCAACACCAACAGATCCCAAAGCCATTGCCCAGAGAAAGCAAGGGGCTGTCCAGAGGATGCACAGCTGATTCCTGGCAGTACTGTAGCCCCCAGCCCTGGTGCTGAGTGGCGGCATTTCCACTTAAGTCAGCCACCCTCTTCCTGCGGCCTCTATCCTGGGGAAGCAGCACTTCCTTTATCAGCCTCTTAGATGAGGTCCCTGGGGAAGACCGAGGGCTTCACTTCCTCCTTAGCTCTCCACAGCTTCTAGAACACACACGGCCCGCACCCCTCGGTGGGTGCTCAAGGCCCCTGGTGACCTGCACCTTCCTCTTCTGGGCTCCGCGATCCCCCGCCTGCTACTTGAAACTCTCCACCCTGACCCCAAGCTGATCAATGGCTTCTTGTCCTCCAGGGCCCCTTAAGGACATCACCTCCACCAGGAGGCCCTCCCTGATCCTGCTTCTGGGCCCACAGTGACCCTGGTCTCTCGAACTCTCGTCCCTTACGTTAGAATTGCCTATATGTCATTTCTTGAAGGCAGACATGGGGGATCCTCAGGGAGGGGTTAGTAAATGACTGAAGGAAACAAATACACGCCCCGTCCCCGAGACCAGCTGGGGTCCGTCCTCCCAACCCCCCAGCTCCCACGTGGCTGACACTGGCCTTTCCTCCTAGCACTCCCACTATGTCTGGAACCGCACCGAACTCATGACCCTTGACCCCTACAGCGTGGACTACCTCTTGGGTAAGTGGAGGATGCCCTATGGAGGACACCCAGCTGGGCGCCCCGGGGCTGGGGCTGTGAGTCCAGCAGCTGAGGGGCCAAGGTCCCAGTCTTCCCTCTACTCAGGGACTTTTGCTCTCAGGTCTAGGGCCTGGGAGAGGTGAGGAAGGGGTTCCGGTTCATAGAATTGGGCCTGAAGTCGCTGGCTGTGCAGAGTTCCGTTGAGCGCAAAGGGAAAGTAACGCTCAGGTTGGGGAAGGGACCTGCGGCGTGCCGCTCAGCTCATTAGCATCAGGGCCCAGGTGAATCCAAACCCTGCCTGGGTCGGGAGGCCTGGGACCAGCCCTGCTGTGTGGCCAGGGTGGAAGCCAGCCAGGTCATCTCTGCTGGTCTTGACTGGGGGATGTCCCCTGGGGAGTGGGGAGTGCCAGGGCCCCGGTGAGATGGAATGAGGCCCTGAGCACTGCCATGCCAACCCCTGGGGCCCCTTTCCCCCCTGGCTGTTGTGCCCAGTGAGTGGTGGCAAAATTTCCTACAAACCTTTCCCAAGGAGCACACCCCTAGGTCCTGGGTGGATCATTGGAGGCTATGCACTCAAAGCTGGGCACCTGGGAGGATTCCCCTAGACACACACACACTCACACACAGCCCTTTGCTTGCCTGGGTCACACAGCACACACCCTATACCACACACAGGCCCCCTCATGGATCTTAGAGACAGAGTGCTGGGTTCAAATCCCACTCTACCACATATAAGCTCTGCAACCTTGAGCAAGGGGTTTCTCCTTTCTGTGCCTCAGTTTCCTCTTCTGTAAAGTAAGAATAATGACAGTTCTGTAAAACGAGGCTAACGATAGGGTCTACCTCCGGGTTGCCATGAGTATACGTGAGCCAATGCATCGTATAAACTACTTGTTGAGGGACCTGGGTGGCTCAGTCGGTTGAGTGTCCGACTTCAGCTCAGGTCATGATCTCGCCATTCCGGAGTTCGAGCCCCATGTCGGGCTCTGTGCTGACAGCTCGGCCTGGAGCCCGTTTCGGATTCTGCATCTCCCTCTCTCTCTGCCCCTCCTCCGGTCGTGCTCTGTCTCTCAAAAATAAACATTTAAAAAATAAATAAATTACTTGTTACCGTGTAACAAATGACCTCCAGCCTTAACAGTTTAAAACAAGAGTTAACATTTATTACTTCACACTGTTTCTGGGGGTCAGGAATTTGGGAGCCGCTTGGCTGGGTCTCTCATGAGGTTGCAGTCATCCGAAGGCTTGACTGGGGCTGGGCTTCCGGAATGGCTCACTCCTTTGGCTAGCAAGTTGGCGCAGGCTGTTGTCAGGAAGTCTCCGTTCCTCGCCACATGGAGCTCTCCATAGAGTTGCTGAAGTGTCCTTATGACATGGCGGCTGGCTTCCCTCAGAAGAGCATGCAAGGCTAAGGCTGTATCGTTTCATGCCCTGGCCTGCCAGTCACATACCATCATTTCTGCAGTATTCTATTGGATATACGGGATAGTCTTAGTGTAGGAGGAGACACACAAGGGGATGAATTCCAGAAGACAGGGATTATTGGGCGCCATCTTGGAGGCTGGCACCTCTGTGCTTCCAAAGCGCTTAGGATGGCCTGGGGCACACGGTGAGCATTCTGTTCATTAGAGCTCTTGCTTGGTTGTGCCCACACTCGTGGAAGAGGCAAGGCATTCTAAAGGAACATCCAGGGCTAGAAGCACCATCCCCTGTACTCGTGGCATCTTGTGACATGGGCAAAAAGTGGATCAGTCCTATTTCACAACTGAGAAAACCAAGCTCAGTGAACAAGGACAGTGACCCAAACCTCCTACCATTTCACAGTACAGGGCACTATGCCCTTCACGGCCTGACCTGTAAATGACATGTAAGTGCACACGCAAGCTGCCCCGTCGAGTCTGTGCCCTCAGCCTGGGGGCTGCAGTGCCATGCCCGGAGCCCTTCAGGCTTGGGGCTGGGCTCATGGGTTTAAGTCCCAGAGCTCCCACTTAGCAGCCAAAGATACCAAGCTACTGAGCACCTGTGCCTCAGTCTCCTTCTCTGTAAAATGGACTTTGGTGAGCCTCTCACAATAGTGTGGCTGCAAAGGTAAAAGGAGGCAGTGTTGTCAAAGCACTGGGCACATTTGGGCTCATAGGAGCTCCCCCCCCACCACCACCCCCACTTGCTCTAACCCATGTCTGAACCTGTGTTCCCTGAGATAGCCCAGGTTCCCTGGGGGCCCTCCTTGCTGAGTCATGAGAACTCACCACCCGCATCGTCCTGTGACCCCCTCAGGTCTCTTTGAGCCAGGGGACATGCAGTACGAGCTGAACAGGAACAACACAACTGACCCGTCGCTCTCCGAGATGGTGGAGATTGCCATCAAGATCCTGAGCAAGAACCCCAAAGGCTTCTTCTTGCTGGTGGAAGGTAGGGCCCCAGGCCTGGCCCCTGCCCTGGGAGCTTGCAGAGGGGCAGCCCTGGGGTCGGGGGATGGGGTAGTCCACCTCTCAAAGACAGCTGTCTACTTTTGGGGAGAAGGAGATTCACGGGTGTTGAAGCCCTCAGCCCAACAGGCTGTTCTCTGGGCATGAGGATGGGCCTGTCAGGCTGACTGGTCCAGGAAGACTCCCCAGGAGCCTTCCTTTCAGGGGTCCCTCCCCGAGGCTCCTGAGCTTCGCTCCTCCCAAAAGACAAATCAGCAGGCCCTGATGGACCTCTGCATCTGAGCAGTTTCCTGGCTGGGCTCAAGGAACAGGTCCAGGGGCCTCGTCTGCCAGATGCCCATCGGTCTGCGGGAGTCCTCAGCTGGATGGCGGGTATCTGCTGGTCACCAGGCACTGTGGGGCCAACGTCAGATTCATGAGTCCCGTGCCTGAGAGGAGACCCAGGGCAGGCCCTGGGATGTCCCAGGGTCCCCCAGCTTGGGAGAGCCAGAACTTTGGGGATTGGCAGGGCTGTGTGCTAGTGTTCACAGGGTTTCCCAGCACTGTGGGGAGGCGTTGGAGTCAGGCTTGGTCTCTACCTGTGCACTTCTGTAAAATGAAGCCAAAAATAGTCTTAGAAGGGTTATTAGCATCCATCGCGTTCAGAGACATAAAGTACTTGGAACAGGGCCCAGCAGAGAATAAATCTTCCATGTTTCTATTATTACCATTATTATGATTACACAATAGCTAAGTCAATAACAATAGGAAGTGGGAGGAAGTGATAAAGTTTCCGGAATCTTCCAAAGTTCTAATAGCCATTGTCTTCTCTGGTTCCTGATGTTGCCTCACTGAATTCTACACATACACACACACACACACACACACACACACTCTCTCTCTCTCTCACCACACATAACACACACTCAGGCCCCTCTACCTTCCAGAGGCCAGTGGCCGCCAAGCCGGCTTGGCTGCTTTCTCGCCAAACCCCAGGGTTTCCCACTCAAGCATGGCAGGTCTCAGCCAGGCCCAAACAGGCCTCTGACGCCAAGGACCCAGCCAGGAACCAATGGTGGTGAGCGCCGGCTCCCCTGGGAGCGTTCCTCTTTGTGACTGCTCCCGGAGCCACAACAAAGGGCGGACCCACCCTGCCAGCCTGCCAGCCCAGAGTGGCAAGGCTCAGGCCAGTGGGAAGGGAGGGCGGCCAGACGCCCCGGCCCAGGACCCTCAGAGCTGGGAGTGTCCACTCAGGCATCCTCCTCTTGTTGGAGACACGGAGGGGTCCCCTCAGGTCATGTAGCCCTGAGCCATGACCTTTAAGCCAGGCTCGAAGCCAGACGTCTTGCACTCATACAGGAGAGTGGCACAGGCTTCAGCCTTCAGAGGCCTTTATGAAGGCTTGCCAGGGGCACTGAGAATAAGAGTCATGCCTGAATTCAAATCCCACTCCTCCCACCTTGGTCACGTCATTCTGCCCCCGAGGCCTCAGTTGCTCCATCTGTAAATGGGGCCGACTGTACCCATTTCTGCCCAGGATGTTGTTATGGGGAAACAAGACACCAGCTTGTTATGCCCGGCACCCAGTAGGACCTCAGGCATGCTGGTTCCCCTCTCTATCTGTCTGAGGTCTCAGACTCCTTCAAGCAGCTGAAGACGCTGCACTGAGCCGCATGGGGTCTCAGAGCACAAGGTTTCGGTCAGGTGGATCTGGCTTTGCTGTCTCCATGCATGCGCCCTGGGTCTGCATCCCACCTTCTCTGAGCTGCTGCACAGGCTGAATGTGCATAAAATGCCCGGCGTGGTACTTGGCACATGGCAGTTCCCCATCAAAGAAAGGGTTCATCCAGGGGTGGTGCGGCGGGGCCTGGGGACACGGATCTCCCCTCCCCCTCATCCAAGCCGTCTGCCTCGGGGTCCCAAGGAGGCAGGATTGACCACGGGCACCACGAAGGCAAGGCCAAGCAGGCACTGCATGAGGCAGTGGAGATGGACCAGGCGATCGGACAGGCAGGCAGCATGACGGCCCTGGAAGACACGCTGACGGTCGTCACTGCGGACCACTCCCACGTCTTCACCTTCGGCGGGTACACCCCCCGTGGCAACTCTATCTTTGGTAGGCAGGCCTCTGTTGGGGTGGGCACTGGGCGCTCCCAGGGGCTGCCTGTCTGGGAGCAGGAGCAGGATGGGAAAGCCAGCACGCTCGGGGCCTGGCCCATATGGGATCCATGAGAACTGGGCAGGACTGATGGGGGGGGGGGGGTACAGGGTCAAGTGCATGGGTGGGTGGATAGAAGAATGAGAGAGAGGATGGATGGATGCATGGGTGAGGGGTGGGTGGATGGACAGACGGACAGGTGGACCAACAGATGAGGGGGATGTGGGCACAGTGAAAACCGAGGGGTGGTTGGCTGGAAATAAGTCAGTGTTTAGAAGGTGGCTTCATGGAGTAGTTCAAAGGGGACTTGAGGGTTGCCAGGCTGTCTACGGCCATACCACCCTGAACGCACCCGATCTCGTCTGATCTCGGGAGCTAAGCAGGGTCGGGCCTGGTTAATACTTGGATGGGAGGGTTGCCAGGCTGGGACCTGGGGGTTCCAACGTGACTCCTGGGCCAATGCCCTCCTGTGCAGGTCTGGCCCCCATGGTGAGTGACACAGATAAGAAGCCCTTCACCTCCATCCTGTATGGCAACGGGCCTGGCTACAAGGTGGTAGGCGGTGAGCGAGAGAACGTCTCCATGGTGGACTACGGTGAGATTGCCAAAGTCCGGGGCAGGGAGGGGACACGGTGCCCCTTGGGGCTGGGCCTGGGTACCTGCAGGCTCCCTGTAGGAGACCCCAAGGTCAGGGATTCTCCTAAGAGCCAATGGCTCGTGTCAGAGCAATCCCGGTTTAAACCCCCTTATACGACTGAGCAGCTCTGTGACCTTGGGCACGCAAGGTTGTCTTCGGCAGCTTCCCTTTCCTCTGTAAAGGAATTCTAGCTCCCAAGATTGTCCGAAGGACTAACTGGGTCTGAAGAGCTTAGCGTGGTGCCCGGCACACGCAGGTGCCTGCTACGTTACACTGCCGTTTTTACCGGCTATCCAATACTCCAAACCCTGAGCCTTCTCAGTGTGCTCATCTGGTTCCCTGTTGTTGAATATTCATTTGTCCCTGATGGCCCCAGTGGCCCACGGCGGTCGAAATGTGCGGCCAGTGGTAAGAGGCTCTCCCGGGTTGACTGTTCCCAGCTGAGGTTGCTTTTTCTCTTCTGGGGGTTGAGGGTACAGGCTTCTGCCTCAGAACGGACTCAGGCCCGAATCCTGTGGCCTTGCACAGAATGACTTCCCTGCACTGAGCCTCGGTTTCCTCCTCTAAAAATGCGGGCATCTGAGGCAGCCTGGTAGGGCGGGGAGGGGTGGCTGCAGGGTGCCAGCGCTCAGCGAGGGTTCCTTCTGGCCCACAGCTCACAACAACTACCAGGCGCAGTCTGCTGTGCCCCTGCGCCACGAGACCCACGGCGGTGAGGACGTAGCGGTCTTCGCCAAGGGTCCCATGGCGCACCTGCTGCATGGCGTCCACGAGCAGAACTACATTCCCCATGTGATGGCTTATGCCTCCTGCATCGGTGCAAACCTTGACCACTGTGCCTCGGCCAGCTCAGCAGGCGGCCCTTCTCCAAGCCCCCTGTTCCTCCTGCTGGCCCTGCCCTCCTTGGGCATCCTGTTCTGAGGGCCCGAGGCCCAGGCACCCACTCGCCTATGACAGATGGCCAGCCTCCCTCTCTCAGCGCGGCCCACCACCTGGGAGCCCACACCTCAGGGGTCTTCACAGCCTCAACAGCTGCCAGAAAGAGGACCAAGGAAACCAAAGTCTGCTGCCCACCTCACTCCCCTCTGGAATCCTCCACTGGCACCAGACCCGTTCCTGGCCTCCGGCCTCTGCTCCCTCCCTGCTGCCCCTTTGGCCAACAGAGTAGGTTTCTCTTGGGCAGGCAGAGAACACAGACTGCTGGAATTCTCAAAGCATCTTATTTTTCTAGCAAACATATTTCTCCAGGCCTGGAGGCCCTAAAGCCTCCATGGAACATTCCGGATCTGATCTTCCCACTCCCCTCCCCTCCTGGAACCACCAGGCCCCATCATGCTCATGTCCCTACCCACAAGGGAGACCGAGAACTCCCCCGCGGGATGGGGGTTTGCCCACTCATTCCAAGGCCCCCGGGGGCTCCCAGGAAGTGAACTGGGACTGGCCATCCAAGCCCAGGGTGGCCCGGGGTTGGCAAGAGCAGCCCGGATGGGCAGACACTTCCCAGCTCTTAACACGCATGCCCACTCCTCTCTGAAGTGACACTCCTGTTTGGAACAGCAAAAAAAAAATTTTTTTTTTCTCTTTTTGGTGTTGGTTAAAAGGGAACACAAAACATTTAAATAAAACTTTCCAAATATTTCTGAGGACAGAACTGAGTCTCTGTGGTCAGTGAGGAAGAGAATGAAACGAGCTTGTTTCTGGGGGAAGAACTGGACTCCGGGCCCAGGAGTCCAGCTGGGGTCGGGCAGGGAGGAAGGGGCATCCTGCTGACCTGGGGCCTTCATCACTCATTACCTGCGTGACTTTGGACAGACTGCTTTGTAACTCTGTCTCAGTTTTCTTAGCTATAAAATGGGACACAGTCCAGTCTGGGTTGCTGTGAGAGGTAAGTATGCCTCTGGGCCCTGAAACCCACAGCAAGGCCTTCAAGGGCCCTATGTCACTCTTGCCACAGAGCTCCATGCCCTGGCCCAGTGGAGCTGTTCATTCGTTCGTTCATTCATTCATTCATTCATTCAGCAAATCCAGTTGATCTTTGACCAATACAGGTGTGAACTGCATGGGTCCACTTATATGCAGATCTTTTTTTGGATAAAGACAGTTCTGTAAATGTATTTTCCTTATGTTTTAAGTTTATTTTGAGAGAGAGAGAGAGTGGGGAAGGGGCAGAGAGAGAGGGAGACAGAGAATCCCAAGTAGGCTCCACGCTGTCAGCGCAGAGCCTGATGCAGGACTCAATCTTCTGAACTGTGAGATCATGACCTGAGCTGAAATTAAGAGTCAGATGCTCAACCGATTGAGCCACCTAGACGCCCATCCTTATGTGTTTTTTTTTTTAATAACATTTCCTCTTCTCTAGCTTACTTTGTTGTAAGAATACAGTATATAGTGCATATATAATATCGAATGTGTCCATTGTTAACATATTTATGTTAACATAATAAACATAAATATGTTAACAGTTAATTGACTGTTTTATGTTATCAGTAAGGCTTCCAATCAGTAGGAGGCTATTTGTTAAATTTGGGGGGGGGGTCAAAAATTATACATGGATTTTTTTACTGTGCAGGGTGTTGGCGCCCCTAACCTTGTGTTCTAGGCTTAACTGTGTTGGGTGGGTGCTAGGCACCTGACCAGGTCTTATGAATTTAGTGTCAAACAACACTGACATGCTCCTTGCCTTCACAGAGCTTTGGCCTCGCTTGGTGATGGCGATCTTCCACTCCTGATTATCCGGCCTGAGTACTGGACTCAGGGTTGCACCCGATATTGGGGTATACAGGGCTCCCCAAGTCTGCTCCTTGCTTGCCTCATTGGAATGATAGTCCCTATAAGTAATAATCATAACAATGAACATGGAGCACTTACCATCCGACGAGCTCTGTGCTCGGTGCTTAATATAGATCCAGTTCATTTAACCCTCACTAGGAAGTAGGCCCCTGTCACCCACATTTATAGATTAAGGAAACCAAGGGTGCAAGACATGGTGTGATTGCTCAAGGTCCCCCAGGTTGTGGAGCTGGGGTTTGAATCCATGTGCATCTGATTCCAAAGCCCTATAGTTAATGACATCCTTTGTTTATAATGCACGTCCAACCTCCTGACAACGTTCTAACACAGCCAATACTAGTGACTCAACACACATTAGTCAACTAGACTAGTCAACTAGAACTCAGAAAGATGAGAAACCTTGTCACAAGTGCACCATTCTTCAGGGGAGAAAATGCAATCGAGTTGATTTCTCTCTGAACTTTCTGGCAGTCCTGGCAGAAAGGGGAGTCCAGCCACGCCGATGCTGGGAGAGAAAATTAAAACTACGGGGCACTTGCGGGCACCTGGGCAGCTCAGTCAGTTAAGCATCAGACTTTTGATTTTAGCTGAGGTCATGATCTTACAGTTTGTGGGTTCAAGCCCCATATCGGGCTCTGCACTGACAGTGTGGAGCCTATTTGGGATTCTTTCCTCTCTCTGTCCCTACTCTGCTTGCACTCTCTCTCTCTCTCTCTCTCTCTCTCTCCCTCTCAAAATAAACTTTTAAAAACTTAAAAAAAAAAAAACTACGGGGTGCTTGGGTGGCTCAGTCAGTTAAGCATCTGCCTCTTGATTTAAGCTCAGGTCATGATCTCAGTTCGTGGGTTCAAGCCCCATGTCAGGCTCGGTGCTTGAGTGTGGAGCCTGCTTGGGATTCTGTCTCCCTCTCTCTGCTCCTTCCTCTCTCTCTCTCTCTCTCTCTCTCTCTCAAAATAAATACATAAACATTAAAAAAATTTAAACTACATGTCTACTTTCTTGCCAGGGCAAGACACCTCCTACCACCTTCACAATTTTTATGTTATCTCTACTATTATTTCCTAAACAATTGTTTAAATCCACATGGGAGCAGTCGAGTTTTAGACGTTCACCAGTACCCCCTGAAATCAGCTTACGTGTCTCTGGGCTGTGCAAGCCATACTTTGTGTCTTGGGTTGGGTTTTCCAAAGACAGACCTGAGAAAAGGATTTGCACACCTGTGGTTTGTAAAAGGAACCCAGAAGGCAGCAGGCGGAGAGTGGGGAAGTGGGACAGGAAAACGAGGGAAGCTGACAAAAGGTAAATTATGCAGCAGCTTGCCATCAGGGGCAACCAGGGCTCAAGCCCCCCCTGGGCCACCATCCTCCTGCTGGTGGGTGAGGGAGCTGTGGCATTTATTCACCAACTCTCATCGTTCATTGGCTAAGGGCTACTTCCGGAAAGAGAACAGCCTGGTACTTCCAACCTTCCTTGAAGGGCTGAGAGAAAACCCCCCGGCATGTGCTGGGAGCTTAAATACTCGAAGGATACAAACAGGACACCAATAGCATCTGTTTAACTTTTCGATACAAGGAGGAGGCTAAGAAGCATGGACTGTGAGTCAGAGAGACAGGGGTGATGGTTCTGCTCCCTTGTGCTGTCGTTTCTCTGAACTGGGGCAAGTTCTTTCCCTTTACAGCTGTTCCAGTTCTGCAGCTGAATGGCAGTACCTACAGCACAGGGGTTTCCAGAACACAGAAAGGATGGCAAGTCCACGTCTATTCATCCAGATAACCCTGCCTTCTGTTAAAGATAAACCCAGAACTTAACACAATAAGAGTTAATTTCTGTCTCAAACATCTGGTGGTGCCTCTGGTCGGGCGACTGGGACCCAGGCTCTTTCCACCTCATGGCTCTGTCTCCTCCAAGTGCCAGATGCTCCATCTCACCAGTGCTAGCGAGGTTCTGTCTGAGTAGCACATGGATGGGGGGACCCTCTTTTTAACCACTTCTTCCTGGAAGTGACTCACCTCCACTCATGGTCCACTGGTAAGAACCGGTCACGTGACCCCACCTAGCTGCAAAACAGGCTGAGTGATGCCGTCTCCAACATTGGAGCAGGTTTTCAACCTCAGCGTTATTGACACTCAGAGCTTATGCTCACCCGCCCCCCAGACATCACTGTACATCCTCACGGTGTTTTAAAACGTTAGGAGCTTTCATGTCACATGATATTTGGACTTCCGGCTTTTTCAAAACATCGGAAGGTCTGGCTGGCACCGCTGCACATTTCTGCGGGCAATCGCCGATCTGAGCCCATCTGGCTGCCCATCCAGCGTGTGGCTCTCCTGTTTGCCACCGTCCCCAGCACTGGAGGAACTCTCACACTGAGCCCCTTTCGGCAGAGGCTACCCCTCCGGTCCTGGTGGAGACGGAGCTCAGGACCCCTGCTTTATCTACCGTGCCTGTGAGCGGGCCGCCACTCTGTCCCCGGAGAGCTCATATCTCACCACAGAGATTGCCAGAAGCAATCCCAGTGCAGAGGCCATGCAAGGAGCTGTGACGGCAGCCAGGGGGCACCTAACCAGCAGGGGGCATGGTGGGTGGGCCTGAGGGTACAGAGAGGATTCAGCCGGACAGATGGGCAGGAAGGTCCTGAATGCCATTCCAAGAAGCTGGAGGTGAACGAGGAAGACCCTGGGGAGCCATGGAAGGTTCTGGAGCCGGGGAGTGAGCATCATTTTTGAAAGATCATCGTGGCTGCCCAAGCAAACTGTGACTAGGTCGGAGAAGCTGGGGCCATGGAGACGGGGAGGGGAGCAAACCCCAAACATGCACCTGAGAGTCCCAGGGCCTACTTACCCAGAAGGCTGCTGGAGCAGCATGTGAGCGAATAGGTCATCAGCAAACAGACTGCTCTGATATTGAGGGACGGAGGGAGCAACACACCGACTGCACTGCACCACACGGCCATCTAAGCACCCAAGACACGGCAGTGAAGTTGCCACCTTGAAGGCACATTTGTCACCTACACTGCCCCCACCATCCTGTGAGGTGGGCAGTATCATCCCCATTTTGCAGATGAGAAAGGGGAGGCTTGGCAGAGCGCAGTGATCTGCTCGGGGCCCATGGCATGTGAGAGATAGCTGCAAGTTGAACCTAGGTGTGCCTGATTCCCAGCCCATGTCCCCTCCCTGGCCTCTGGGTGCTAATCCCTCCAAGGAAAACAAGCCAGGCCCCATCAGCCGCAGAAGCCCTTCGATGGGGTAGTAAGAGCCCCAAGCCAGCAGAGTTTATAATTAGCCTTGGTGGCTAACCCAAGACCTCCCACCAAGTTCTAGCACCAGCAGATCCGGGGGTGGGGACGGTGGGCTGGGGAGATTAAGTTCTTAGAAGAGGATTTGGGCTCTCGAGTTTCTGGGTGGCTCCCTGGGGCCTCCTTGTGTTGCGGCCGCCCTCATGGCTCCAGGCCCCCTCCTGGCTCCTCACCCATCTGCACCGGCCTCAGAATGGGGTGGGCATATGTGCCCCACCAGCCAGGTGGGGGGCAGGCGGGTTCGGGGCCGCCACCAGCCAGGGCCACCTGTCTCTCCTACCTGCTGGAACAGAGGCCTATGATCATTGAGGTAGCGGGAACCGAAGCTGTGGGCAAATGGGCGGACATTTCTATGGTGTCCCCAGAGCGCCAGGCACTGTTCCTCGTGCCTCCCAGTGCACTTAGCCTCTTGAGCCTCCCCACGTGTCTCAGAGGACAGGACCATTTCTGCCTCCGGTTTACAGATGAAGACACAGGAGCAGAGAGAAATTGGTGACTTTCTGCAAAGTCACACCACCATCAAGGGATGGAGGGTGTGAAGCTAAGCGCCGTGGAGCCCGAGTGCGGGATGTAACCATGCCCAGACCTCCCTTGGGCACGGTGAGGAGCAGCCAGGAGGTGTCCGGAATGTCACTGCAAAGGTGGCAGGGGTAGGACATCACGGGCAGAGATCCTGTGCCCTTGTCCTGCTGGGGAGTGCCCGCGGGCTGCCAGCAGAGTCCCTGCCCCCCTCTCCCCCACCCCTGCCATGGTGGCTGGCTCCAGAGCCTCAGAGGGTAGCCTGGGCTTGTACACCCTGGCTGAGGGCCCTGTGATTAGGCTCCTGCCTACTTTGGTCGCCTGGTTGGGAAACAATGGCAGCTGAGAGGCTATGCCCTGAGGACGGTTGGCTGGGGCAGAGTGGAGGAGGGACCCTCCGAGGCAGGATGTGGAGGAGAGTGAGATGTGACCATTCACCCCTCTGCCTCCCACAGCCCCAGGCTGGGGCCTGAGCTGCCCACTGCCTGCTCCAAGTGCGGATACGGTCCTGACATCCACCCTCATGGCAAGTTTCAGTGCTTTGTGCACCCTTTGTCTGCCTTCTGCTCTGGAGGGATGACCTGGGGCACAGGCCTCTTTCCACAGTCCCGCAGACCAAGCTCAGGGCTGGCGGCTAGGGAGGAAGGCAGCCCAGAAAGGGTCAGACACCAAGCTGAAGTCACACAGTAAAATGGCTCAGACACAGAAGCAGATGTGGTCCAGTTTATGCTTTGGAAAGATCGCTCTGCCGCCGTGCAGAGGAAGGACCGGGAACACCAGGAGGACATGCTGGAGGCAGTCTGGAGGCCTGGCTGATGCTGGGGGTGGAGGTGGTGGTGGCTTGGACCAGCTAAGTGTGGTGGTGGCGGGAAGCAGCTGGATCCCAGACAAGTTTGGGAGTTAAAGCCAGCGGGGCTTGCTGAGGGACTGACTGTGGGGAGCAGAGGAAATAGCGGAAACAGGGATGCCCCCTGAGCTTTCGGCCTGGGCACCTGGGAGGAGTGCATTTATGGATATGGGGGAACAGATTCGGAGAGAAAATAGAGAAGTGGTTTGGATCACGTTGGCTTAGACATACCCGTTGGACTTGGGGGTGGACATGCCCATGGGTAGTTGGGAAGGATGCGTCTGGAGTTCAGTGGAGGAGCTCAGCTAGAGACAGAAGGAAGAGGGTCATGGCAGTATTTAAGGCTGCAGGGCACAGAGAGAACGTGACGGGCCCCCAGATCACAGCCAGCCAGTGGCCAGGATTTGAACTGGGGTCCGTCAGACTCCAAAACCCACAGGAGCCCTTTCCACTCCAGCAGGTGTTCACCTCTGGGTTTCCTCCAAGGTGTGTGTGTGTGGGGGGGGGGGGAGGTGGTGCCAGAAGCTTCTGGAAATGAATCCAGAAACAACTAAGATCCTTCCAGTCTGGGCTACCCAGCCCCCAACTACTGCCTATCCAGCCAGAGGTGCTCTTGTCAAACATGGAGTCCTGTCCCCTTCCCATTGTACGGATGGAGAAACTGAGGCCCAGAGGAGGGCAGAGATGGGATCTAGGCCTTCTGCCTGCCACCCTGTCTCCTCCACCAGTCTCTAAGTAGGCTCCTGTCTGAACCAACTCAGTGGTTGAGTGAAACGATTCAACAGAGACAATTCTGAAAGGGCTGGATGTTTCTCTTGGGGCCGTCAGATGGAACTGGGGCATGGGGCCTTCCCTTCTGGGCTCCCCACAAGGCAGTGTTCGCCCCATGCCTGCCTGTACCCCTTGGCCAGCCATCCCCAGCCTTCAGGACCCTTCCAAGTCCCTGGCAGGGCAGCCTCGAGCCTGGCTCCAATCCTGGCTCCTGTCCCTCGGCCCAGATCGAGGCCCCTCCTGGCCCCTGCCCAGACCACCCAGTGCCAGGGCCTGGCAGAGCCCCGTGGGGCTGGCGGGCAGTGCTCCCAGGCCGGCCAGCCGCGGCCTGGCTCCACCCGAGGGGCTGTGGCCTGGGAACCGCTAGCTGTCTCCTCAGGGAAGCCGCTGGGCTCTCTAGAACAAACAGGGAAACCGCGGGCCCCTGCCCCACCCGAGGCGAGGGGGGCTGTCTCTGGCCACGTCCACCAACACCGGGTCCTCCAGTCCCAACCAGCAGGGAAGAAGCAGAACGGCTGTGGTCACATGTGGACCGAGAAGGCTGCGACCGGGGGCCCTGGTGATGCTGGCTACCCCCGCGGGCCCCCCCCCCGGGAGGGAGGCCTGACTGAGCTGGGGTAGGGCGCGTCTCCTCAGCTTCGGGCTGAGAACAAAGCCCTGGAATCCAACAGGTCTGGGTTCAAATTCGGCCTCTGCCACATCCTAGCTGAGCAACCTTGGGTAAGTGACTACACTTCTCTGTGCCTCAGTCTCCTCTCTGAAAAGTGGTTTCAGTGTGACCCAGAGTCCTCTGCATGGAGAAAGTGCCCGGCTCAGGGGCATGACACACAGTAGGTCCTCGAGAGACATCAGTCCCTGACCCATCGCCGGCTCAGTGACAGCTAGAGCAATCCCAGGGGATTCCAGGGCCTGGCAGGGCAGGCCGGGACAACCTCCCTGATTCAGAGCAGCTGGGGGAGGGGAGCATCTGACTCCACTAAAAGCCGCAATTAGAGCCCAATTTAAAGAAACGCTGTGTTAGTTCTTCCCAGGGCAGATGTGATTATAGGCTCGGAGCTAAACCGTTACTAACAGGATGACACACAGAAAGGCCCCTTCCAGGGCATGGAGGGTGTCCAGCCCCACACCCTCGCTATACAACTGGGGAAACCGAGGCCCAGGGCAGGAAGGGGAAAGCTCCAGGTCACGCTGCAGGTTAGACGGCGCCAGGCCCGAGCCCGTCTTCCAATGGCCGCTCCAAGCTCTGTCCCACCTCTTGCTTTTTTCTGAAGGATTCATTGCTGCATCTAGAAGCCAGAGACCCCTTGAGAGCACAGTCCTAGAAAAGGAGGGATGGGGGCTGAGGTGACTGAAACCCCTGAGAGGGAGTGAGGCCTCAGTGTGACACTGGCTATGAAGCCAGGGCCTCGGGGCCAGTGACAGCTCCCTGCCCAGCCCGGAGGGACCTCGAAATAATACCGATAATAATTACAGTGATCGTGATGGCCCCCTTCCTGCGGCACCTACTGCGGGCAGGCATCATCTCCTGTCTTCAGTCACCCCAGGAGGTAGCTGCTGGCATCATCCCCACCGCAGGGATGGCAAAACCCAGGGCCTCGGTCTCTTGCCCAGGACCCACAGGGACGCGGCGGCAGGTGCAGGCCGTGGAACAGGTGTGCTCCTGTTGAGCCCGAGACATTGCTAAGGTCCTTTAGCACAAGACCCGACGTGAGTTCATCTCAGCAAATGGTGATGGTGGGTAAGTCAGCAAGTGAATGAATGAATGAATGAATGAAGAACGAAAAGGCTACTTAAGGGACTCTGTTCTTGGGGAGATGTGGGAGGGCACAGTCATCCCCTCCACAGAGACCCCTGAGATTGATGGTCCACAGGAAAAGGCCCATTTCAGCTCTCCAGAAACAAGAACTCCCAACTTTCCGGGTCCCAAGAATCCCCCTGGCTGCCCCTGGCTTCCACCTTAGTCCCAAGCAGCCCCCCAATGCCAGAAGCCAAAGGTCACCCTGCCCTCGTCTCCACCCCCCACCACACTCTTGTCCGGGCTGAACTCCGGATTGAGACTGGGGTCTGGGGCAGGGGTGCGATAGGGAAAAACTGGCTTCCTCTCTCCATCTGCCCCTTCACTCTCTGCAGCGCACTTTGGGAGCCCCCAGGCCGGGGGAGGGAGCGGGGTGGGGGTGGGGGGCACTGCAAGCACCAGTTAGCCTCACGGAGCTTGGGAGGTAGGCTGCTGGAGCCCCCTGCTGGCCAAGCACCCCCATTCCCATGGGGGTAGGATTCTTCATTGATTCAGCAAATATTTATGAAGCCCCTGCTATGTGCCAGGCCCTGGGTTAGGCACCGGGCTCAGCAGAGAATGTACACAGACCCTCCCTTCTGATGTCTATGGTTCCACTGAGGAGGTAACTGCTGTCAGGGTTATGGCCTCCCAAGGACTGTCAGAAAACAGAAATCTCTCTGGGCAGGAGGTGTGCCCGCGTTATGAGACTGGGGTACGGTTGTGGTCTCCCCGCCAGGCTGGGGCTCCTACGGTCTGTCTATAAAACCTGTCATTCCTGAGAAGCCTCTCTGCTCACTCCAAGGGCCTCCCAGGATAGAGTTGCCAGATAAAATATAGGATGACCGGTTAAACTTGCACTTCAAATAAACAAGGAATGATTTTTTAGTATAAGTATGTCCCCAATATTGCCTGGGGTATACTTAAACTAAAAATTATTTCTTGTTTATGTGAAATTCAAATTTAACCGGGCTCTGTGTTTCTACTTGCTAAATCTGGCAATCCTACCCCTGGAGCTCATTCCTTCTGCTGGCACCTGGCCTGTCCAGATGGCCCGTGTCGTGCCTGGACATGGCCCCCTGCCTGCCCAGTTATAGCTCCTGTCTGCCCCCAGGACTGCTGTCCGCCCCCACGGGGCCCCCAGCTCCCAGGTGGACACCCACTCCCACCTGGTATGCATGCCCCAGCCTCTGGACTGTCAGGAATGCTGTCTGACCTCCTTCATGATGGGCCCACAGAGAGGGGGACAGAGCCACCGCTGCAAAGAGGGACCTTGAGTGTCAGAGACAGGGAGAGGCAGAGATCCAGAGATAAAGGAACATAGAGAGTGAGCAATGGAGACAGTGGGAGAGAGCCAAGGCGGAGCCAGAGAGCTTAAGTCCCCCTGCCCAGCGCTGCTTCAGGGAGACCAGCGCGGGTGCTGGGGGGTCCTGAGAGCCCCCCGGGGTTTGCCCTGAGTGGATCGCAACAGAGGCTGGGCCCCCGGCCCCAACACTGGCCCTGGGACTCTGGGTGCTGGACGGGCAGGCCCTGGCAGCCAGCCCGGGGTCTCCTCACTAACAGTCAGGGCCGGGAGTCCATCCCCAGCCCCTGCTGCTCTCTCCTCACCCTGCTTCCCAGGGGCGACACAGGGACATTTATGGCTTCCCAGAAGGGCCTATGGGGCAGCCAGAGTGGCTTTTAAAATTAGCTTCACTAACCAGATCTGGTTATTTCAGGAGACTCCGTCCCTGGCTGTCCCCTTGGCAGGGCGGGTACAGGGAGGGAGGGACCTCTACATTCCAGGGTCCCTGGCTAAGTACCCCCTGTGGCCTAAGCAGTAGAGAACATCCAGGTCCCCATCCCCTGGCACTGGGCGGGCCTGGGTCTGCGGCCGTCTCTCTGGCAAAGTGGCCTCAGGGTTAGCCATGACTGCCCAGGGACACCCCAAGGGACAGGGGAGGACCCCTCCTATCGGGCGTGGGTTTCATGCCAGGCACCCTAGAGGCCACGACAGCCTCTTCACCACAATAGGTGAGGCTTTGTCCTCCCTTTTACAGCAGTGGGCCTGAGGCCTGGAGAGACAGGCACCAGCTCGGAGGCACAGGGATGGGGACGGCAGGTCAGCCAGGTGCCCAAGTCCCTCCACAGGAGGCCTCTTGCTTCCTGCGTCCGGAGAAACCTCTGGCTGCCGTTTCCACCACCAGAGCTATTTCTAAGTAGAGTCCAGTGCTTCCCGGAGCCCGGTGCCCCCCACCCAAGCGCTAATTCCAGCCTCGGGTCAGTGTCCCGGCTCGCCCTCCCCACCTCAGAGCCCAGAGTGAGCACGAAACTGGCGCAGGCACAAGAGAAACAGCATTGCACACTTTGATCCCAGAGGCCAAATTCCTCCTCAGCCTCCCCTGGCCCCACCTTGGAGCCCGGAGAGGTGGGAGTGGGTAGGGGCCCAGCCTGAAAGCCAGCCCAGAGGCCTGCTCTTGCCACAGATGGTGGGGGGAGGGCGGCATGGACCGGGCAGGCAGAGGGGCAAAGGTAAGGTCTGCTTCTGCCACAACAGCCCCCCAGTGCTCCAGCCCGGCTGCGGGTCGGAGCTGCGCGATGGAGGAAGGGATGGAGGAGGGGTGCCCAGGGCCTGGAGCCTGCTTCCGATTCTATGTCTCCCTCTCTCTCTGCCCCTCCGCCACTCATGCTCTGTTTCTCTCTGTCTCCATAATAAATAAACATAAAAATATTTTTTAAAAAAAAGGGTCGTGAAGCCCAGTAAAGGCTGGGGAGCTGAGGCTCGGGAAGCAACCATCAATTGTACGTTCCCGATGGCTGTGTCCAGACACCTGTGCCAGGCTCAGCACCGATTAGTCCATCGTCCACCCAGAACACTGACCCCACATCCTCTGATGTGGGCTGTGGGTATGGTCCCCGTTCGTGGCTAATCACGGCTCCCATTCCCAACATGCACACTATTTCTCAGAGCCCATCATGTGCTAGGGCTGCCCCTTTGAATCTCCACATCAGGGTACCAACGTCAGAACTGTTAGTATTCCCGCTGCACAGGTGAGGAAACTGAGGCCCGGAGAGCCAAAATCGTGTGCCCTAACTCACACAGAGAGGAGATGAAGGAACTCAGAGCCAAGCTCTTGACCTTGGTGCTGAATTGTGGCTGCTGGCCCTTTGGTGGTGGGATGGGAGGAGACACGGCAAGAGACAGAGGATGGGAGGGGGTGTGACGGCTAGACAACTGGGGTGAGGTTGTGCAGGGAAGGGCTGGGATTAGTAGGGGACCCACGGAGCCCAGGGCAGCCTGGAGCCAAACCAGGTGGGTGGGGTTAAGGCACTGGGTGTGAGTCACAGCCCCTGGGTGGCCCCAGACATCCTAGCACCACAGAAGGGCCCTGTCAGGAACAGCATGGCAGTGGGTGCACTTACCACCATCCTGGGGAGGACATGAGGGCTGGTGGGCGGGGGGGGAGTGTGGGGGGGGGAGGGCGCCGCAGAACTGTCAGGGAGCGAGGGCATGCGGCCATCCAAGCTGCTCTTCCTCCTGCACTCCTACCTCAGTGGGGACCCCCTCACCCGGTACCCAGGCTGGACTCCCCACACAGCCCTGCATCCCATCAGGCCCTTCACCCAGATGCTCACATTCCCCGCCCCCCGCCCCCCCCCCCCCGGTCCTTCCAGGCCTGCCCGCTGTCCCCAACAACTGCCGCCTTGGTCCTCCCCTCCCTGCCTGACACCGCCCAGCCGGTCTCCACCAGCAGCCCCAGCTTCTCTCTATGGCAATCCCTCCCAGTTTCATACCCTCCATGGCTCCCCGCTGCCCTCAGCATAGACCTTGGGCCCCTTGGTCTGGCATTCAAGGCCACGTGGCCCCTGACTTCATCTCTACCCTGTCACCTTCCCGTCACTCGGAACTGTTTTCTACCTTCCCAATTCCAGACACTGTCCTCTGTACCTCTGCACCTGCAGCGTCCTGCCCCAGGGACACTTTGCTGAGCCCTGCCGGGATGCTTGGGCGCCACTGCTGCGGAGTCTTCTCCAGGTCTCCCTCACCCAGCCTGGGCCCCCGCCTTGTGCACACCCCCATCACTCAGCAACTTTTATTGTAACTGCCCTGCCCTGGGAGCCCCTGCCCCTGCCCCTGCTCCCATCAGTCTTGGTAAGCGATCCCTTGGCGCCCCCTGGTGGTCACATCGAAGAAATTCTTGGACGTCACTCAGCAAGAGAAAGGAAAGAAGGAAGCTGGTGTCTGAGCACCCAGGTATTTGATACGCACCAGCTCAGTGAACCTTCATCACAAATCCTTGGGAGAGGTACTACTGCTCCCATTTCACAGAAGTGGAAACTGAGGCTCAAGTTTCTCAAGGGTACCCAGCTAGTCAGAGGTGGTGCCAGGACTTGAACCTAGGTCTGCCTGACGTCAGAGCTGTATTCTCCCCGCACGCCGCCCCGTGGAGAAGGGGAGCAGGGTGGAGAGGAGGGCAGCACCATGGAAAGGAAGTACGGCTGGTGGTCACGGAACCCATGTTTGCCCGTCGAGGTGCCCCCAGAGCCTAGCAGCTCTGAAGGGTAGGGTGTGGGGGGGCAGACAGGCTGGAACCTCGGCACCACCGAGCTCTGCGTGAGTCGGTCTGCGCGGCGTTCGCACAAAGCCAGGCCCACCTCGGGGTACAATAGCGATAAATAGAATTTATTTTGTACAACTGTTACGACACACACACAGCCACGGGGCTTCCAGAATGGGTGTGGGGGCCGGAAGGCTGGCCTTTGGCGTGGCGCCTGAAAAGTGTGGACAGACACAAGGGCATGGGTCGCAGCAGCTGTGCCTGGCGGCCCCCTCCGTGGGAACTGGGGGGGGTGGCACAAAGGCGGGCCCGTAACTCTAGGCCAGCTGAGACCCCGCGACCTGGAGTGCCCAGAGCATGGGATGGCAGGGGTGAAGCTGGGTGCTGGCTGAGAAGCCAGGTAGGTCTCCCTTCCCCCTCAGGGGGTCACTTGTCTGTCACGTGCAGGCAGTGGCCAGCGTGCTGGCAGATCTGTGGTGGAGCTTGAGGGCCCAGGAGGGGCAACACGCATAGCCAGCTCCCCACCCCTCGGCCCACCTGGGGGCCCAGGGAGCCCAAGAGGCAAGGGAGGGCAATGGGGGGGCCCCCGGGAGGAAAATCCCCCATTCTGGGGCAGGTGCATGGAATCACAGTCTTCACTGACCTCTGAAATAATCTTGTCCATTTGTAGCAGAGGCGCCCAGAGAGGGAGAGTGACTTGCCTAAAGTCACACAGCAGAACCCAAATTGGAAGCCAGGACTCGGGACTCCCAGCCCAGTGCCCATTCCACAACATTTCACGTCCCACTGCCTCCGCAGCAGGCTCTGTGTACACGGAGATGCCCCAATCCTGCCCTCCCATCTTGCTCCCCGGGGGTCCGGAGGTGCACCCAGGCGTGAGATGGGGGCCCGGAGCGGGGAGCAAGCCAGGCCCGGGGTTCTGCTTCAACTGACCACTGCCTGTCCCAGCCTGGGGGTGGGGGGTGGGGATGATGCCAGCAGCTTCCCCCTCCCGGGTCCGGATGGCTCCGCCCTGCAGAGACAGCCCAGACAGGTGGCCAAGGCTGGTGCTGGCCGTGGGGGCAGAGGTCCTAGACGCCACCTGGAGCTGACACAGCGTCTTCACCTTGTGCTTCTGCGCCCTCATCTGCAGGGTAAGGGAGAGGAGCACGCCACGATGCGGGGAGACAGAAGCGGCCGGGGCCTGCCCCTGGAGGTCCAGGCTCTGGGCCTTTCCACCCACTGGGGTTCTCCAGGCCCCTCCCTCCCAGCAACCGCCTGGTCCCTTGCGGGCTCCCACCAAATCCTCCCAGTGACTCATGGGCAGAGGTCAGGCAGCATTTATTAGCCTGGCTGCACAGATAAGGAAACTGAGTCCCGGAGAGGGGCTGATGACCGGCCCAAGTCACCCAGCATCTGAGTGGCAGAGGATTCGAATCCAGGTACGCAGCTCTCAGCCCAGGGAAGTGACAGAGGAACCGGGAGAAGTCCCCCCTCCCCCCTCCCCAACCCCCCTCCAAACAAGAGCTGAGGACTGGGTCTGACCTGCTCAGCTTCACCTCCAGAGCTGGAGCCTGGCTAACAGCCCTGCACAGTCAGAGTGGCAGCGAGGCAGGTGACAGGATACATGAAGACATGGGGCAGGAGACACAGGCAAGCAGAAGACACTGGTTGTGCCCGGGCCAGATGAGCCCAACCCCTCCTGGCCTCGGGGGGGACCTCGAGGCCCAGCACCCACCCTAGTCCCCCTGGACGCCTGTCCCCTTTGCCCGACAGCTAACCCCTCCTGCCCCAGCCTCCAGCTGGCCATGCCCACCCTGGCCAGCCCTGTGGCAGCTGCACGTACCAGCTGGGGCGCGTGCTGCTCAGTTGCTTCCGGCTGGATCTTGATCTCGGGACACGCAGGGTCCCCCGACTTGCTGGCGTCGGGATGGGGTGAGCGGGAGGGTCCTGGGGAGGGGGGCAGGAGGGAGCCACCTCACTGGCCGCGGGGAGGCACCAAGGAGATGGACGCATGGATGGGCAGTAGGCACTGGTGCTCCGCAACCCTGCCCCACCCTTAACTCCCTTCCTTACCCACCCCTCCATCATCCTCCGAGACCCTTCCAGAAGCCATCAGCCCTCAACCGTCTTGGGCCAGATAATGGCCCACCCACTGTCTCCTATGTCAGGGGAAGTCCCGTCACACACCCACCGCCTGGGGCATGAGAAGCGGTCTCGGCCCTCCATGGGGGGGGGGGCTGTATGTGCTGATACCTGGGGAGCTGCCCCCACTCGTGGTGCTGACACTATCCTCCAGCCACGTGCTGTAGATGAACGAGTCCCGCTTGTGGGGCGTCCCTGAGGACGAGACGCTCTCCTGGGGGTGGGCGAAGAGAGAAAGAGGGAGGTTAGCTCTCGTCCGTGGCATGGGCTTTGCTTCCCTCCGCTCTCCCAGCCCCCCCCCCCACCTGCTGCAACCCACAAGCCCTCCCCCTTGCGCCCCTGCAAAGAGGATGACGGCCCAGCCATGTCTGCCCCAGGGAGACCTGGAGGACAGAATAGGACAGGCATGGTCCTGGGCATACACCACACACTCCTAGGCATTCATTCAGCAAACATTCGCTGACCTTCTCCTGGGCCACCGAGAGATCAGGCACGGTTCCCGCCCCCAGACAGTGAGGTCTAGGAGGCAAGACGGACCGTGACGAGACCATCACAATCCTAGACTCTGAGCCCCATCGGGCAGGGCCTCGGTCTGCCCTGTTCCCTGCTGCACCTGCAGCTCCTGGAACAGGGCCTGGCAAGGAACACGTGGCCACTAAAGGTTTGCTGAATGGAGAATGACACAAGGGTGCTAAGGGCAGAGCCCCGGGGAGGCGGTGGCCTGTGAGAGCATTGAAGCGGGGACTCCTAACCTCCCCTAGGACTAGAAGGCTTTCAGAGGTGATGTGAGGCTGAGTCAAGAAGGATGAGTAGGAGTCAGTTAGACAAAGAGGGAAAGAGGAGGCAGGCAGAGCCTTCAGACAGAGGAAATGGCAAGTGCAAAGGTCCAGAGGTGGGGTAAGCCTGATATGTTAGGGGGACTGCAAAGGAGCGCAGAATGGCTGAAGTGGTAAGAGATGCAGTGGGGAGGGGGGGACCAGATCTTCAATGGTCTCAGGGATTGGGTGCTCTGTGAGCAGCACTGGAGAGCCATGGAAGGCTTCAGAGCAAGTGAGGGTTAGTCTGCATTGCTCCTTTGGGCTGGGTCCCCTCATCTCATCTCAGCCACACCCAAGCTCATGCTTCTGCCTGGAGCATCTACGGGGACCAAAGAGCGCCCCTCCAGGCCACTGGGGAGCACCAACACTCCCTGGGCCTCTCACCAGGCCTGTGTCGTCCGCGTCCACGCCCTCGGTCTCCTCCACCACGCTGGCGAAGCTGCTGGCGCTGGACGAGGAGCGGGAGAAGTCCTTCAGCACGTCCGCCCTCTGGGCTGCCGTGTCCGCTCTGCCACAGACAGCACCCCGTCAGCCCGCACCTGCTCTGGGCTCCTCCCGAGCCAGACCCCGGCTCCCTGCCCTGGGAGGCCCAGCCTGCAGCCAGCCAAGTACCTCTGCGCCCCCCATGACAGCTGCCTAGGCCTCCGAGGCTCCCCCCGCTCCCCCACTGTCCTTCCTAATGCGTGGATCTGAGCATGCCCCTCCCCTGTACAAAACCCTCTCATGGCTCCCCACTGCCCCAGATTCGGTCTGGGCACTCAGTGCGAATAGTAACTGTTAACAATAAATCTACGGGGGCGCCTGGGTGGCTCGGTCGGTTGAGCGTCCGGCTTCGGCTCAGGTCATGATCTCACGGTTCGTGGGTTCAAGCCCCGCGTCGGGCTCTGTGCTGACAGCTTAGAGCCTGCAGCCTGCTTCAGATTCTGTGTCTCCCTCTCTCTCTGACCCGCCCCCGCTCACTCTGTCTCTCTCTTTCAAAAATAAAAAAAAAATAAAAATAGATTTAAAAAACAATAAATCTATGGTCTAGGGCATGTTTGCTCTGTGCCAGGCACTGTTTCAAGTGCTTTTGCCTGTGTTGTCTCATTGCTATCATTATTAGACCCCACCTTACAGATGAGGAAACGCCAAGGCTCAGAGAGGGTGGGTGCATAGCCCAAGGTCACCCAGCCATAGGTGGGAGAACAGGGGCTTGGATCCAGGCCTTCCAACTCCACAGTCTACTCTCAACCCTCTCAGTTTTGCTCCAGGCTCAGGACTTCCTGTCTCCCACCTGGAGTCTCACTCCTTCCCTCAAATCCCGAAAAGCAAATTCATCCTTCAAAACTCAGCCAAGTGTCGCCTCCTCCCTGACTCCTCCTCTCAAGGTGGGAACAGACCTCCGCACTCTGGGTCTGCGAGTCCTGTCTCTCCCAATCCCTGTCATCCCTTCAGCAGAGCACAGTCCTCTAGAGGCCCCCAAAGCCGGCAGGGAGGGGGCTGAGCCACAGCGCTGAAGGTGGGGAGGCGGCCCCTCTTGCTTCCTTTCTCCCCGCCCCACCCCTTCACATGGTAACCACAGTCCGGTTTGAAAGTATCACTCCTCTTAACTAAAATCCTAAAGGCTCTTTCCTGGCCCCACTTAAAATGCCAAGTTCTCAATATGGCTTCCAAAGCCTGGACTTAGCCCCTGCCCACCTCGCTGACCTCAACCCCGACAACACCCAGCACAATGTCTGCCTGGGCCCAGCTCCTCACTCAGCTCCAACCACACCACCTTCTTTCTAGCCTTCGGGCATGCCTCAGGGCCTTTGCACTTGCTGTGCTTCTCACCTGGAGCCCTCTTCCCTCTGCCATGCCAGTCCTGGCAGAGCTGGCTCTTCACCGAGCTCTCAGTTTAAGTCTCCCCTGTATCTGGATGTCTTCCCTGAGCACCATCTACCCCCCACCCACCCAATCATTCCCCATTGCATCCCCGGCTTTGTTGTTCTCTTGTGGCCTAGAAATAGCTCATCAGGGTCATGCTACGCTTGACTGTCAGCTCCCTGAGGCAGGGGTTGTGTATGCCCAGCTCACTGCTGGCTCTGGAGCTTGGCATGGGGCCTGGCATGAATGAAGCTCTCAGTGGGTATGTGTCAATGGAGGGCCTGCGAGAGTACCCGGCCCTGGTGTGGCAGCACCAATGCTCCCGGGCAGCCCCAGGCCCACGCAGGGACTGGGAAGGGTGAGTCCGAGCCCCCTGGCTCGGCGTGCCCCAAACCCCAACCTGTTCTTGGTCGTGGGCATCTCTGGGGAGCTCTGAGTGGATGAGTTCTCCGACTTGGGCTCTTGTGAGACGTGCCCGCTGTCTGGGGTCTTCTGGCCGGCGGGGGGACTCTCCCTGCGGGGCACACGGGGGCAGCGGGGGGATTCAGCACCGGGCCTGGCATCAAGGGTGGTGAGAGAGGGTCACGGGCGCCTCCTGCCTCATCCCCACACCCCTAGATCCTGAGGGGCCGACCCCGGAGCAGTCCTTGCAGCTCGCCGGCTGGGCTGGCCGATGAGGGGAGCAGGAAGTGCTGGAGCACCTACGTAAGACAGCACATCCCTCGAGTCCTCCCCTCCGTATCCCCGGTACGGATAAGGAGACTGGAGTCCGGAGATGGGAAGGAATCCGCCCAAGGATGCACAGCTAGGACACGGCAAAGCCACGGCTTGAATCCAGGGTTCACAGGATTCTGGGCTCTCGTGGCCGTGAGGACGGCACCACCTCCACTCCGGAGGCCTCGGCGCACCTGCCTGCTTCACGTGCTCTGCGCCACACCTCTGCCGCAGCCCCGTGTTGTTGCTTTATGTGCTCATCCTCATTTTCCAGATTGGGACAGCGAGGCTCAGAGAGGTACGGTGACTTTTCCAGGGTCACACAGCCCCAGTGCAGTAGAGACAGGATTCACATCCAGGAATATCCTCTGCTTCCCAAGGGCTGTTGCGCTGCTCACATGGTGCGCTCCCTGCCCCCTGCCCACACAGACGCATCCGCTGACCCCCACAGACCAGAACCCCAGCTCTGCCTCTCTCTGGTTGCATGACCTGGGCAGGCCCCTGAGCCCTCTCACCTACAGCATCTTGACATGCAAGGCGTGACCCCCTGGGGAGCCAGCAGAACCGCTGAACGGATGACGGCATCTCACGTTAGGTGACGAGCTGGCCCTGGTGCCTGGCACACAGCAGGTACCTGACTGTCCCCAGAGAGGGACAGGGAGCAGAAGAGCGGGCACTCCCTCCTGCCTGTGAACCTCTGCCACTGAGCGGGGGTCAGGGAAGGGGCCGGGGCGACAGGGGACCCATCCCACCCACCTTTTCTCCTGCACCTCCTGTATATTCTCGATACCGATGGCGCTGCTGCGGCGAGAGCCAAACGGGCCCGACTTCTTCCTCGTGGGGCTCTTCCCGGGGACGATCAGTGACTGCAGGGAAAGGCCCCAACTCAGTGCCCACCTGCCCTGGGAGAGCCACTGTCCCCCACATGCCACCTGGGGCCCTGCTGCCCCAGGCCCCGAGGCAGAGGCGGTGAACAAGAAAGGAGAGGAATGCCCATCTCCAGAGACAGCCCTTCGAGTCAGCAGAGAGGGAAGCAGGCCCGGTGAGGCCAAGGGCGCCGGAGATCACACGGCAGGGCAGTGCCTGGAATCTCAGGCTAGGCCCAGTCATCAGAATGGCTACCGGCTCTCTGCCCCTCAGGGGTGTCATGGGACCCGAAGCCTCAGGGCAGCGGGGAGAGAGTGGATGTAGCAACACAAGCCCCTGCCCCACCTCGGAATCTCCAACCTGGCGGGGGGAGATTCGGGCCCCGCAGTTGAAATATACCTTCCCTCCCCTGGTTTCTAACCACACTGGGGTGGGATGCCCCAGCCACCACAAGCAGGCCCCAGCTTCTCCGGGGAGGCGGGAGGGTGGGCCCCAGGGAGGCAGGGAGGGGCAGGACACCCCAGGCCAGTTCACGGTGCAGAGGGGGAATCAGGGCAGAGGAGAGGGATGGCGTTCCATGCAGAACTGGCGATATTGGGGGACGTGCGGCTGGGCATGGGTCTTTGGGTACCAGATTCTGGCAGGGACGGGTCAGGGTCCCCAGGGCCAGGGCAGGGCCAGAAGCCCCTGGCGGGGGGCGCTGGCTCTGACACAGGTACCAGGCCCCAAAGCAGATGCTGAGTGCCATCAGAGCGGCCGGCACTCCATCCTGCACACCCCCGGGCCCGGCCCAGGGGGGGGCGGGCAACGTCCCCAATATGGCCTCCGTCCTGAGAGCGAGCAGAGAACAGCACGTGCAGGCAGCCTCCAGAGCCGGCGGCCCCGCGGACGACAACCTCTTCCACCGTTCCTATGCCTATGGCACTGCCCCGGCGTCCAAATCTACTCGCGCTTTTCCCGGGAATAAGCAATGACTGGCAAGCAGCAGAGGGCGGGGGCAGAGAGAGACAGACGGACAGACATGGGGAGAAGACAGAGAGAGATGGAGATGGGGTTGACAGAGAGCGACACAGCCAGGAAGGGGCGGCACAGCCGATGGAGGAAAGAGATCGGCCAACAGACAGAGACACAGATCGGGACACATGGGGGGGCACACGGAGGTCACAGAGTGAGAGACAGACCGAGAGACAGAGATGGAAAGATGGGGAGGCAGAAAGGAGAAAGCAGGGAGAGAAGAGTGGGGGGGGGGAGGAGGACAAAGGTGTCAGAGGGGGAGCAGGGGGAAGAGCGAGAAGGGAAAATGCAGACCGCAGGAGGGAAAGGAGACAGCAGGAGAGACGAGAGTCGTACAAAAACAAAAACAGAAATGGGTCTGGTTACTGCCACGGTGGGTGCTGCTGGCCTGGCCCGGCCCCGGGGCCCCTTCTACAGCACCCACAGGAGGCCAGGCCACGCGGCGGGAAGGGCGGGGGTGGGCCTGCTTCTCCAGTGACAGTGGGCTTGGTGACTGCAGGACAGCAGAGGTCCTGCCTTGCTCTCCGGGCCGGGCCAGACCAAGGGGCGGGGTGGCTGGGGTGGGGGGGACCTCCTGCCATGTGACACAGCCTTACAGCACTGAGCACAGGGCTTGGCATGCAGCATATGGTCAATAAAGGACAGAAGGAAGGACAGACAGATAGATGGATGGAAGAAAGATGGACGGACGGGAGGAGCAGAGTTGCGAGTGCAATGCCAGGAGTGGCCACTAGGCGGCGGAAAGCCGATGAGCCCACAGCTGAAGGCCTTACCCACCCTGTGAGCCCAGCACACCCCCTCCGTGTTAGCAGCAGAATCCCACAGAGGCTGGCAGACAGGAAGTAATCACACAGCAGGTGCTCACACAGAAGCCCAGTTCCTGACACACAATACGGAGCCACAATCACAGAGGCCCTGACACACAGTAGGTGCTCACACAGCAGCCTAGGGCCAGGGATGCAGAAGTAGATGCTCACAGAATAGGTGCTCACACCACAGCTCACTTCCTGGCACAGAGGGAAGATTCACCGATATCCAGGGCTTGGCACAGATTGTGTGGTCAGGCAGGAGTTTACTCCTGACATCCAGTGGGTTCTCACAGAACAACCCAGGGCTGGGCATACAGTAGATACTTACAGAGTTGATGCCTGCACAGCAGCCCGGGACCTGACACACAGTAGGTGCTCACGGAAACTCAGGGAAGGCCCACAGTAGATGCTCACACAGTACATGTCCACACAGCAACCCAAGTCCCGACACACAGGAGGCGCCCACCAGCATCTCAGAGCCAGGCACACAGCAGGTGCTCACACAGAAATCCAGGTCCTGACACACAGTGCGTGCCCACAGCCTGACACACAGTAGGTGCTCCCGGCAACTCAAGGCTTGACATTAGGTGCTCACAAAGCAGCCCGATTCCCAGCACATGATAGACAGTAGGTGCTCAATAAGGAGTGTCAGATAGAGAGAGCCCCAGAGCTGACCTGAAGAAAGTCACCTGAATAAGGGGCCGGGAGGAGGGAAGGGGGCTGCAGGCTCTCGGCACCCCAGGGTCATGGCCTGGACATTGGACCCCGATGGAGAGCAGTGGCTAGGCTGAGTCTAGAACCCAGGCTGGGCACTCAAATGCCAGGGCAATGGGAGGAGGTGGGGCCAGGCCTTGGAGTGGGGGAGCTGAGGGCTGCTGGGGGCGGCACTCACTATTCCGGCTGCCTTGACCAGGTCAGGGTTGTTGGGGGCAAAGCTCCCGCTGTGGCTGGTGGACACGGTGTTGGGCTTCTTGTTGCTTAGTCCCATGGCATCCATGGACTGGCTGCGGCTCCGGATGACCCGCTGTGAAGGTGGGGTGGGGGTGGGGGCAGAGGTGGCACAGACGTCATGAGGTCCCACCCACCCACGGAAGCCCAGGAGTCCAGCATCTGGGCCCTCCCCACCAATTCCACTCCGGGTAACCCCCCGAAGTCCCTGCCTGTGAGGCCCCGGGAGAGGTAAGTCCACATGGGGCCTAAGGGTAGTTTGGGCCTTGACTTTGCCACCAGCCCGCTGGGGGATGTCAGGCGAGGCACTTGGCCTCTCTGAGCCTCCTGGGACTCTCAAGTGGCTGTTGTAAGGACTGCAGGAGATGCTGGGGCGTGGGCCAGAGCGCGCAGAGAGCCCTCCAGAAACCTCAGTTTCTTGCTTTTAGGGTCCTTTAGGGCTGTCTCTCCTCGCTTTTCTTTCCTCCTTCTCTCCTTTTCTTCCTTGCTTTTTTCAGCCAATCTACACTGAACGTTTCCTACGGGGCCAGGTACCTACCTTTCATTCTCTCACTCAGTGCACCCTACCAGGTGGGCATTATTATCACGGCCATTTTACAAATGAGATGAGCCTGCAACCCAGATGCCAAATCACATGCCCTTCACTGTGGGCTCTTCTGCCTCTAAGGAATTCTTTGAACTGATCCAGCACTTACTAGATCTGAGACCACGGGAGCGCTCCCTAAGAGACCCCCGACCCACGTTCACCCCACCCATTCCTTGTCTCCAGTGGGCAGAGGCGGGGCTCTCCTCAGGCCCCTTTCTCAAAGGCTGTCTGTTCGCCTAACTCCAGGGCAGGCCGGGCAGCCGGGCCAATCCCCTTATGCAAACCCATGTCTCCAGCTTTGCTGCCTGCTCCGGGGTGACGGTGAGGCCCCACCAGCCTGGCTGGGCACCTGGAGGATGGGCAGCCCCCCTCCTGGGAGTGGAGAAGGTGGCAAAGAAGCCACAGGCTAGGGACCTGCAGCTTGGGGGAGTCCAGGCCCTATGGGGGAAAGAGGGGTTCCCTCCTCCTCCCTCTCACTTCGGGCAGCAGCTGCTGAGGTAGGTGGTCAGGGTTTTGCATTTTGCTTTTGAACTTACATAGACTAGTCTAACTGCTTTACAAATAATTCTCAACAGCTGTATGGGGTAAGTTGCCATTGCCCTACCCAGTAGAGAAACTGAGGCTCGGGGAGCCTGGCTGGCTCAGTCGGAAAAGCATGCGACTCTTGCTCTTGGGGTCATGGGTCTGAGCCCCATGTTGAGTGTAGAGGTTACTTAAACAGAAACTTAAAAAAAAAGAAACTGAGGCTCAGTGAATGCTCAAGCTGGTAAGTGAACCCCGGGCCTCTGTGCTCTTAACTCTCAGATAATCCAGAGACAGCCAGGGTAGGTCACACAGGCCTAAGGTCATACAGGCCAGGTCCCTCTCCTACGGCCACTCGGTTCACAAAGGACATCTCAGACTTGTGTTTCTCTCCCTCCCTCGGCATGGACGGAGACCTCTTCTCTTCTCTGCCTGCTAACCTGGCAGCCGCCACCAGAGGCACCAGAGGCACTTGGTCGCCGCTCAGAGGGCTCGAACCTTCGCCGGACTCCCAGGGAGACTCCACCCCCAAGCCTAGGCCCCGCCTCCAGCCATTAACTCCTCCCAAGTCAGAGCCCCACCCTAAAGCCTGGGTCACCCAGACTCTCCCGCCAGGTACCTGCCGTGAGCTCCCAGCTCCTCTCCCGTCTAAGAACCCCACCCCCGGACCCCACCCCGAGCTCCGCCCCCACCCGCCCCCACCCGCCCCCACCCCCAAGGCGAGCAGCCTCCTGCCGCCCCTCCAAGCCCCGTCCATAGCCCCGCCCCCGACCGCGCCCCGGCCGGGACCCTGCTTCTCTGCCCTCGGTGGACCCTGGCCCTTCACCTTAAAAGACTCGAAGAATCCGCCGCCCCCGCCGCCATTCTCCATCTTGTCCTCGTCACCGCCCAGGCCCATCATGGACTGGCTGTGGATGTGCAGTTCCTCATACAGTGTCTCCAGGAGGGCAGCCCGTGTCCGCTCCTGTGGGCCAGGTCGAGGCCATCAGGAGACCCCAGTGATCGGCCCTTGGTTCTACAGTTCGAATCCTGGCCACCTTCTCTGAGTCAGTAGGGAGTGGGCCTGGGCCCCGGGCCCCAGGAGCCCGCGCTGGCTTCCCCTGGGTCCCCCCGCAGCTCCAGCAGCGCTCGGGGCTGCTCAGGTCCCAACCCGCGGTTTGCCCCTTCCCCCACGGTGTCCTGGGTGCCAGCCTGCGCACCTGCTAGCGCCTCCTGGGACATTCCTCACATCCCCCTAGAAACGCCCTAACTCCTCTCCCTGGACCATAGCCCTGCTCCCCCCCCCATCCACCCCCACCCCAGACAGCTCTCCCTGAGGCCAAAGTCTGAACCGGACATTTCCCTCCCTGGGGGCAGGGCTGAAATGCCAGGTTGCAGGCTGGGGTTCAGCCCAACAGCCATCCTCACCTCCAGTTTGGCAAACTTCTCTGCCTTGTAGCAGGCATATTCAGCATTGATCAGCTTTGTCAGCAAAAACTCCTGGAACTCAGGCCCCTGGGAGCCCCCAGTGTGGAGAGGAGAGAAGGGGCTCAGATGAACAGAGTCAAGGGGCTGGAGTTCCTGAGCCGCGCCCTGCTGGGGCCCTGGGACCTTCCTCTTCTCTCTCAGAAGGGCGCCTCCTCGGCCTCAGCCTCCCAGCCTGGGTACCTGTGAGGGCCCCCTAGGCCCTTCATGGCTGCCCACCCCTTGGGAGAGCAAACCTCACAGATGCAAGGAGCTGGCTGGGGTCTCCTACCACCTCAGTCTGGGGGAGAAGTGAGGGGTCTGAAGCCAAGGCTCGGGGTGTGGCCATTCTGAGAGGTGGGAGAAATGTGTGCCCCCTTCCCAAACATTTTAGAAGAAAGAAGACTGTAATTGTCAAAAAGATAATAGAAGTTAGTAAAGGCCACAGAGCCTTCTATGAGAAATCAAAAACAATGATGCACATTGTTTCCTGGCTCCGTAAATAAAGATCACAGTTTGTATCAATGTGAATGAGAAGCCAGGCCCCAGGGACATGGTTAGGGGAGCCCAACTGCCCTGGCACACAGTGGGGCCTCAGGACCTCTTATGGCAGACTGTGCACGCCCCTCAGCCCCCACCCATTTTGTCCTGCTCTGTCCATGACTGGGGCTGGGGGCTGCCCCTCACCTTCCTGAACACAGCAGGGTCCGGGAGGGGGGGCCCAAAGAAGGGCACGTCGTCTCTAGCGGTGACAGAGACCTGGAAGGGAGAGCAGCAGTCCCTGTGGAGTCCCCACCCCAGCCAGAGACCCCTAATTCATCCCAGGCCTGCCCCCTGCTGGGAAAGGTTCAGTGACTGCAGACTGGGCGAGTGAACCCCAGGATTTCAGCTCCTCCGTCCTTGGTCCTGAATTTGAATGGTGAGAGGCTCTTAGAGGTCAGGGAGGAGAGTGAAGGCCTAGGTGGCTAAAGGGTGGAGGAGGGCAACCAGCTCCTTTGAGATGGGAGAGTGGGGGGAGCAGAGAGGGCGGGACGGGGATCCTCCATCAACAGAGCGGGGGATGGTGCTCAGAGCCGTCTGGACAGTCCCCTTATTTACAGGTGGGAAGACTGAGGCTCCGAGAGGTCTCCGAGTGACTCAGGGAGGGGCTGTGGCTGATACACCTGGGAAGCTCCGCGATCACCCACCTTGTAGAGCGGGCCCTCGGGGCCCCCGCCCTCGGCCTGCACCACCACATAGGCATGCAGGAAGTTGGATGCAATCATGTCGGGCACAAAGGGCGTGTTCTCATCCTGGAAGACCACAGCGACAATGTCGTTCCCGATGTGCCGTTTCCGCTGCAACTGAGCACAGGGCCACAGGCCTTCACAACCTGGCCAGAGAGGGGCTCCCCGGGCACAGGGGAGGGTGCCCGCAGGAGTGTGGGAGGGCTTAGGGTAGGCAGAAGGGCACGTCTGAGGATTTGCTTCCCCTCAAAACAAGGTCATGAGAAACTTGTTTTAAAATCATTTTAGTTTTCTTGGAATCCCGTGACAGATGAGGAAACTGAGGCCAACAGAGCTGTGACATGCAAGGCCCTGTGGTGAGTTAGAGGACTCGAACAAACTCAGGGCTCCTGGTCCCCAGGCTCTACCCCAGCCCTTCTCCTGTCTAAATGCCCCCACACATGGCCCCTCGTGGACAAACAGGTTCTGCTCAGTATACATGCATGTTGCTGAAATGGACAGAGGATCTTCTTAGAAGAAAATTAAAAGACACTAAAGACAAATATTTCCATTTTTCTCACAGTACCCTTTTATCCCCCTAGGTGGGGGCATGGGGTAAGGTAGACAGCCCTGCAGGAAGCTGAGGACAGGGGACAAATTTCTGAGTTCAGCTCCCAGAATATGCCCCACACTTCCTTGCCTCCAGGCCTTTGCAGAAGGTGGAAGCCATTTTCTCCACCTGGAACATTCCCCCTTCTTCTCCCAGCAACTTTGCAGCCTAAAACAATCACTCTATCTTGAAAGCTTTTCTTAACTTCCAGCTCTGCCATGTTTAAGTGGCCCCATGTCACCCCACGATGCCCCTCCCTCCCTTCCTGTAAAAATACAAATTCACATTTATGGAGCTCTTGTACCGGAGGCTGTCCTAGCCACTCTCGATGCATTCGTCTTATGCTCACCTATGAGGTAGGTGCCATTATCATCCCCATTTCATGGACGTGGAAACACTGAGGCTTTCCCGACTCTGCGGCAGTTTGTCACCCTGCCCACTAGTTGGGAGAATGGATCGTTTCAATCTCTATATCCCAGGGCCCCCTGAACCTGGTGTGGTGAACACTGAACAGACAGGGTAGATGGGAGGGACGGGAGGACAGGTGGGAAGCAGGTGGGGGGGGGGTGCCCAAGCTACCTGCTGGGCGTCCCCTTCTGTGTAGGGCAGCTTGGTGGACACGTGAAACATGATCTCCTTGTTGCGGAAGTTGCAGTACACAGACTCGGTCCCCGTCTGCCCGTGGGTCACGTCCAGGCCTCCTCGGAACCTGCCCCGCCCCCCCCAGGCCACGGCTCAGTCTCCAGCCCCAGCCAGGCCTCCTTGGGGCCAGGCCAGGGGCTCCCTCCCTGCCCGAGGGCACGGGTCCAATGAATCGATGCTTGTCCCACCTAATGCTCACCCTTTAAAGTCCTGCAGTTTGACCTTCTGGCCGAGAAAGTCAAGAAACTCCACGAAGGCAGGGCTCTCCTCATTGGTGCTGAAAAGCTCTTCCTCGGAGGTCTGGGGACACACGCAGGACAGAGGTCACCAAGCTGGCACTGCTGAGCAGCTGCTGTCCCTCCCCCAACTCACACCCAGAGAAGGCTGGGAGCCTCCCGCACCCTCTCCCCTGCCAGGTCCTGGGAAACAGAGTCCCTGGGCAGGTGCTCTGGGGGGCAGCAGACCCACAGCCCGGCGGGTCAGAGAGCAGGGAGGAGGAGGTGAGCACACCTGCCCAAGCTTCTGATAAATGACTCCAAACTTGAAGTTATTGCTGATAACATGCTCATCAAAGGTGACGATGAGGCGGGAAGCCTGGGGGGAGAGGATGACGGGTGAAACAGGCCGCTTTTTCCAGTTGCCATTTATTGCTCTTCCTCCGTGCCAAGCGCTGTGCGGGGCCGTCTACCGGTGTCACCTCATTCAGCCTTTAGGACAAGCCCTCGAGGGAGACCGTGCTGCTGTCCCCATTTCCCAAATGAAGAAATCAAGGTTCAGAGAGTTTAAGTAACTTGTAACTTGCCTAAGGTCCGCAGCTCGCAAGCGTACCCTTTGTGTCCAAAGGGTAAGCTCACTGCTCCTGAGTCTTGCCCACAGGCCCCCTGCCCTATTCCACTCTCTTAACACCCAACCTGTTCCTTTTTTCCTCTGTAAACCCACAGTATCATTCTAGAATGAGCCAAGTCCCACCCACTTGTGTGGAGCCTTGAGAAGTAACCCCCTCCCTCACCTTGGGCCTGTGTGTCCTCTTTTGTACCCAAGAGGTAACATCTGATTTCTGAGGCCCCTTCCTTCGGGAGATCTTCCCTGGACCACACCACCCCTCTCCTCGCTCCAGAATTCGGTCAGAGCCACGAGGGCTTACATGTCTTTCGGGGCCACCTTTTCCAGGAAGCCCCCCTGACTCACTGAAGACAAGCCCCATCCCTTCCCCACAGGGCCACAGCGCCTCAAACCCAGCACGAGAGCTGGCAGTGCGGCTGCTGTCTGTGGGGCAGCACTTACAGGGGTGCCTGTGTTATTCCCCCTCCCCGGCCCATCGGGTCAGAAGGCAAGGCCAGTGGAGTCCCCTGGCTCAGGAACACTGATCCCCAAATGGCACTGGGAGCTCCCGGAGTAAGGCTTGCCTCCGAGGCGGACAATACCAAGTTTGAAGGCAGGCCTTCTTTATCTGCTGTGCATCGCTGGATAAGACACAGAACAGTTCTGGGCCTCTGCTTCCTCTTCTGCAAACTGTAGACTTTGCAGGGTTGTTGTGGGGGTTAAACGAGAAAACTTAGGGAAGACACCCGGCGCACAACAGGTGCCCGATAAACGCTCAGTTCCCTAGTTCCCTACCCACCCTGGTGAGCAGGGCCCAGATGCAGCCATACCTTGGGGTAGAGCACAGGGTAGAATCGATCCACATTCACATCTTCACACACCAGCTGCAGGAAGAGAGAAGGGAGGGGCTGAGGGTGGGGCCTTAGGGCCTCCTTGGCCACTGGCCACGCCGGCTGGAGAGGACAGCAGCAGAAAGGAGAAGGAACAACAGACTTTGCAGCAGGACTAGGCGCTCGCTGTTGCTCCGAATGGGGTCCCCTGTATCTGAAGGTGCTCTAAAGTGACCCAGAAGTACCGGGCAGGGGACAGGAGCCCAGAACACACAGCAGCATGCCAACATCGTGGGGCACGTGAGAGGTGGGACCTGGGAGACAGGGCTGCATCACGCGGGGCTGGGACGTGGGGCTAAAGATGACAGTGTGCCAGCGGTGTGCCCACCTAGGGTGCCCAGAGAGGCCTCACCTTTGCCATCTGGACCACATTGGGGAACTCAGTGAGGCAGGATATGGGGATGACATCATGGTGTGTCCGGCACTTGGTCCTGGGAGGAGAAAGCCCACGCTGAGGGGCGAGGCAGGGGGAAAGAGAGATGGAAGGCCCTCCACACAAAATAAGGGCAGAGGGGACACACCCCGGGGAGGACCAGAGGTGACGATGGGGCCAGGCCTGGTTGGGGTGCTAACGTGCTGAGCAGCCTCAGGCAATTCCCTGCCCTCTCTGGGCCTTGGTGAGAAGAGTGGGCTTTTAGATGACAAGGCCTCAGCCCCCGCTGCTGTCGCAGGGCCCCTCACCCCACCCTCACCTGAGCAGCAGCCGCAGGTGCTCCTGGTCCCCGATGACCTCGTACTTGAGTGAAAACACAAGGTGGCCCAGGGCAGTGTCCAGTGAGTAGTAATTGAAATGCTCCTGTGGTGGGAGGTGGGGGCCGGAGAGAGGGCAGAGCTGAGCTTGGGGCTTCCAGAAACCAGACCAGAGAGCCAGCTCAATCCCAGATGGGGGGCCTTCACCAAGCAGCTGGTGTCATGGCTAAAGGCAGACTCTGCATCAGACAAACCTGCATTCAAATCCTGCCTCTGCCACTTGCCAGCTGGGGAGCCTGAGAAGGTCACTTCACCTCTCTGTGCCTCAGTTTCCCGCTCTGTAAAACGGGAAGCCAGCTACCTTGTGGGATGGTGGCATGTCTTAGTGGCAGGGACTGAATGAGATAAACAGTCTAGCATAGAGTAGGTGTTCAATAAATGTTAGTTACTTTGGCTGTCGGGGTCCTCATCAAAGTCAAGACCACATTTGTACCTGCTTCTCTGTCTTCCAGTCCCTGCCCTTCTCAGAGCTGGGCACACAGTAGGTGCTCAATAAAAATATTCTGATTGCTCAATGTGTGGCTCTCTAGCCCCTGAAGCCAGGGCCCGTGAGAAACAGGAAGTGAAACATCTCACAAACACACTGGGTGGCTCACCGGACAGGTTCCCACCCTCCTGCCTCAATTGGAGAAGCCACAGGATTGGGAAAAATATTGCAGAAGGCCCGAGGGGAAGCTATGGTAGGAATGGTACCCCAGAGAGGAACGCAGGGCTGGCACCTCCAGAGGGGGAAGTCCTCAAGTCAAGGGCAGGCCAGGAGTGCCGGATATTCCACCCCAGCCCGGCCCTGGGCTCCCCCTGCTGGTCCTGGCCCTGGCACTGGGGCTGGCTCCCAGCCACACCCTAGGACTCATCCTGGAAGTCAGTCCTGTTGCAATGTGAACACCTGTGTTCAGAGGGCAGGGGGAGAAGGAGGCAGGGGATGTGCCCCACAAATCCACAGCTTAGGGACGGTGTGTGTGGGCCTGGAGCTAAGAGCCCCCCTCAGCCCTGCCTGGGGACAGAGTGGTGGAAACTCCCAAATGCTTGGCACCATCCGCAGAGAGGGAGCGGTGGGCGCTTGGCAAAGAGGGCTATACTGAAGTCCTCGAGTCCTCTGAGCCAGGACCATGAACCCTCCTGGCATGTCTTAGTGGAAGGTCAGCCAGAGCTAGGTCCAATCCCTGGCTCAGTAATTGTGTGACCTTGACCAAGACATTTTGCCTCGATGAGCCTCAGTTTCCTCTTCTGTAAAAACTAGGGAAATCCTGATCTCACAGAGTAATTATGAAGATGTCATAACAGCTAACGTTAAGTGCTTACTATGTGCCTGGAGTGGTTCTCTATGCTTTGCATGTACTTTTATTATCCCCATTCTTACAGACGAGGAAACGGGCTCAGGAAGGTCAAATAACTTGCCCAAGGTCACACCATCAATAAATGGGAGAGCCAAGATACACTCCCAGGCCACGAGACCCCAGAGCCCACACCCCACTCCCCCACCTCGGCTGGAAACGGACAGAGATGCGGCACCTGGCCTGGGGCCTGGCATGCACTAGATCTCAGCATGTGACCTCCCCTCCAGTTATCACAATCTCACCTGGTAACTCTTGCCTGGAGCACTGCTGGGTGACACTGATGGATTGTTACTGGGCAGGAGCCCTGCTCTGGGGTTGGAGACAGGGCAGGGGTTTTTGCCAAGCCAGGTCAGACCACGACACTACACTTATCTCCCAGCCCTGACCTCACGCTACCCGAGGGCAGCAGGGCCCGGGTCTGTTTTTGTTTGCTGCTGCCCTCCTGGTGCCTGGAACGGGGCTGGGCACCCAGCTCGTGCTCATTATTTTCTAACCTTGACTGAGCACTGGACACCATTCTAAATACCTTATAAGCATCGTTCTCATTAAAGCTTTGCAGCATCCCCATGAGGTGGGTGTCATCACCCTTTCTGTTTTTACAGATGAGGAAACAGAGGCACAGGGAGGGTAAGTGACTTGCCCAATGTCCCCTGTAGCAAGTGACAGAGCCAGGATCCTGCCGTGGTAGAGTCTCTGATGTTAACCACTACGCCATAACGCTGCTTTTTTGCGATAAATGTTTGTTGAATGAAAGCGTGAATCCACCGCAAATGTTCCGAGATGCGGGACTCAGGGACTGCCACCCAGCCCCAGTCCATGGGTTTGGCTCCCTGCCGGGCCCAGCCCCCAACACCGGCGGGCCACCCACCTTGCCAAGAAAGTGCTTCCGGTAGATGCGGGCTGTGGGGTTGCACTCGAGCTTCACCTTGGTCGTGGGTGACTGCAGTGGCTCCGTCTCCGGGATGCTGGTGATTTCGTGGTTGGTGCCTTCAATCCAGTAGCCCCCGAACTGGGGCAACAGGATGAGGGGGAAAGGTCCTTCTCGCCCCAGGACCTGAAAGAGAACTCAGCTGAGAGCCACCCACACCGCACCCTACCAGGGCCCCAGGACACCCCCCAACTCAGACCCAGGGTCACTTCTGCCATGGCTAAGGAGCGCTAGGGAACAGTCCGGAGCCCACATGGACCCCAGGGCCTGCATCCACCCTCTCCAGTGTACATGCTCCAGCCCCTTTCCTCCTACTGCAGGCACAGACCCGGGCCACATGGAGCCCCATACTCCAGTCTCCAAGAATGGGGACTTGGTTCCGGAAGGTGGAGCTGGGAGAATGACCTTGGCCAAGAGGCTGAAACGTCCGGATTAAAGGCCTAAGGGTTCACACGGACTCTAACGACTTGGGACAGTAAACTAAGGCCCCAGTGCCCATGGCAAGGCCTCTGGTCAGGTTCCTGGCAGGGAGGAGGACCTGAGAGTCCAGACTCGGGGCGAGGAAGGGCTCAGGGGGTCCAGCCAGTTACCTCATGGACGCTCGGATAGGGAATGTAGTCCTCCTCCGTCTACAAAACACAAGCAGGCAGAGACCTGTCCTCACCCCTTACTTACTTCGAGCCTCCCCAGAATCCTCCACTGCTCAGCCAGCCACCTGGGCTGGGAGTGCGGCTGGGGCTATGTCATCTCCCCCATGCTTTACAGGGGGTGACCCCATGAGGCTGGGGCTGAGGCAAGCTCAGCTCCTTGAGTGCTGCCTGTCTCCTCTGGGTCTCTTTCTGCCTGGGGAACAGGAGACTCACTGCCTCCCCAGAAGAAACCTGGGGACCAGTGGTTCTCTGTGCATCAGAACAGCCCTGAGGCCTCCTTAAACACACAGTGCCGGGCCCCATCCCCAGTTTCCTAGGGTCTGGCTGGGGCCCAAGAATTTACATTCTAACAAGCTCCCAGGTTAATGCTGTTGCTGCTGGTCCGAGGACCACCCTTTGAGAACCCCTGCTCTGGACAAACTATCAGCATATGCTCACGAGCCCCACTTCAACCCTCACCTTGAAGCCCTGGGCGCCCCCGTTCCCCCCTCCCAGGCCAGCCGCCAGTCTTCTTGGATTGTTGAGGTCTCAAATCCACCACAGAACCATATGCCTCTCTGGAGGGGATGTGCAACTCCCACCCCAAGAAAATTCTGCGTCAAAACGAGAGCCTCCCTGCATCTCCTCCCATCCCCCGCCTCCTGTCAGTCTCCTCGCAGTAGAGGCTGGGGGGCAACCAGGCCACTCCTCCCATCGCCTCCTCTCCTCTCCTCCCCGGCTGCCTTCCCAGGCAGAAAAGCCTCTTGGGTCCTGGGTTTGAGTCTTCCTGTAACTGCTGATCACGACTGGCGAGAGGGTCTCCCCAACCCCTCCAGGTCCCAAGGCCCTTGGAGAGGCTGCTCGGAAAGCAGCACAGGCAGACACCACAGAAGGGAGGGGTGGGGCCGCGGTTCCGACCTACTTTGAGGGGTGGTGGGAAGGAGCATCGCTGTTCATCCATCCTGCTTCCCTGAAAAGAGAAGGGTCCCGTTACACCCCTCCCATGCTCATATGGGAGGCCGTGTGGGGTACTCCCAGGGCGGGGTGTTGGCCGGCTCCATTACTCAGGCCTCTGCAGGGAGGGCTGGGGGGCTCTGTGCGGGAGTGTGTGCCGCTGGGGCTGGGGACAGGGGCAGGGGCAGGGATGGGGGCGCGCACTAGTGTGTGAGTGTGGGGTGGAGGCCACTGCATCTACACAGATGTGTGATTTTTAAATTTATTGACACCGATGTGTGTTTTTGAGAGAGAGAAGGAGAAAAGGAAAGGGACAGAGAGAGAGGAAGAGAGAGAGAGGAGGCAAGAGGCAGAGACAGAAAAACTACAAGAGACAGAAGAGAGGGTTTGGATGATGAACTGACACGGGTGGGGGGAGGCTCCCGAGGTTTGTTCAGGTTGCCCCACCCCCCACCCCCACCCCCATCCCAACATGTACCCACGCACCAGACAAAGGCCTGGGAAGACCGGGGCTGGCCGTGGAAGGTGGGCACGGGTCAGGCCGAGGGGGTGGGGCACCTCCCCCTGCCTGTGGCACAGCCTCTGGTCACCCTGTGGCCTGGCACCTGTCCCTCCTCCCATTCTATGTGGGCATCCTGTCGAGCCTGTGGTGCCTCTCAGGGGGATGGGAAATGTGTGTGCATGTATGCAAGCGTGTGGGTGTGTGGGTGGGGGGTGGCGTGTGTGTTTGGGTGTGTGTGTGTGTGTGTGTGTGTGCAAGCGCAGGTGTGCATGTGGTGTGTGTGTTTGTGGATGTGCATGTATGTGTGTGTGGGTGTGGGGGGGAGGATGAGGCACTGAGCCCAGCCCTGCTGGGGACCCACACAGGAATGGGAGCAGGGGGGACACAAGTGGGGTCTGGGCCCTTGGGTCAGGTGGGGAGTTAGCACTGCCAGTCCCCATTCCCTACTCTGAGCCCCACACCGAGGGCTCAGGAAACGCCTGCCACCATCTCCTCCCAGCACAGTCTGCCTAGGGCTCCTGGCCCATCCTCAGAGAGGGTGTAGGGCTGGAGTTATAGCAAGGGGCCCTCACCCCAGCCCACCCCCCGCCTCGGCTCCCCGAAACGGGCGACACAGCCAACCTCACCTGCATCTTCTCAATCATGTCAAACAGATCTGTGCTCTGCAACAGAGACGGGGGGGGGGGGGCAGAGGTCAGTCCTCAGGTGGCCCAGCCCACCCTGCCAAGCCCTGACGAGTCTCCACCCACATCTGCCCTCCGGGTTCCCCCAACTCTGACCAACCACTGTGAGCCTGTCCGAGCAGCAAGAGGGAGTGGAAAGGGCACTGTAGAAGGGAGCCCCGTGCAGCTGACCAGCAGGCCTTGACTGAATGCTCAGTGAAGTCAGCCCAGGGCCCTCCCCAGGCAGCCCACCCCACTCGGTCTCCTTCCCAGAGTAAGGAGGCTAGACAGATGTGACCCTCCGGGAGAGACACCAACTCCCCCACGTCACCGCAAGTTTGGCAGTGCCAGGATCGGCCGAGAATCCCGGGTCCCAGCCCCAGAGATGAGACAGCTGGGGTCCTCAGGAGGGTCTGTGCTTCCATCCACCTCTCCTGGAAGAGGGCCCCCTGGCCCTGAAAGCAGTCTGTGCTGGGGGCGCTGTCGGGGGAGGCAGCGCTGGGATGTCCCATTGGCCCAACAGCTGTGTGAGTCCACAGGCCCGCCTCACCCCTCCCCCCCAGCCGGCCTCTCCCAGGGCCAGCCAACGGCACGCACAGGGTTAATCCGGGCATTGGCCTCGCTTGGCAGCTTCGGCCTCTCCAGCGCCAACTCCCTACAAGCCTTCCTGGAAGGCGGCATCTGTGCCTGCTGGTGGGGCTGGGGGTTGGGCCTGGGAAGCCCCCAGGGTCTCCAGGACAGCGCCCCTCCCCCAGCACTTCCAAGGCTTCAACTCATTTGGCTCCTGCGGCCGGTGGGGGCACCGCCTGAGCTCACACACATGTGCTAGGGGTTGTGCACCAGGAAACACATTCTCTCTCTCTCTCTCTCTCTCTCTCTCTTGCTGGAACACACAGCCTTGCACACCAATATTTAAACACACTCTCCCTGTACCAAAGAAAGCAAACACACATTAACGCCCCCCCAAACCGAGGGGGTCCGTGCACACCAGTTCTGAGCCTCCAACCCACAGGCTCACAAATACACACGTCAGTGTCCTAAATTACACAACAGCGCACACGCACAGACCCAGGTACCACAAAGCCACACGCACAGATGCAAACCCAGCCCTGTGCAAATGTGCACACCAGTGATTGAACACGGGCTACACAAATACCACGCTCACATCTGTGCACCGAGAGACACAATAGCACGCGCTCGCAGACAGAGGCGGCTGTGTTCACAGAAACTTGGCCCCAGAGCCCCGCTCGCACACACAAGCTCACCTTTCCCCATCAGTCACGCAGCCTGGTAACAGACATGACAGAGCTGACGCCACAACAGTGCATGAGTTTTTTTGAGAAGAAAGAAAAACAAAGCACGCAGCACCCGTGGAGGTGGCTGATCAGCAAGGGTGAGGGGCACAGGTCTGACCCTCACACACGCCCCCTCACATCCACCTGAGTGCACACCACCCATCACAGAGACCGGCTTACGGATCCCGGGACACAAGCACCCCACGTGCACACTCAAAGGCCTGCCCACAGAGGCACAACCCACGCTGTAAACTGCACTACAGGAGGCCAGGCCAGAGGAGACCCTGACCTACGGTCACCTATGGCCACACCCAACGCTCGGAGCTGGGAAGAGCCCTTTCCATAGGCAGTTACGGCAGACGCCACTGACACTCGCCTGCAGTCCAGGTAGACAAATCCGCCTGTTAACTCAACACCCTGCACGACGGCAACATCGGCATCCATGCCTGGGTCACGCAACCTCAGCCCAGCACAGTCCCAGCGCGACAGTGATGTGGGCGCATTAATGTCCCCCAGAGCACCCCACTCAGGGGGACCTGAGGGAACGATGGCCAGGAACAATGCCCCGGAAGTCACAGCCACATAAACACTGACACATGGTCCTGTCACCCAGAGAGCACCCGAAGCAACAAGTGACACCCACAGCTACAGCCTCACAGGCGCAGCAGACGCCCTGACACACGGAAGACTGTGGGCGAAGTGGCCCGGAGCACCAGGCAAAGTTACCCCGCGACATTCAGACCTCTCCTAAAGGGCGCAGGGGGCGGTGAAGTGGCCCCTGAGGCTAAGAAACACACGGACTCACGCACGCACAGCGCCGCTTTAGCCCTGAGCCACGATGCCACCACGGGCACTCTGATTCCGGGGCAGCTGCAGAAAGAGCCCAAGGCCCGGGAACCCAGGGCAGGGCTGCTCCCTGTGGCCGCTGCGGCCGGGTGTCAGCCCAGAAGCTAACACACCCTCCATGACGGAGCCTCGCACACCCGCCCTGGCTGGGGCAGAGCCTGCCCGACTCCGGGAAAGTCGGGCTGAGCCGGCTCCGCGGACCCCCTCCGCCAGGCCGCCCTCGCTCTGGTCCTCACCTGCCAGCCGGCCCCAGCGGGCAGCGAGCCCCTCCGCGGACGGCCGGGGGGCGCCAGGGGCCGCGGCTGCGCCATCCCGAGCCCGGCCCGGCCCGGCCCCCGCCGCGGCGGCGCTTCGGCTGGCCCGGCCGGCTCCCGCCCGCGCGCGCCCCGGCCCGGGCCCCGCAGCGCCGAGCACCGCGCTCCCCGCTCCGGGATCCCGGCGGCGCGCTGCCTGAGCTGGGCTCGCGGGGCCGCCGGGCCTGGAGGGGGCGGGGCGCCAGGTACGGGCGTCGCGGGGGCGGGGCTTCTGAGATCCGGGGCGGGGACCTAGGAACACCCCCCGCCCCCGCCGCACCCCCCTCCGTGCCGCCCGGCCCGCGGTCCTCGGACACTGCGCCTGCGCGCTCTCGCCGGCGCGCTGTAAGCTTTTGGCGCGTGGTGGAGACCCGAGGCTCTGCTCGGTGCGCCCCTACCCCGCCTTCTTTGTCTTCCCACACTCTGGGTGCCCCGTCTCAGGGCCTCAGGGACGGGGGACGGCTGTGAGGCCGGGCAGGAAGAAGAGAGGGGGTCACTTCATAGACAGAGGGCTCTCCTTGAGCACCTATCTAATGTTGGACTCTTAGCGAGGATGACCTCTCCCCACAATCCAGGAGGTACGCGTATCATCCCCATTTTACGGAATGGAAGACTGATTCCAAGAGGTGAAATACCACGCGCAGGTTCACACAGCTAGGGAAAGGCAGAGCTGGGAATCCCGGGAAAGGCCTGGGGCTGCTGTCCCCTCCCTCATCTCCCCTCACCCCCTCATGCCTGACAGTGGCTGGTCTGTTCCCTTCCTTCCCCTTTCCCATGCCCACACGGGACCCGAACCGCCCCTGATCCTAGGGGAGGGAGGGAACAGGGACTGCCAAGCCCCCACGGTCGGCGTGCACTTCAGGACATGAGGGTCCTAGCACTGGCCTTGCCACAACTTGCTGAGTGGGCTTGAGCCAGTCCCTGTCATCTCTGTAGGCTTCAGTCTCCCCATCTGTAAAGTAGAAGGCCCTGGGGCTTCCCACCTCTGCAGGCCCTATCAGGGCACCCTGCATCGTGTCTGCCACTGTACAGTGGGGGGCCGGGGCCTTGGCACCCCTTCCCCACACATACCGGGAAAACATTAATTGCTTCCTGAGCTGTGGCCAAGTCAACACCTGCTGCTTTGGGACAGGGCTGCCCCCCAGCTCAGTGCACAATCTCTCGCCAGCCTCCTGCAGGGGCTGCCAGCAGCTGCCCACCACCCTCCATCTCCAGGCAAGGGCTCCTGGAAGGAAGTCACGGAAGGAACCTTCCTTTCCTCCAGACCTGGCCCTCGGTCAGGCTGGAGCCCCGGGAGCCGGCGGGAACTCTGGAGATGTGTGTTCCAGACACGGTGTAGCTTTGTTTTTAATAATTAACAGCAGCAAATATTGATTTACACAGGCACTTCCAGGCCTGAGCGCTTCCGGGCACCGAAATGCAGCCAGAGAAGCATCCATTCCCACACTGGGAGGGGGTGAGACCTGCTCACATCACTGGAGATGTCTGTGTGACAGGTGGAGTGGAGAATGTACACGCATGGGCATGCAGCTGTGTGTGTGCCTTTCAGACCAGATGTGGCTGTGTGTGCATGGACGTCATGGGTATCTGTACATGTGTTTGTACATGTGTATCTGTATACACATGCATGTGTACATGTGCAAGTCTCTGAATACGTTTGCAGACACGTGAATTTGTCCATGGACACAGGTGCAGGTAGACTGTGCCCGTACGTGTGTGCAGATTTCTGAATTCCTGAGTGGAGAAACCCCTGGGGGGGGGGCAAGGTAGGAGGGCCCTGAAGAGCTCAGCGTGTGCACAAATGTGCTTTTCCAATGAGAGGGGAATGTCCCTTCTGGGTGTTCTGTCCTGCCCTGGGAATGTGACATTGCTGATACAGTTCGGCTTCCTGATTTCCACTTCCCATCACCCAGCTGCAAGCTGACAAGGTGAGTAAAGAAGGAGTTGTCACCTGTATTTTACAGATGAGGAATCTGAGGCTCAGATAGTGGCAGGGACTTACCCTTGCCCCCTCAGACTGGCTCCATCAACATGATGAATGTTCACAGACTTAGGGGTGCTGGAGGAGGGGCATGAAGATTGTGTTACTGGCCCCAGTCCCCCTCAGCCCCACCACCACTTTGTTGGGCAGTCAGGGGGATCACTCAATCTCTTTGTGTCCTATTTCTCCACCCACCCCACCCCTGCCCCGTCAAAGGAAGATGACCCACAGAGGGGGTCTTGATTCTGGAGTAAGGGTGGGCTGTCAGGATGGGAGCGGTTTGGAGCCCGCCGCCTGGGCTGCGTTGGCACAAATGGAGGCTTCTGGCCAGCTGGGTGGAGGCCAGGAAGCCTGAGGGGAGATGGCTCAGAGCTAATCCACGAAAGCCAGCCCCAGGCTGTGTGAGCAGGCAGGACTCAGGGAGATGGGTTGTTCCAACCCTCATTTTCCTGATAGATAGACTGAGGCCCAGGGAGGGGAAGCTATGGTCTAAGGGCACATAGCCCTTAGTGAGAATCAAGGCCTCTTCCTAAATGCTTAGGGGGAGAGAGACCAGGGGGCCTCACTCATGAACCCACTGCCATTGAGTTGCTCCCTTCCTGCAAAGCCCGAGGATCCACATGGCCCCATCTTGGGCTTTTGCCCAGGCACAGGAAGCAGGAGATGGTCTCTGGAGCCCCCTGATGTTGCCCTAGGAGCCCCCTTGGAGGTGATGGAATCCCACAAGGATTCCAGTCCCTGGCCATCTGTCTTCCTGGCCTAGGAAAGGTACATGGCCCTTATTCCAGGCCAGAGTGGGGGGAAGAGCTTGGCAGGCCCGGTGCTTGCTATTTCCTGGCTGTGTGACCTTGGGAAAACCTCTCTGAGCATCTGGATCCTCATCTGGAGAATGCCTGCCATCCAAGGTTTGATGAAATGATGAAATGAAATGACCAAGAGGCATGATGATGTCTGTGGACATGCTTTAGAAACCATAAAGTATACTACAAACGCGAGGGCTTATTTCCTTCTGCATCTGGAGGCCGCAAGGCCGGGCACTCTGGTCACACAGCCTGACTTCCGGTCCCAGCCCCATCATACCCTACCTGTGTGTCTTTGAACAAGTAACTTAACTTCTCTGAGCCTTGATTTTCTCATCTCCAAAATGGGACTAATAGTAGGAGCTATCACATAGTACATACAGCGTGAGGATGAAATGAAATACTGCCTACAAACCATTAAGTACCCATCTGGCACATGATAAATGCTAGTGGTTGTTACTGGTGTTCTGCATAAGTTGTTCGGTTATTTATTTCTTACCTGGACTATGGCTCCTTGAGGGCAGGGTCTGTGTCCAACTGATTTCTGGCCCCTCAACGCCCAGTATAAAGTCTGACACAAATCAAGTGCTGGGGGCAAACACGTTTGATGTTGATGATCTCATTCACAGAGGTCTTACCCTGTGCCAGATATCATGTGGACGGTTTTCTGGGCACTTTTCCATTGAATCCTCACGATAGCTCCGTGTCAGGCACTATCATGATTCTGAGCTTACAGACAAGGAAGCTGATGGGGAGGTTGATAATGAAAGTGATGAAGAATAGCTGGTTGGCCAGTTTTTCCCCAGCTGTCCTGCCCCATGCCCAACAGCGCTATAGACCCCGGTCCAGCGCACTTGGGGCTCAGGAGTGGTGTCCCCTCTTGAGCTAAGCCTCAAGCAGCATCTGCCTGAACATTTTACCGCTGTCCGGTAGTCATTCTTAATTACCTGTCAGCCCCGGGGTCTCCAGACCAGGCGCAGTGGGGAGGGGGCACTTACCTTGGGGTGGAGTGAAGCAGTGTGGGAGGGGACGCAGTCCGCTCCTGGCAGGTCTAGTGCCTGAGGGAAGCGCTGGTTCTGCCCATCACTCCTCCTGGAAGAAAGAAGAGGCCTGTGGTCCAGGAGAGCTCCGGGCTGGGAGGTTGGGAGGATCGCTCCCAGAGTTGGGGGACAGATTTCGTGGTCATGGATCCCCAGGAGGCGGGAGAGGAAGGGCTTCTGGAGCAGGGTTGCCAAATAGGCTTCCTTCCCCGGAGATCAGAGATGTGGACGGGTCTCTCCCCAAGTTCGTCCTTAGGCCTGCCCAACACATACTCCTGTCAAGAGGACGTCCACAGCCCATTCTGAAGATGGGTAAACTGAGGCAGGGGGCACTGAGGGTTGCTGTAAAGGGCTGAGTCCTGACCTCCGTACTAAGCAGGGAGCTCAACCTCTATAGAACTCTTCCTGAGCCTTCAGAGAGACACAGCCTTAGGGCTGAGAGGACACTTGGGCGACTGCTACTTTTTTTTTTTAATTTTTTATTGTTGTTTTATTTTTGAGAGAGACAAGCATGAGCAGGGGAGAGGAAGAGAGGGAGACACAGAATCGGAAGCAGGCTCCAGGCTCTGAGCTGTCAGTGCAGAGCCTGATGTGGGACTTGAACCCACGAACCGTGAGATCATGACCTGAGCCGAAGACATACGCTTAACCGACTGAGCCACCCAGGCGCCCCTGACATCTGCTATTCTTCATGACAGTAATAACAGTGACACCCACTGTGCCTACTATGTGCCAGGCCCTGCACCACGCCCCTCTTTCCAGGCCTGAGGGCACAGACTCCTCACCACACTGGTATTCTCATTGAACAGATGAGGACCCAGAGGCATGCAGAGGTCATACAGCTGGTCAGGGGCAGAGCCAGCCTCGGAGTGAGGCCTGACTCCAAGCCCAGACTCTTTGCCCACACCCACACCCCTCCCTGAGGACAGGAAGCAGGTCTGATGAGGGCAGAGTCAGCTCCTGTCACCCCAGAGAGCCTGCGGAGGAGGCCACCTCTGGGGTCAGGGAGAGGAAGTGCCCAGTGGCTCCTGAGACCCAGGGAGCCCAGGGCCGGGCAGCAGGCCTGGCTTCTGCCTGCTGCCCAGGGCCACCCTGACGTGGCTGCAACCCCACCCTGGTCCCATCAACCAAGGCCAGTCCTGAGAGGGTGAGTCATTCAGGCTGCCAAAGGATCCTCCTCGGCCCACAGCAGCGGGCTTGAGTCAGGCCAGCGTGGGACTGCCGCGCCCTGAGTGGGGAGGGCATGCAGGAACCTGGCCCAGGAAGGAGACCCCAAGGATCCTTGCCCACTCCCCTCAGCTCAGCCTCTCTGGTTAGGAGAGACAGCCAAGAGGCGTCATCTGCCTCCACAGCCCGGCTGCAGACACCAGACGCCTCTCCACCTCTCAGGGGCTGCTGGCGTCGTAAAAGTGGGGCCTACACTAAGCAGTGCCCTTGACCCAGAAAAGGAGACATAGTGGCAGTGGCATTCAAGCCATGGCCTCACTGTGAAGAAGATGTTCCCAAGCACTTACCTATTGTGTGACCTTGAGTCAGTGACACACCCCTCCTAGCCTCTGCTTCCAAAAAAATTTCATCATAGAGCCTGGGTAGCTAGCTGGCATTTACTCAATGAATTCTTTGGTATTCATTCATTCATGGTAAACTCTGGCTCCCCAAGTTAGGTCTCTTTAGGTGTTTGTTGAATGGATAAATGATTGAAGGAATCAGTGACTGAATGAAGGTTGGCAGTAGGGAGCCACTGGAAGTGTGTGAGCAAGGGAATCGCCTGTACTTAGGAATGCTGACTTGGGGAGAGACTGGAGCTGGAGTAGAGAGAGGCCCACAGAAATGGTCCAGGCAAATTCCACCGAGGTTACCCGGGGGACTCTGTCAAGACCTGGATCATGTGCCTAGAATTGTATCAAGCATTTTATACCCTCACGACAGTGCTGGCAGATTGGCGTCATTTATCCCCATTTTTATTGATGGAGAAACTGACGGTCAGAGGGGTGAGCCACTTCCCCTAGCAAGTGGGTGACGGAGCCAGAATTTAAAGCCCACGCCCTGGACTGAGTAAGGCCGGTGCCAGCGGGGTGGAAAGCAGAGGCTGCCCAGAGACCAGGAAGTGCTGGGGTTGCAGCCCAGCTGAAGCTGGGTCCCCTCTGTGGTGGGGACATGGGGACAGTGGTGTTGGTGTGGCCCTGGCTGCCCAGGGAGGTTGTCGCCTATGATCGAGCTATTTGGGCGGTGTTCTGCCTGCCCCGCTCAGGCCCCCAGGCTCAGACCGTGGCCACTGCAGGTCAGTCTGGCAACAGCTCCCTGACATACTGCCCTTCCAGAACCCTCTCAGTCTGAGCTTCCCTGTGGCCATGTACCCGTCTTGCACGGGGCTGCTCATGCTGGCACAGGACGAGGGAGGTCTCTCAAGACAAGGCGGGCGGTCTGGCTTCGGGGACCCTGCCATGAGGCCCTCAACTCTCTAGAGTTGGCTAGAATAGGCCCCTCACAGGCCCCAGCACTCCACCCCCCTCCAGGCAACTCCTCCACCTACAAGGTCATTGCTGAGGCCCTAAAGGGCAGGGGAAGGGAGGGGCTCCACATGGGGACAGAGCAGGAACTGGAGGCTCTGGGCCCTGCCTGCCCCCATCCATCCCAGCCCCGAGGGAACAGAAGGACAGTTAATAACAAAAGCCACAGGCTACCTGTGCCTTGTATGATTTCACTTAATCACCAGAGCAACCCAGTGAGGCAGGTGCTCAAAAACTGCCTGCTTTAAACACGAGGAAACTGTGCTCAGAAAGGTATGTTAACTTGCCCAAGGTCACACAGTGATCGAGGCAGAGCATGCATGGGAATCCACGTTTGCCACTCTAGAGCCCAAGATCTGAACTTCATAGCACGGGCAGACCTAGCAGGTACCATACGAGAGGTAACGAAAACAGCACCAGCAAGGACAGCCGAGGCTGATACCGGACGTGCCCGGGGCAGGCTCTGTTCTAACTGCTTCGCTTGGACTCACTCACTGAACACCCTTCTTTCAAAGGAGAGCACTAAGACACAGAGAGGTCCAGCAACTGGTCCAAGGTCACGCTGACAGTAAGTGAAATACAGAGGATTTGAACCCTCAACCATCCAGGTCTAGGTCCCTTCCCCTAATGCTACACTATACTGACTCTGAGTATACTAGTTGCTTGGTAAATAATCTGGAAGGGATGAATAAACTCAGCCTGTCACCTCCCTCCCTCCCCAGGCCTCCCCTCCTCCTCTCGGCCTCCCTCACCTCACACCCATCTCATCCCACCTTTCTAGCCACCCTCTGTTCCCCTTCTGCCTCTGCCCTCCGTGGACCTCCCCCAACTTGGCTATTTTCTTCCCTCTCATGAACTTGAACCTCTCTGTCTCTCCTCCCCTCTCTATCCCACCCTTGCCTCCTTCCTTCTGGTCTCCACCATTCCGTTCACATGGGGTGTGCCCCTCTCTGCTCCTCTGAAAACCTTCCTGACCCAACGGCCTGGCTCCGCCCCATTTTGTGTGTGGAGATTACTTAAAAATAAAAAATATTTTTTAAAAATGCTTTGCGTTCTCTCTGCACATGCAGCAGCTGGAAGGTGCCTGGAGCATGCTGGGCCTCGGGGACCTCGCCCCTTTTCCTTTTCCCCTGCCATGACCAAAGCCATAGCTGCACAGCAACCTACAGTCTAGTGTCTCATCCGATCACCACAGCAGCTCTGTGAGGCTGGATACTATCCACCTTTTCTCCAGACCAGGAAACTGAGGCTCAGAGGGGTTAAGTGACAAGTCCACGGTCACACCAGGGAAAGGGCAGAACAGAGGCTTAACTCCAGCTCAAGTTTCTTCTACTACACACATCATGGCTGCTCTCAACCCAGGACCTCAGCCCTGTCACCTGGCCTTGGCCCCCAGTGGCCTCCCATAGCAGCCCTCCCCCCGCCCCTGCAGCCACCACCAACCATCTTCCAGGTCCAGCTCCAATCCTTCCTGTCTGGCCTGGACACTTGCCTACACGTACAGAACACCTGGACACAGAAAAAGGTGGCAGTCAGAGAGGATGTACCTTGCCCAAGGTCACATAGAAAGCCTGAGCCAACCTGGCATCTGGGCCAGGCATATTCCAGGGTCACCTTCAGGCCCTGGAGCTGTGTGGCTGCCAGCCAGCTGGCCCCAGCTCCCCACCCTCTCAGAGCACCCATGTCTCCCAGGGAAAGGGCACAGCAAGGGGTTGGGGGAGGGGCCCAGCAGCCCCTGAGTGGGATGGGCCAGGCCGGAAGCCACGGCTGACAGCTCCTGGGTTTCTTGGCAACTGTCACTGCACCTCCTCCCATCCCTTATCTCCACATTGAGGTAACAATAATGATCATACTGTCGTGAGTACAGCTTTTTGTACTTTTCAAAAGTGCTTTTTATCTGCTCACTCCTGGGAGCCTCACCGGAACTGGGGTGGGCGATAAGGCAGCCTCAAGGATCCCCAATTCCCAGAAGGGTAAACTGAGGCTCAGAGAGGTTAAACCACCACCTCGAGGTCACCCAGGAAGTCAGAAGTAGACTGGGGACCAGAACCCAGGCTTTCCATTAGTCCAGGGCTCCTGATGCCACATCAGGATGTGGCCACATCACGTAGGGGGCATCTCAGGGTGGTTCCCCACACGCTGCCAAACCACAGGTCAGATCCAGGCACGGTGGGGGCAGAAAGGTAAGACTGAGGACAGCTGGCCAGATGCCTTCCTGGGTCACTTCACTTCCCCACTGTTAACCAGCTGGAGAGTTGGTGGGAGGGTCCTGTCTTTTGCCTTCATCTGCAAAATAAGAGATAATATACCCCCTCACAGGGCTGCTGCGAGACCCAGAGTAGAGTAAGCACTAGAGCCGTGTTTGCTATTATTATTAATATTAGCCACTCTGCTGGGAACGCCACCCTTTCAGGGCACTAGAGCAGTGGCTGGGCTGTCCTGTGGATATGACTTGGTTCTTTAGCTACCCAAAGATAGTTGCCCTGGATGGAGGTCCCCAGGTGAGTGTGGTCCCTGCTGACACTCCTAGGCTCATCTCCACATACGCCCCCTTCGTGTCCTGCCCCGGTCGCCTTGTTCTAGCCTGGCTGGGCTGCAAGCAATTTTCCAAATAAGTCACACTGTTTCACACTGCTGGGCCTTGGCACTGGCTGTTTCCTCTGCTGGGGGCTCCCTTTTCCTTCTTGGCTGCCTGGTGAACTATTTATGCTTTAAAGTTCATTTTAAGCAGGTGAAACTCTGGTGGCCAGAGCAGGTAACATATGACCACCAAGGCAGGAAGCCTGTGACGGGGAGCAGGGGAGCCGGACAGGTACAGGACAGCATACACACAAGTTGGGAAACCAGACTTGGGTGGTTGGGAGGGCAGAGCAGGTGCTCAGCTAGCCAAGGAACATAGGGCCAAGGAGGACATGGGGGCGGGGTGGCTAGCCCAGGATAGGGGCCTGAAGGGTCCAGACCAGCCTGGCATCGGTCACCAGAGAACAGGGTCCCTTGAGTCTCCCTGGTCTCCATGAAACCAGCTGTTTCTACCAACCTGGTGACTCATGTGGGGGACGGCAGAGGGTACAGACCTCAAGGTGAGCAGCAGGTGCAGAGGGCTACTCCTGTGGGCCCTCACCCCCCTGAGAGAGGCCACTCTGGATGGGGCTCAGGGGCTGCCTGTCTCCCAGCTGTGATATCGTGTCTGAGGGGACTCTGATCTCCGGAAACCGGAGCCTAGAGGCTGCGCTGGAACTGCCCCTTCCCTGGGGGCCACAGAGGCCCTTTGTCTCTAGTGCTCAGACATCCGGCACTGCCCCCCCCCTCGCTTTCCCCTGCCTTGCCTAGGTGCCAGGGAAGGTGGCCAGGGACAGCCTGGTGAGCAAGTTTCTGAAGCTAGGCCCAGGGAGCCTGGCCCCCTCCACCCAAGGCCCACAGGGAGGGAAGGGGCACAGACGTGCCCACTCCTGACTGTTCTTTCCCCAGGTACCTTCCACCTCTCTACCAGGACCCAGGAGGGAGTGTGGGGGTGGGGGTGGGGCCAAGCGCGACGATGTCACGTAATCTACACAACAACCCCAATCGATCGCTGTTTCAGAAATAAGGAAGCAGACGCTTAGCGAGGTTGCAAGATGGGCCAGGGGGTCCCACAACCACACCCTGGGAGAGGGAGGCAGGCCCCAGGCTCCAGGCTGCGCAGAGGGGGTGAGCGGGAAGGTAGCACGTGGGGTCCCCACCCTCACTCCATGCTGGCAGAGCGCCAAAACACCCGGATGCCGGAGCTGGGCCAGGTAGTGGCCTCCTGAGCAAACAACAGGTTGGCAGCCCCGAGAGGAGGTCACGGGACCGGCCTCCACCCGGGGGCACAGCACCTACGGACTGGGCCTCCCATCCACCTGCTGCACGCCAGGCCTCCCCTGCCCAGGTGCCGGAGCCAGGCTGTGGCCTGGGCCTGACCCTCCCCGCCTCCCCAGCACACGGGGCAGGGGGAGGAGCCACGCCGAGGTGACCCAGCCACCGGGCCTCTTCTTGCTCTAATAACAACAGCTGCTGACCCAGCCTGGTACTTTGCAGTTTACAGGGCGCCCTTTCACTAGACCCTCTCAACAGCCTCACAAAGAACCTAAGGCGATAACGTTATCTCCATTCCGCCCGGAAGAAACCTGAAGCCAATATGGCAGTGGGGACTTGCACCTGAAGCTTGAACCCACTGCTCCACGACCTTGGCTCCCCCTGATGGGCCTGCCACAGGCTGCCACCCTCAGCGCCCAGGAAGAGCGCGAGCCAGAGGCTGTGAGCAAGGATCTGCCCGGCACCCGTGAGCTGGGGCCCATGCCTCCTACACTGCACCTCCCTCATTAACCTTATTGTCCCTCCTGCCTCTGCAGCCCAGGAACTCGGTCTCCCTTTTCCGAACTCCGTGCATTCCTTTGCTCACACACTCCGCTCCATCATCCACCCGCTCCCCCACTTGCCCTTCACTCCTACACTCAGTCATTCATTCAGGATTCACGGCCTGCTGCCTGCTCTGGGCCTGACCACGCCGCTGGGCATGGGCATCTGAGTGGGGTGAGCCAGGCCTCCCCCACCTCAGAACAAAGCCCCAGCGACACCCGCCTGACTGTTCTCTAGCTGTTCTCCGCATTCCTTGGGCCTCAACGCCCAGACACTGAATCTTCCAGCGCTGAGGTCTTGTTTAATCCATCCCTCTCCCTCCCTAGCTGGTGGGCTTGCCACTTTGTGGGCTCCAGGCCAAGCTGGTGAGCAGAAGTCCTGCTAGGCCAAGGCAAAAATCCCTCAGAGGGGGACAGGGTCACCATCTCCTAACCAAAGGTGACAAGAAGCCTTAGCTCTGTCTCTGAATCACCATGTGGACAGAATTGAGTCACCACAACCTCTCCAAGCAGACTCCACCGGGAACTGGGACTCAGACTGGCTGGTGCTAACGTGCAGCTCTGGCATCCTACAGGAGGATGAATGGGAAGATGAGACACTACACTGTGAGCTGGGTCCGCCGAGGACTGGGTGAACCAGAACCGGGGGGGCTCACTCTGCCCGGCAGGGGCTGAGGAGGGGGCCTGCAGCTCCTCCAAGCTGCTTCTCTTCTCCGACCCTCAGTTCCCTCATCTCCAAAATGAAATAGTAATACCTACTTTGCAGGGTTGTTGTATACAATAAATTAGAAGTTATATGTACAATCTGACTAACCTAGAGCTGAATATTCAGTAAGTGTTCAATAAATGACAGGCTCCTGCTTGGAGAGGCAGTGTAACACCACAGGTGTGGGCTCTGGAGCCAGACTGCCTGAGTTTGTGTGTCCTAGCTCTGCCGCTTAACAGCTGTGTGACCTTGGGCACGTTGCTTAACCTCTCTGAGCCTCAATATCCTTATCCGTGCCCTGGGGACAACAACAGTGCCTGCCTTCAAGGCGTGTCATGAGGATTGAGTAAATTCATACATGCAAAGTATGTAAACATTAACCATGAGCCTTTCCTGGCCTTCCCTTCTCTCCTCCTTTCTTCCTTCTTCCCTTCCTTGTGGACTGCTGAGGACTGGGGCAGGACTCCTAGGTGGAGGTCGTGAGAAAGGAGACTGGAGCTGCCCAAGAGTAAAATAACCAGCGTGTAAGGTATTGAGCCAAGGCAGGCAGAGCCTACAGGGATGTAGTGGGGAGATTCCAAGGTGTGGGGACAGGGGTGAGGGCAGCATGCCGCTGGGCTAGATGACCTCCCAGGCACCTCCCACATGTGGAATCTATGCCTCTTGATGGCTCTAGGATCTCTGTGGTCGGGGCAGAGGCAGGGAGCAAATTCCCATTATTTTGAGGAAGTGGACTTTTCTAGGTCCACTGGGGCACACGGATTGCTACCACTTCTCTGTAGAGATTGCCGCCACTCCTGTTATGGACGAAAATGTGTATAGTCTCTGGCCCAGCCACTCCCTTTATACGCAAATGCACAAAAATACATGAACAAATGACATTCACTGCAGCAACGTTTGCAATAGCCAACATCTGGAAGCCACCTCAATGGGCCATAAAAGGAGGCTGGAGAAATGCATCAAGGCACATGCAAACAGCCGGGTGCCACGCAGTGATCACAAAGGAGGCCCGTGTCCTGATGGAAAAAGCGGTTCGAGGCATATTATTAAGTTAAATAAAAGCAAGTTGCGCAACAAAAATCTCACTTGTAAAAATTAAAAATTAAAAAATAAAAAATAAATTAAAAAAATAAAAATTAAAAAAAAAATTAAAAATTAAATGTAAAAGTTCCCATGGGTTTGTCTCTGGGAAGCGGGACCGCGGGGAACTCCTGCCTTCTACAGGATGTATTTTTCTGCATTGTTTGGATTTTTTCAATGAGCACTTATTATTTTTGTAATTGGGGAAAAAAAGATTTTTTAAGGAAATCTGAGCACTTCTCTATGTCAGCTCTCTGAGTACCTGACTCTTACCTTTCTCAGTCATCTTAAAAAGGAGATCGTCGCTCCTTAGTCCAAGGAGGATAACTGACTCAGGGAGGTTAAATACCATGGCCAAAGTCCCCTGGCTGGGAGTGACAGAGCTGGGCTGTATCCCCAGTTCTGGCTGACTCTGAAGCCCACACTCTTTCCCCTACATTAAGCATTAGGCAGCCTTTTCTGAGGGGTCAGGGAGGAGAGAAAGCAGGAGAAAAGCAGCCCAGGCAGCTGGGCACAGGGCTGTGCCCGCCACCCCCCCCCCCCACCCCGGGACCTTGGCTGTCATGTCCTAGGAGCCAGGCCAGCTGGGGTTAGCCTGTTGGGGACAGAGCCGTCTGCCTCATTTGCAAATGCAAATTCGGGATCTGCTCCCGGCTTCAGCTCCACGCCCGGAGCTGCCCCGGGCTGGCAGGTACCCAGCCCCACCACTGACCTCACCCCCTGAGGCTGTGAGATCACTGGGCAGGTGGGCATGCACTGGGGCTCCAAATAACTTTCCATGGTGATCAACCTGTTTCTGGAAGAATTTGTCATTGAAGGTGGCTTGCCACGCTTCCAGTGACAGCCTGGAAAGGGGACAAGCACATCCACATGTGCCTGAGTTTGGACGGGCCAGTGAACACATCTAGACGTGAGATGGACCTGAGTTCAAATTCTGGCTAGGTCAACCTCTAGCTGTGTGGCCTGAGGCCAGTCACTTCACCTCTCTGGAACCTGCTTCCTCAGCTGTAAAATAGTGCTGCTAACAGTTTCCGGCAGGGCCGCTGGGAGAATTCAATGAGATAATGCATGTCAACGTTCTCCTTAAGCTAGAAGCCACCTTCCATGTGCGGGGGAGGGTTATGCGCGTGTGTGCAGGGCGCATGTGCACATCTGTGCACATGTGGAGTGAACAAAGGTCGACCCTGGCTGGACCAGAGGCCCTGCCGCACACAGTGGGCAAGCAGGCAGGGCAAACAGCTGACACTCGCGCTCATAGCCAGCTCGGGGGTTTCTGCAGCTCTGCCTGGTGGTGCGAAAGGGTGTCTCTGTGGGGGAGGATGTAGATGGAGGCCTGGCAGGAACGTGACATGTGGGTGGGAGAGAAAGCATTCGTGTCTGGCCCGTGCGGGGGTTCGTATGTGAGCATGTTTGTACCTATGGCGTCATCCGCCCGCTGAAAAGCCCTTGGTGGCTTCTCACCACATGCGGGCCGCACGTGGCCCTCAAGGCCCTGCACGTCTGTCTCACCAGGCCTCTGCACGCCGCACACCCTCTCCCTGTGACACTCTCCCCGCCCTCCTCCATCACACAGAAACCGCTCTCTTATCCAGGCTTTCTGGCGCCCCCGCCTTACACAGGGTCGAGCTGTCCCCACCCTGACCGGCCGCCCCAGAAGCCTGACCTGGGCCATCACAGACCGACCAGTTTGGTTTGCACATGTCCCAGTGTGACCTAGATCACTGTCCATCTCTCCTTCTAGAAACGGAGCTTCCTCAGGTGAAAACGGGATCTGTTTGGGGGCCCGGCACACGCTCTGCTCCGGGAGTGACCGTGTGTGTACCTAACTCTATGTTCACGACGAAGCTGTCTGGACGAGCGTCTAGTCCATGAGCATAAGTATGGAAACTATGCTCACGTGCGTGTGCATGGGAGGGGGTCATCGCAAAGAAACTCTGGCCCCGTGGATGGGTCAGATGTGGGAAAGGCCAAGGCACTCGGTGGCCAGTGCCCACACCCAGGTTGGTTGGGGGGTGGGAGGAGAGAAAGCAAGCATAGGTTCCCTGCCCCAAGCCCCTCCTAACATAGCCAGGCACGGGGTCTCTGTGACAGACCCAAGAATACTTCGGGGTAAGGAGGGCAGCCGGGTGGCACCAGGCATCCACCCCCTTCTGCTCACTCAGGGCCCAGCCCAAGCCTGGTCGTGCATGCCTGCCCACAGTGCCCACCCCTCCCCCGGACCTGCCGCGTGAGCAACAGCTCCGGATCTGAGAGAAGGTAGGTCTCCAACCCCCCTGCCTGCTCAGCTGCTGCCAGGAGGTGCTGTGGAATGTTCCAGATTTGGGGTGAGGCAAAGAATCTTATTCCTGCCTCAAAGCCTTTACGCTCACTCTGCCTTCTATCTGGACTACCCTTCCCATGGCCAGCTCCTTCCCACTTAGGCCTTGAGAGGCCCTCCATGATACTCTTAGAAAAGGGGGACCCCTTCCCACCCACCTGGTCCCTCATTACCCATCACCCACCTGAAATTACCTAATTTATCTGTAGCTCATTTTGTGTCTGTCTCCTGCCCTGGAGAGTAACCTGCACGAGGCCAGAAACCACGTCTATCAGATTTGCCTCTGGATCCCCAATTCTCAGACACTACCTGGCACACGGTAGGGACTCAGTAAGTATTTGTTGAATGGACACATGGCTAATGGAAACCATGAAAGAATCCTGTGAGGTGAAGATGGTCCCTATTTACCGGTGAGGAAACTGAGGTTCAGAGAGGTGGCGTCTCTAGTCCAAGATCACACAGCAGTCAGACCCGGTCAAGATTAGGGACTATCTGTCTCTGCTAGAAACCCAGCACATCGGAGTGTTTTGTAGCCAATCTTCCCATCGACTAGGTAGGAAAATGAGCCTCAGAGAGCGAGGGTGATGTTTCTCCAGGGCACCTGGGAGGGACCCAGGGTGTTTCGTCCCTCCTGCGGCATGTGGCTCAAAGCCGGTGCACTGGCCAGCCCTTTCCAAGTGCCTTGTCACTCCTCTCACTATCGCTGAGGTGGGGACTACCAATACCCCCACTGGACAGAGGAGGAAACCACGGGTCAGCAAGGGGAGGCCCTGCACAAGGTCACCTGGCCGGACTCCGCGCAGGCCTGTCTGGCGGCAGAAGCCAGCATTGTTAGGGCCAGTGTCCAGGCTGGTGCCCGAGGCTGGGGAGCATGCTCGTGTGCAGGCGGCTCTCACCTCCTGGCAGCTGGTGAGCCTCCAGGGGGCAGAATCCGCACAATTCTGCACTCCCTGCAGGGCCCAGCACATAAGGATGACATGACACTAACCACGATCGCCGCCATCGCTCTGGGCCAGGCCCTGGTTTTCCACCTTGGCACCCATGATCTCATTTGATCCCCACAACAATCTTCAAAGTAGCTGCTTTTGTCTTCTTCATCCTCCAGGTGAAAAAAACGCGACCCAGAGAAGTGCACCCACACTGCGCATAGCACTGGGCCGACAGCGCAGGGCAGAGAAGTTCCAGGAGCGGGGAGGAGAGCGGGTGATGGAGGCCCTGGCAGGCCTCCGCCCAGTGGTGTGGCTTGGGGGTTCAGACCCTCTGGAGCACCCACAGGGAGTCACGGTGGGGCCTGCAGGGGTGTGACCTGACGGCTATCCCTCTCACCTTCAGCTGCCAGGTCCAGTTCTGTCCTGTGTTCAGCACATGCCATCACACGCCTTTCTCTTCCATGTTGCTGCTGGGTCACCTCCTCCCTGAAGCCTCCGCCGATTCCTAGGTGTGGGGGAGGAGTCCTTCCCAGAACTCCCCATATCTTCCCAACTGATGCTATCACCCCCATTAGAACCACCTCTTTCCTCATTTCCTGCTCTGGACTGAGAACTCCACAAGCGGTGTGGCCTTGTCTATCATCTCCAATGCCATGTCACCAGGGTCCTGAGAGGGCGTCCCCACACTAAATATTTGTTGAATTAATTTGCTGAATGAGCGAATGACTGTCTTGGGGAAGACCCTGAACCGAGGAAAGTCTTTAGGGGATTTGGGAATATTAGAAAAGTCCCCTTTTAACCACTGCTTCTTAACCAAACCACCTCAATAGTGCCTGAAATTCTAGTACTAGAATCTTAATGAGTCTCTCTTTGGTTTAATGAGTCTTTTCTCTCAAAATGCAAATGCCCAGAGAAAGGGAAAACATCCACTGAGTACACACACTGGACTTATTTCATTCTGAGACTCCCGTGGGATAAGCAATACAGTTCTCATTGTTATGGACCATCTGAGATTCAGAGAGGCAAATTGCCTTCTGCAAGGCCGCACAGCAAGTAAGAAAAACTGAAGTTGGTTCTCAACTCGGGGCTGCCTAAAAACAGACCCTACATCTTTCCATGCACCACCTACAACGGGACCTGAGTCTGCTATCGTTGGGATACAGAAGCAAGCAGGGCCAACCAGACTGAGAAGCTGAGAGCAGCGAGAGCCCTCAAGGACCTCCTCTGTCTCTTCCTTGTGCCAAACGTAGGCAGATGTGGAAACGAGCCAGAGATGGGGACTCGCTGCCCAAGATCACACAGGATAATAGTGGCAGTCCCAGGAACACCACCATCTGGTGGGGGATCTCCTCTTGTCTCCTAATCTAGAGGGGCTCTTTCTTGGCAGAAGGGAGGGGTCTCTCCCAGAAGTTCCCCCACCCCCCAACACACAAGGAAATGACCTTTCTCAGGAGGGGGCATCTCTTGGGCCCATAGGAAGATAAGGGGCTTCAAGAGCTAAGCTGAATAGAGGATGAAAATGAGAAAGGGCTGGGACAAGTAGCTGTTGAGTGTAGAAACAACAGACTTGGGGAGATATGATCACTGCCCTTATCTTGTTAAAGGGCCACTGTGGACAATGGGAGGCCCCAGAGGCTACATCCAGGCTCAAGCAGCTGATTGTACGTATGGAAGAATTTTTAATATCCAACAACGGAATGGGCTCCTTTGAGGGTAGTGAACCTCCTATCACTAGGAGTGAGCAAGGAAGGACTATTCAAGGAGCTGCTCAGAGGTCAAGATGGTCTCAACTAGGGATGGTGGACTTCAAGAGATCTTGAAAATAAAACTCCATTTTTCTCAGGAAACCCCCAAAGCCTCATTCCAATACTCAAAGGGGTCATGAACCAAAAGAGGGGGCCCTTGCTAAGTGGGAGGTCGTAAGAGGGTATCTCAACAGTCTCTTCCATCTCCCAAGATTCCAGAAGGTCCAAATTCCCTGATTCTAAGATTTTACAAAGCCAGGAGTCTGAGACTCAGTCGTTCTGCATGCCAGTTACTGACATTATATCCAAATTCTTACCTTGGCTACAAACCCCTGCTCAATCTAGCTCCTCCTCTTTCTACAAACCCACCCCTGATTTTATTTCATTTTTTAGATTTTTTAAAATTTATTTTGAGAGAGAGTGAGAGAGGGTGAACAGAAAAGGGACAGAGAGAGAGAGAGAGAGAGAGAGAGAGAGAGAGAATCCCAAGCAGGCTCTGCACTGTCAGCGCAGAGCCCAACATGAGGCTTGAACTCACAAACCATGAGATCATGACCTGAGTCGAAATCAAGAGTCGGAGGCTTAACTGAGCTCCCTAGGCGCCACAATCTCATTTTCCCTCATTCCTCCAGCCATACTGGCCTCCTCCCTTTGCCAACACACACTAAGCTTGTTCCTGCCTTAGGGCCTTTGCACCTGCTGTTCCCTTGGACAAGAATGGCTCCTTCCTCCTGCTAACTCTTCCCACATCCAGCTGCTCTCATTGTTCAGGTCTTGGTTCAGATGGTTCCTCAGAAAGGTCTTCCATGACTCCCTCCATCATCCTCCGGCCTTACAGCATATCCGAACCAGATATACGAACCGGAGTTTGATATACGAACCGGAGTGTGGCTACTTAGGTTCAAATCTCAGTCTTGCCAATAGGACTTACAGGCTCTGCAACTCCTCTAGTCTCAGTTTCCTTACCCCTAAACTGGGGATAATAACAGTAGCTGCCTCGTGGGGTGATTATGAGGATTACACCCATCGATACACGGAAAGTGCTCTGGAACACAGCCCTGCACACAGTAAGATCTAGGTAGCACGAACCCTTGCTTTAAAACTCAGCACAGGGGCACCTGGGTGGCTCAGTTGGTTGAGCATCTGACTTCAGCTCAGGTCATGATCTCACTGCTCGTGGGTTTGAGCCCCACATCGGGCTCTGTGCTGACCGCTCAGAGCCTGAAGCCTGCTTCGGATTCTGTGTTTCCTCCTCTCTCTGCCCCTCCCCTGCTCATGTTCTGTCTCTCTCTGTTTCTCAATAATAAATAAATGTTAACGAGAAAATTTTTTTAATAAAAAATAAATTAAAAAAAAAAACTCAGCACAACTGGGGCACCTGGCTGGCTCAGTCAGAAGAGCATGCAACTCTTGATCCCAGGGTTGTGAGTTCGAGTTCTGTGTTGGATGCAGAGATTACTTAAAAATAAAATCTTTCAAATTCAACACGACCACTGAGTTCTCTTCTTATCCACTGACAGACTGTCTCCTCTAGTTCCTGTTTTATGGATGAGGAAATTGAGGCTCAAAGAGGTGAGATACTGGCCACACCAAGCTCTCTGAAGATCGGGACTGGGTCTGTCTCATTTTCTGCTGAAACTGCAGTCCCCAGAAACGTCCCTGGCATATAGTGGTCGCTCAGTAGTTACTTGTGGCTGAACAAATAAATGAATGAACAATGAATAAGTGACCACACTTTATCTTTGCAGTCAGGAGCTGTGCACCTAAGATTCTGTTTCAGCCTACCTCTGCCCACCCTTGCCCCAAGTGAGCCCAGCTCAGTCAAGGTCCCAGCCTGTCTCAGGAGTGGCTGTGGGGACAGGCAGGCTAATGAGCTGGGGATCAGCATCCTTGCCTCTGGCTGCAGTGGGACCCCCTCACCCAAGCTGGGCCAGGGGAATGAGGCAGGAGCTACCTTGGCATGCCTTGGGGGAGTCCCTGCCCAGAGGTGTGGTGGCAGGTGTGGGCTCAGGAAGCAGCTGCTGCCCCCCCTCATCCTGTGCTCTGCCAGTTGCCCGCCGGGGGCCTGCCCACCAGATGCATAATAGATGAAGAAGCCCAGCGGGCTGTGCCTGCCTGGCATTTCAGAGCCACTAATGAGGCCAGCCTCGTGCTTCCTGCAGCAGCACACAGGCCCCCAGGGCTTCCAGCTCAGTGATTACAGAGAGGAGCCACCTGAGGACAGGGGCCACCCACCGCAGCCCCGCACTCAGCACACACGGCATCCCAGAAAGCAAGGGCTAAAGGTATGGGCTCAGGGGCTCAAGCTGACCATACTACCAGTCTTGGTTCACCACTCACTGTGTGCCCCTGGGCCAACCACATCTCCTTTCTGAGCCTCAGTTTCCTCAACTGTAAAATGGGGAATGGGTGGTAATAGTCTCTACTTTGTAAGCTCGTATAAGGATGGAATGAAGTGATTCATTTGCAGGGCTCAGCCGAGGGCCTGAGACCCAGGAAATGCTTCATATATGGTAGCATTTCCTGGAGATATCTGGGCAACCAGATGGGCCCTCCCCATGGAATACATGGAGCTGGGCAGTGGCCTTTGTTTTGGAGGGGCTCAGAGTCAGCTCAGCCCATAATCAGAGCTCCCTCATTCCTGTGGCTTCCTCATTTGGCCAAGGTCCCTTCCTTGGCAGGAGAAATGGCTGGATTCAAGTCCAGCCCTCACCAGTTCTCAGTCTTGGTTTTGGCCTCCAAAATGGAGGCACAAAGGCCAAAAGTGTCATCACAACTGAGACCGCCATAAACAAATGCCTGGGGGGGAAATGCCTGACACATTGCTGGCACTAAATCCTTGCTGGGTCCTGCCTCCTCCTCCCAGGCTCCCAGCTTTAAGGTCCTCTTCCCAAAGTGTTTCCAGAACCCCTCCCCTGCACAACTCCAACTGGCCGTTCCCCCACCCCAACATCACTCCACCTTCTTCCTCCCCTCACCATCTGAATCCATCTTAAATGCCCAATCCTGTTAGGTCTGCAGAATCAGAGTCACCCACTGACCCACTGGCTCCTAATCCTCCCACTGGGCCCCATTATTTTGTCACACTTGTTCTGAACTTCTTCACTGCAAGTAACTTGCTGATGAGGGGCGGGGTTAGGGGAATCCAGCCATGATCACATCTGGCCTCTACCACGCCTAACTGTGCCTCAGTTTAAGCCCCAACTTCTTAATCCTTTTTAAACATTTAAAATTTTAAGAAAAATTTTTTTAGTATTCTTTACACTCAACGTGGGGCTCGAACTCACAACCCCAAGATTAAGAGTCTCACGCTCCACCAACTGAGCCAGCCAGATGCCCCTCTTAATCCTTTTTTAAAAGGGGGCAGAGGAAACCACATCTCCTCCAGGGAGCTCTCACAGCCTACTTGACAAAGTTTCAACTGTTCCACTCTCTGGCCACATTTAATTCAATTCCACAAACATTTACTAAGCATTTACTGGGTTCAGGCAGCTGTGTAAGACTGTGTGGAGGGCAGAGAGATCGGAAGAATACAGCTCAGCGTTTTGGTGACTCACACTAGAAAATGAGCCTAAGTCAAAAGTAACCCAGGGAGGGGCGCCTGGGTGGTCCAACTTCAGCTCAGGTCATGATTTCACAGTTCGTGGGTTCGAGTCCCGCGTTGGGCTCTGTGCTGGCAGCTCAGAGCCTGGAGCCTGCTTCTGATTCTGTGTGTCCCTCTCTCTCTCTGCCCCTCCCCTGCTCATGATCTGTCTCTCTCTGTCTCTCAAAAATAAATAAAAATGTTAAAAAAAAGAGTAAAAAAAAAAAAGTAACCAAGGGAACCCCCGTTCTCGAGGATCTCAGAACCTGCCTTGTGCCACAGTGTTATGTGGACACATTCAGCTGGACTGAGAGATCCAATTCAACATGTATTGAGCATCAAGTGGCTCAGAGAGGCCATGACCTGGTCACACCACTAACATGCAACAGAGGCCGATTCAAGTCCACACCTGTTAGGCTCTGAAGGCCGTGCTCTTTCCACTATCCCAGAAATGAGACTAATGTGAGGCATCATGAGCAGAGGGAGGGATTCTAAGGAGGAAAAGATGGGGAGTGGGGGTCAGGAAAGAAAACACTCAGCAAACAGTGATAAAGGTAGGCCGGAGGTGTGGCGAGGGCTTGTGGAAATGGAAGAGCAGGACATGCCAAGGGGATGGGAAAATGTGAGCAAAAGTATGCAGGCCATATTCCCATTGATCAGAAATGCAGGTCATGAAAGGGGCGCCTTGGTGACTCAGTTGGTTAAGTGTCCAACTTCGGCTCAGGTCATGATCTCGCGGTTTGTGAGTTTGAGCCCCGCGTCGGGCTCTGTGCTGACAGCTCAGAGCCTGAAGCCTGCTTCGGATTCTGTGTCTCCCTCTCTCTCTGCCTGCCTCTCTCTGCCTCTCTCTCTCTCTCTCTTTCTCTCTCAAAAATGAATCAATAAAAAAAATTTTTTTAAAGAAATGTAGGTCACAAGAGATGTGAGTTCCAGACTGGAAAGGGGAAGTGGATAAAGGCCTTGAATCACAGACCAGGAAATCATAATTAATAATCAAAGTGACCCCCATCTACAGAGCAGTAACTATATGCCAGGCACAGGCTGGGAGCTAAGCAATTGGCTTAGGAGAGCGGACCTCAGGGGTTAGCACCTTGGACAGCATCTCCAGCGAGGCATTGTGGGTAATGGGCAAATCCTGGTGATTCCAAAATCTTACTTTAGAGTTGTGTCAACGGTGGCCCAGAGAGAGGAAGGGATTTGCCAAAAGTCACACAACTGGTTAGTTGCTCTCAGTCCTGGGCCCTCATCTCGACACTTCCTTCAGGGCTCCCTAGAGAGGGCTTTCTGAGTCACTCTTGCATCTTCAAGTCTTCCCTCACGTGTCACACCCACCCTGTAGCCTAAAGGCCCTGGGACAGAGTGCTTGAGACTCTGGGCTCTGCAGTCTGGAAGGTTAAGATTCAAATCCCAGCTCTGTCCCTGAATAGCTGTGTGACCTTGAGCAAGTCACTTCCCTTCTCTGTGCATTACTGTTCTCATCTGTAATTAGAGGTTATAGTCCTTAACTCAGGGATGTGGTAAAGATTATGTGAGATGATACAGTGCAAGCAGCTAACAGTATCTGGTACACAGCAGGTGCTTAACAAGTGGCAGTTGCTAAGTGTTGGTTTTTTTTATGTTTATTTACTTATTTTGAGAGAGAGAGAGAGAGAGAGACAGAGAGAGAGAGAGAGAGAATCCCAAGCAGGCTCCATGCTGTCAGCGCAGAGCCCAACACAGAGCTCAAACCCATGAACTGTGAGATCATGACCTGAGCCAAAATCACGAGTCAACCACTTAACTGACTGAGCCATGCAGGTGTCCCAGTTGCTAGGACAGTATTACTGAAATCCTTGAAAAAAGGGTGGCATCTTCCTCACCTTTATCTGCATCTCCCTTCACCCTATCCCTGCTCTGGGCTTAGCATATGGTCTTGCACTAGTAGAGGCTCAAATTAACTGGGCCCAGCAGCAGGTGATAAAGCCCAGAGAGGGGGAGTGGCTGGACCTAGGCTGCACAGAGAGCATCAAAGGAAAATAAAAGGGCAGGCTCTGGAGCTCAGCCTGGGCACCTGTGTGTGCCTCCCACCCCAGATGTGGCTTCCTAGGGGGGCTCTGGGAGCAGGTGGGGCAGTGGTGCCACAGAGGAGTCGCCTAGCAGCTGGGGGGCACTGCAGGGCCTGGGGACCCCAGGAAGCCCCCAGCAGGGTCAGGAAGCGCGAGCTTTCCCTCTGGAGTTGAAGTGGCAGCAGGAGCAGCCAGCTGGGCCCATGTGATGCTGGTGCCAGGCAAGCTGGGTGGCACCCGCCTGCTGGGCATCAGGGATGCTGTGAATCCCGAGGTGAGGCTGTACCGCCACCCGCTGCTCTCGGTGTTGGGGAAGCTACAGACACAGCTCCCCCTCTTCCTCTGAAGAGAGGACAGCCTTGGACTTTGGCAATGGGCTGTAGGAAGGGGTTCTGAAGGCTATATATGGAGTGTGACCAGAGGACTTGGGGGGCCAGTGAAAATGTTAAAGTCACCCCCAGACCTCCCAAGGAGCCACGAGGTGGAAGGAATAGAGAAGAGAAGGAAGGAAGCACTTTCAGTGAAGGCATTCAGTTTCCAGGCCCTATTTTTTTGTGTTTTAGGTTTGTTTGTTTGTTTGTTTGTTTGTTACAATTTTACACTCTGTTAAATAGACATTTTAGTTCCCATATCACAGATGAGAACACTGAGGTTCAGAGAGGTTAGTGAATCGCTAAGGTCATCCAGACAGTGGGCAGAGCTGAGATTTAACCTGATTTGCCTGACTCCAAGTTGGCGCTCTAGAAAGAACTGTAGGAGAAGATCGGTGGGAAAAGAACGGGTAAGAGGGTCTGCCTACTCCACCACCTGGAGAGGGTGGCTGAAGGGTTGGTGGAGTCTGGTCTGTCATTATAGGGGGTGGTAATGGTTTGGGAATGTTCCCAAGGTTCAAGCAAGCAGCCCGGCCCCTCCTGAGAGCTCCCAGTACTCACCACACACTCCGGCGAGGGGTGAAGGACTTGTCCACCCTGAAACATACATAGCAAGAGGGGCAGCAGATGAGGGGGCAGCCCCTTCTCACCCAGCCTTGCCTAGCACATCAGGCCAACCCCAACTCACCCCCCACCCTCCCAGAAGGGCCTGGAGGAGGTATTGTTTCTTGGGTGCCTGATGCACTGTCATCACCCCCCATAGGCTGCAGGGGACCCAGTGTCAGATTAGAGACATGGGAAGGTACGGGGTGAAAGAGTATGGAATAAAGGCAGGACTGGGGACACAGGGGAGCAGGACCAGACTGTGGGGTAGCAGCAGAGGTGGGGCCAGTGTGGGAGGTTTTGGAACGGGTGGGGTGAGACAGTGACCACAGAAGTTTGGGGTCAGAGCAGAGATGTAGGGGTGCAGCAGGGGCCAACTTAGAGTGTTTCCAGCCAGGATTGAAGGGTGCGGATGTTTATGGTTTATGGTGGGCAGGAAGAACCCCCCTTTCCTGGCAGCCTGCCTCCATCCCAGGGCTGGAGCTCACTCACACCCACCCAGGGGACGGACGCCTGGGGATCTGAGAGCAGGAGCTCATGAGAAGCTTCCTCTCCCACCCCACCCCCGACACACACACACCCTGCCCCTCAAAGCACAGCCAGAGGAAGACCTTAAACTCCAGAGCTCAGGCTTTGTTTCCCCCAAATCCCTCTAAGTCCAGCCTCAGAGAGAGGGTGTGGACATCACCCTCTGAAGGCACCTTGGGGCTGGGAGGGCTGGACAGAGCTCCACCCTCCTGCCCAGCTGGGGGCCAAGGGGCTGGGCAGTTGTTGGGACAACAAACAACTCTTGCCTCCTGCCCAGAGGCCAGAGGAGAATGGGGAAGGGGCCCAAACTACACTCTGCCAGCTGGGGAGGCAGGCCTGGGGTCTCCTTGGGGATCAGTTCGTGATCTGCAGACAAGGAAAGTGAGGAGAGAGAGGCCAGGGCTCCCCACCGCGGCAGCCGACCAGGACTCTCAGGCTGGCCCAGGCTCCTCTCATCGCTTGGTGGCCAGCAGAGTCCCAGAGAGGGAAAGCAGCCCTCCCATCTCCCACCCCACCCGGCCTCTCTGCCAGAGTCTCTTTGGAGGCTGGGCATTCGGCAAGGGGTGGCACGTTGAACACAACCCCCGCAGCTCAAGGAGCACCTGGTGTGCACTAGCCGCATTATATGTGTGAGCTCCAACTGCCCTGCACCCCAAGGTGTGTCCTGTGTGTTTCTCTGACCACAAGGAGGCAGAGCCTGGTGGAAGGTTATGCAACTACTTGGCCGGCGGAAAGGGCTCCTGCCCCAGCCTCTCTTCCCGGTCTTCCTTCCAATTTGCCAAATCTCTGCCTAAGCCAAGAATGCCCTAACCCCCCTCTGATGTGGCCACTTGCGTCAGGAGAGACAGTGAGCCCCAAGATGGCCTGGCCACCACTCTGCCTCCCCAGCCCTAGCTCTCCAAGCTCAGTCAGGCGGGAGCCCTGGGACGAGGAGGTTCCTGCGACCCAGGTGGCACCAGAGAGGGACAGCCCAGGTGCCCCAGGGTGGAGGTGGGCATGGGCCTGCTAATAGCTTCTAGGTTCTCTTCTTCCAAAGCCTTACTGAAGCGGCCCAGCAACTTCGGAGGCCAAGTGGGGGTTCCTGCAGGGCCTGCCCAGAACCCAGTTGTGCACACACACAGGCCCAGCCGGCGGGTCCGCACACCAGTCATATGCGTAAGCGCTGTCGCGCCCTGAGCAGCCCACCGTGCCCACGCGTGCCCATGGGCTACCCGCCGGAACCCACAGGCACAAGCGCAAACACACACACTCACCACCAAAGCGCGCCCCTCACGCGCAAACCCAACCTCATGAGGACGGAGCCACCCGACCCCCCGGGCCGGGCGCGGGCGGACTCCCACCGCGCGCACACGGGCGCCCCCGCCCGGCGCACCTACCCTCCGTAGGCCCCGAAGGTGAAGCTGCGCTTCCGGCCGCTCATGGTGCCGCGCCCGCCCGCCCGCGCCGCGCCGGGGCCGCCTTCCCCGTGCCCGGGTCACCTTGGCAACTCGGGCCGCCCCGCCCCGGCCACAAGCCCCGGGATTGTCCGCGCCCCCGCGGGCTGCGGGCCAGCTGCCGGGGACCGCCGCGCGCAGAAAGGGACGCTTGTTTGCGCCGCCCGCGGGCCGGGGGCGGGGGCTTCGCGGGACTTTCCGAGCGGGGATCTCGGAGGGGGGATGGGGGGCGGACTGGACTTCCGTGGGGAAGGGACCCTCCATCCCCTCGGATCAGGGGCGCACGGAGCTGCTGACCCTCACGGGGGCGACACCCTGTTGCATCTCCCTAGACCCGTTGGCCTGTGCCGGCAGATCTGTCCCCCGCCATCAAGAGCCGGGAGCTCACAGTGGGCCGGGTCAAGAACTTGGAATCCAGGAATCCAGGGCCAAAATGGTCTTCACAGTGGGCAAGTCCTTGCCGTCCCTGCCGTCCCTGCCCTCCCTGCACCTCGAATTTCTCATGGATAAAATGGAACCACCCCCACCCCCACCCTCCCCACATGCACAGGCCCCTGCGGTGATGGAATGAGTTAATTCAGCCCAGGTCCAGCACACAAGAAATGCTTAATAAATAGCCGCTACAAGAGTCCTGCACTGTAAGTCAAAACTCTGCTCTTCCCACTAATGGATGAGTGAAGAAAGGAACAGTCTCCAGGATGCCCTTCTATTGCCCACTCTCATCCCCCTCTCCTAAGTGCCCCCCCCCGCCCGCCGTAGAGGAGGAGGAGCAGGGGGGCAGGAATGGAGATGCCCCAGTAGGTTCCCTCCCTCAACCTTCCGAGGAGGCACTGTGCTGAGTCTTGAGTTGTAGAGCAGCACACTCACTCACTCAAACAAACACTCTGAGCCCCTCCTCTGCCTGCTGCACACCCAGGACTCACAGGCCAGTGCTCCACCCTGCAGGAAGCAGTCTCTCCCACCCCCAACTAAAGATGTGTCAGGAAGCACCGGACACTTGTCCTGCCCCGAGGACTCACCCACCCCTTCCCGAAGGCCCACTCTGGTCCCCGGAAGAGGGAGGGATTACCCCAGGGAGGCCCTCAGAGCCTTGAGATTTTCTGTGGGGTTTTCTGATTAAGGGAATGCACAGAACAGACGGAACAGATGCGGTGGGGGAAGGAGGGTGGGGAGGAAGGATGAGGAGGGTACAAGCATAGGGCAGGGAGTTAGGGTAGGAAGCGTTCTTCACAAGCCTTTCAGGAATGGTCCCGCCCGGGCCCTGGGCCAGGGCTGTTAGCCTCAGCTTCCCCTGGGAAATGTCTGTCTGGTCTGGGTATCGACCTTCACAGTTAGCCTCACTCAGGCAGAGGGAGGTGGTGCGCTGGGGCTCCCCATCTCAGACATGGAGAAACTGAGACCTTGGTTCAGAGTAATCCCTTCCCTTGGGGGGTCGGGCCCCAGCTCCCCTCTCTGCCCCCGCCCTGGGCCCCTTCTGTCTGCACACTCAGATGGGCACAGGAGCACTCAAGAGCCCCTTGTGCAGAGGCCACGCAGGGCAAAGGAGATTTCCTGGTGCCTAGAACTATCCCCTTTGTTTGGTTTTCAGAAGAGCGTCTGGCTCCCTCTTGGCAGGGTGCTCTGGAGCCAACGCTGGGCCTCTTCTGCTCTGGGCAGGCCCACGGATTCCTGGGTGGAGGGCCCAGCCCAGGCCAGTGTAGGAAGCCCACTCCTCACAGGGCAGTCCAGCAGGACTCCCGAGGGGCAAGCCCTAGGAGCACAGAGGCTGGCCTAAAGAGGAGGAAGTCTTCCCTTCCTAAGCACTAGCAGCAGCAGGGGTGCCCAGAGAGCTGGGAGAGACAGAAGACCAGGACCTGGGCCTGGGCCATGGCGGGGTATACACAGAGCCAGGACTGGGGCCCCAAGACTGCAGGCCTTTCCAGGCTGCTGTACCCCCTTGGACATGGCCCTCAGCTTCATCAGGCTGTCTTTTCAGGGGGAATGATTCCTGAGTGGATTCTGCATGTCCACTTGGCAGGGTGGCCAAGCAGTCTCCAATGTGCCAAGTTTCCCAGCCGGGCCTGGCCCCCGGGAGGCCCTGCTGGTGCCGGGACAGTGGGCCCTTGAGAGGAGTTGTGGGGGCTGCAGGATTCCCACCAAAGACAAAGAGCCCAGTGTGGGCTCCAGCCTCTTGGGTTCTGACCAGCTGCAGCTGCCTCACTGGCAAGAACTGGGGGTGGGGTGGGGGTGGGGGTCATGTCCCCTCAGCCAGGGATGCACAGGACACTCCCTGGCCAGCTTCTGATCCCTCCAGCAACAGCAGCATTTAAATGCACTTTTTAAACCTGCAAGACCACTTCTGAGAACTTACCCTCTGCCACATCGCAGCGTGTAAGCCTGAAGAGGAATGGCCAAGGACAAAGGGACAGGGAGGCAGGTGCTTAGATCTTCTTCCTTCAACTTGCCCAGGGTTCAAATCCCAGCTCTCCCACCTGTCAGCTGTGTGACCTTGGGCAAGCCGCTTAATCTTTCTGTGCCTCACTTTCTTCATCTGCAAATGGGGTTTATGACAAAAATAACAGTACCCATTTCAAAGGGTTTTGCCCACGATGAACTACGTTAGTAGTTCTAAAGCACTGCAGATAGTCTTTGAAAAGCATGTGTTTATTAAATAAAACACTGGCTGCAGCATTGTTTTCCATTAGGCTGAACTACACGAAGTCACCATTTTTGTAGAGTTAGTGAAGATTTGTTAGTAGGAGTTCCAAAGCAAACTAATGGCCATCCAGAGGGAACTGGATAAATAAATTAAGGTCCTCTTATACCACACAGCTGTCGGAAAGAATGGGGCAGATCTATGTGTGGGCAAGTGAAATCCCCCCAAGACAGACATACAGACACACAGACACACACAGAGGCAGTGCAGTAAGGGCGTAGGCACTGAGGTGCTGGACCAGGCTCTGACACTTCTTAGCTATGTGCCCTCAAACACATTATTTAGCACCCCCCAGACATCTGGCCTCCACTGAGAACTCAACAGTCTCAAGTCAGCACGGACCCAGTGCTCCCTGACTGGCACTGGGAAGTCCTTGCCATCTCTGAGGTGGGACAGAGTTCTCTTCTTCCCTTCCCTCCAGCCTCTCGCCTAGAAACCAGAGCCAGGCTTCGTGACAGGGTTCAGGCCCTCCCTTGGTGGAAGCTTCCTCTTCTGGGCCTCCTAGATTTATACCCAAATTGTTCAAACAGGTGCCAGACTGTGCGAAGGAGGAGGAAAGGGTGCAGAGCTCCCTTCCCAAGTTCACCCCTGATTGAACTCTAGGATTTCCACCTACCTGCCTCCAACTCCCCCTTCTCAATCCTCAGCAGGGAAACGTAAGGCCATAGGGAGGGGCAGATGCCTGGGAAGATCTCCAGCCCAGGCTCCAGATGGAGCCGGTGGGGTCAATTCCTGTTTCCCACTCAGGATATCTGTCTGGGACCTCCTGGGCAGGAGGCAGGGCGGTCCTGGGCTTCCTGCCCAGCCATGCAGCCTCCTGTGTCACTCTGCACTAATCAGCTTTCCTCCCTGGGCCTCAGTTTGCTCATCTGTTAAAACACCCACACTCACTTTGATGGGTTAAAGACATAATAACGGAAAAATGCACTTGCCTTTAGAGAATTCCATGGACTCAAGGCATCATTATCCTTAGCTTGTGGCTTTTCTAGCCAAGCCACACCCACCCAATCCCAAAATGCTATAAACCCTGACCTCCCTCCCAGAGGAGTCTCCTGGGGGAGTCCCAAGGCCCTGTGAAGGGAGGACGCTGCTTGGAGAGTAGGTTGCTGACCCAGCCATCCCCTGTCCTGGTTCTGAGACCTCTGTCTCATTCAATGGCCTCCTGAGAACTCAAAGTGTCCCATCAGACACCAGGACAATCCAGCCTGGCAGAATGACCAGAATAAATGCCTCCACTCCAGACCCCCACCATTGAGGATGTATCTCTGTTCACCATATAGACCAGGTGCCTGGAAGGTCCCTGAGAGCAAAGCCCTTCTGGAAACAAACACAACCATAGGGTATTTCTTTCTCCCTTCAATCACTCAACAAATACATACTGAGCACCTACTGTGTTGGTGATGCTGGTCAGGCACGAGTGACAGAGGATGAATAAGACAGACAACACTGGTGGTAAGGCTGCATGCACACCTGCACAGCAATTTCACCAGGTCACACATGCACTTGCCCTTGTACTGTGCGCAGAGACATCTAACGTGCACCTATAGAGATCACATCAAGATCAAATGCATGCAGACATGCTTGCATAAACGTCAGTCCCTATGTTGCCAAGCACCCCCATACACGTACACAAAGGTCACATCGAGCTTACACACAGGCCCCAAATCAGTGTGCACTCACCTACTGACTGTGGCTGCATTTGTATACACATTGTGTGAACACAAACCAATGACTACAGATTCATGCACAGAAATCACATAATGCTTACATTATGCTCACACAATATACACACACAGACTGTGTGCATACACATATCACACACACACACACACACACACACACACACACACACACACACACGGTGTGACCAGCTAACTACTGGAAGAAATAGAGGTTGGAGAGAGAATGGTTTTGGGGGGGGGTGGACAGGGGTGGTCCAGAGGCATGCAATTGCTACATCTCCAAGGAGCAAGGAGGTTGAGGCCCCTCTCACACATTATAGGCTGGAATCCAGCCAGCCTCCCTCTCCTACCCCCCAGCTAATGACATGGCCCTCTCTGCCCATTTTCAGGGGCAGATAGGCTAACTGGAAGGAAGACTGTTTGTTGCCCAGAGCTCCACCCAGGGCAGCTGGGCTGACCAAACCCCGTACTGGGGGCAGGAGACTTGGGTTGTGGCCTCCCCCCACTCTGTTGGTCACTCACGTTTCCTAGCACAAAACCCTACCCACTTGGAGCCTCCGCTGGTGCATCTTTAAGATGGGGGACAGGATGCCCTGACAATTCTCTAAAGTGCCAGCCCTTCCCATCCAGCCAGTCTGGGATTCTGCGAACCCCTCTTCACCTGGCCAAGGTCCCCACCATGACAGCGGTTCTCAACAGGGGTGGTTCTGCCCCCTGAAGGGCATTAGAGAAATACATGGGGGGTGTTTTTGCTCGTTAGCAATTACTAGAGAGCACCACTGTCCTTTAGTGGGTAGGAGCCAGGAGAGCTTTGTCAGGACAGTCCCACCTGAAGACCTGTCATGCATCAAATTCCTTCCAGACATTCATGTGGGTGAAAAGCCTGTTTATCCCCTCCTAGAACCTAACTCTGGTTTACATGCAAGTTATTTTTTAGTGTGGGTTTAATACATACTCAGTCTTCCAAAGATGCAACTACTGAAGTCATTCTGAGCTAGAAATCAGGTATAGCGATAATATTTTTCGGCCCTTAAATGTAAAGATTACATATACATGTTACATAGGTGCAAGCATCTGGTTACCCCATTAGGTCCTGTGGCGTTATCATGCCAAGGTATTTAGCTATGGAAATAGAGGGGTTTTACTTCTCTTAGGGCAACACGTTGTTTGGCTTTTGAAACAGGTGTGTAGGTAGGCTTATTATCTAGGAATGCCATTATGAAAATAAAGAATGCGCTTTTAAATAGTGTTCTGAATCGTGCCTGAGAAGTCCGCCGCGGTCCCGGACGCCCTCAGCTGGCGATCACAGGAACTGCAGGGTGAGGGCCTGGCAGGCTCCAGCACCAGGGACAGCGCCCCGGGACAGCGCCCTGGGCGTCTCTCCGGGGTGGGGCGGAGGGGGGGTACCCTGACGACGCCCGGAAGAACCATCTTGTTTTCTCGGCTGCGCATTTGCCACCACCAGCCCCACGCACTCCTCACTCCTCTTGTGCGGAGGTGGCCCCAGACCCTGCCCTCTCCCTTCTTCCTAGCGCGAACTGCCGCGCCTCTCCTGACCCACAATGGCACACCTGCGCTCCACAAAGGCGGCACCTGTGCCGCCGCCCACCCTGTTCCCGCCGCCTCCTCTCCCCGGGACCCGTTCTCTCGGTGTGCAGATCACAGGGCCGCACCTACGCGCTCTGGGACCTCTTTGATCCCCACAAAAGCCCCATGAGGCAGACCATGCAAGAGTTATACGTCAACCATGACTGATGGGGAAACTGAGGCTTGTAAACAGAGCAGAGCCAGCTTCTGACGCCCCCTCAAGACCTCAGCCACCATCACACATGCATGTGCCCCACCTCAGTAAGAGCAACGACGAGTTCCCGAGGCCCTGTGCCTCGCACTTTGGTTGGTTCAGTCTTAATGACCACCCTGTAAATTAGGTGCAATTATCACTCCCCATTCACAGACAAGGAAACGGAGGCCCTGAAGGGCTAAGCAGCTTGCCCCAGGGTTAGTAGAAGTAGAAGTGACTGTAAAGACCCTCTGAGGTCTTAACTCCTCTGTGAGTCACTCTCAGGGACACTCCTGCCATGAAAAAAAGCCCTTCGAACAGCGCATGCTGCCTTGCCCTGAGGAGCCCTGAGAGCCTCAGGATGGGTGGGGTGGTTACACTGGACTCCTGACCCCGTCACAGAGGAACTCCTATCTCCCTGTCCTTACAGAATTTAGCCTCACAAAGCACTTCCCTAAGGCATACAGTAGGTGCTTAATAAATACTTGCTGCTTGGCTGAAGTCCTGCCTTCCACAAACCAGGTTTCTAAATGCAAAACCACACAGCCTGAGCCCAGAGCCTGGACACAGAGCAGGCAGAGTGAGCCACGGGGTAAGCGTTCAGGCATGAGACCGGACAGAGCAGGGCTCCAGCTCAGGGCCGAGCTTGTGTGACCCTAAGCCTCAGTTCCCACATCCGGAAAATGGAGATACACTAGCTGGTAGCTCACAGAGCTGATGGCGAGCCTTAAAAGAGGTGATGCACACAGACAGGGAACTTGGCACAGTGCCTTATGCCCGTGGAGGGTTTGCACGGTAGTGGTGGCTAATTCCACTGTCAGCAGTCTTCTTTGGGATGAACAAAATCCAGAAGCCCCTGCTGAGTCATGCCCCCATTTCCACAGGGTAAATCAGGCTGCAACTACACCACAGGCAAGCTGGAGGACAAAGAAAGAGGCTGACAGATGCACAGTCTGTGGCTGGATGGGGGCAGGAGGAGGGGAAGAGGCAGCCATACTGCATGAAGGGGGCAGTTTAGGAGTGTTTGGAGACTTACAATCTCATTGCCTAATCTCTGACTCTCAATTCCCCGCCTCAGACTCCGGGTCAGCTCCCTGGTTTCCTCAGCATGGTAGGTACTCCATCAATGCGCAGTGAATGAATGAATGATGTCCTAGTTTGGCTATGAACAAAAAGAAAGATAAAATCTATTTTATTCCTATCGTATTACACATAGGGGTTGACCCTGGCATGGGTTGGAGTCAGATGGACCTATGTTTGAACCCTCACCTCTGTCACTTTCTGGTTTGTGACTTCTGGCCATTTTCATAACCTCTTGAAACCTCAGTTTCTTCATCTGTAAAAGGGATGGCAATAGGGTTGTTCTTAGGATTCAGTGTCAAGGGCTCAGCCCTGGCATACAGTAGACATTCAATAATTAGGGACCGTCTTTAGTACTGTTACTGGCCATGTGCTAGCACAGCCATATACTAAGTCATGAGACCTGGGTCCTAGGCCCAGCTCTGACACTGGCTCATTGTGACTATGGGCGGGTCCCCACCCCTCTGGGCCCAGTTTCTTCCTCTGTATAATGAGGGCTCTCCAAGGCACCTTCTCAGTCTCATTTTCTGGGGCGGCCTGGCATGTCGGGCGAGAGGCCTCCAGGGAACAGCTCTGCCCCTCAGTCTATCACTCTTGGCATGGAGACAGAAAGTGTGTTCCCAAGACAGAAAGAAAGATGGGCATCACTGGGAGACCCAGAGCTTCACCTGATACCTGCCCCCTTCCCACCTCCACACTTCTCAGAACAGAACCAGCCCCCCTAGACATGGCCCCCTGCCCTGCCCCTAATGAAGAGGCAGTCCTGGAGGCATACCACGTGGACTCTGGGCCTCCGGGGTCCCAGGATGCCGCAATGGGCCCAGGAGAAGAAGAGATCTGGGTTTGGAGTCCAGTACCAGAGCTAGCTGCGTGCTCTCGGGCCCATCTCTCGGTCACTCTAAACCTCAGTTTCCTCAGCTGCCAAGCAGGGAGGCGAATAACAACCACCACCCGAGTTCCTCCAGCCTCAAGGTCCCTGGCGTGCATAAAAGGCAACCCAGATGTGAAAGCCCTTTGTGAATTGCTTCCATCAGGCATAATCATAATAATTATTATCTGTAAAACAAGGGGGTTGGACCAGCTGATCCCACGGGCTCCTCTCCAGCTCTGATGCTGAGGATTTCTCGGTTTCCAAGCTGGGAATGCATGCAGACACAGGCCAGGAGAAGCCAGGGTCTGTGGGATTGTACCCAGGAGCCTCTGCAAACAAATCTCCCCATTCATTCATCCCTTTCTCCCTACCCAGCCTGGGTGCTGAGCCCCAGGGACAGGTCACAGGGAAGAGGAAAAGGAGGGAGGAGGACCTAGGAGGTCCAGGGCCATGTTCTCAAGGTGTGGGGACAGCCCCAGAATGTGTACCCCATCCCTGCTCCTGCCCAGAACTATCCCTCCATGGCACCCTCCCCTAACCCCATCTAATTCTACATGCAGTAGGCCAAAGTGGTTAAAAGTGGAGTCAGACATCCTTTAATTCAAATCTCAGCTCCGGCCACATACCAGCTGGGTGACCTTGGGCGGGCTATTTAACCTCTTTGAGCCTCAACGGGCCCAATAACGGTTACTCTGAGGATTAAACGAGATCCACAAAAAGTGCTTAGCATTGAGCCCCACATCTGTAAGTACTCAATTAATGTCCCCCACCTGTGTTCTGTCACTCAGCCTCTATTCTGCTTCTCCCTTGCCAGAACCTTCCTGGAATCCCTGAGCTAGTCCCCACCCTGGCGGACGCGGGGCAGGCCCCAACAATGTAGCATGAGGGCAGGGGTAGGGGACAGGTCCCAGGTTTCCCTGACCATCAGAGGACCACAGAGAGCCAGGGAGGCCTGGGGGCCTGCCTGGTGACGAGGGGAGGTGAAGGCCCTGCCCCAGGGGCTCTGTGCAGGCCTGTTTCTGGGAGCTTGAAGCCCTAGAGGAGGGACTGAGAGGGCACCCATATGCACCCGGAAACGCTCCAGTATCTCAGGTGGAAGCAGGTGGTGAATGGGACGAGGCTGGGGCCCACACACTCAGAGCTTTCAGCCCTGTGGTATCCATCGAGTGCTGCCAGAGCTGGCATGAGGGCCTGCAGCGGTCTGCCAGGAGCGGACGGTCTCTCTTTGGACCTCCAAGATCAGGAAGAGGCAGGAGGGTTGGAGGCTTGCCCCCCGCCCCACCAGCTTGGGCCTTGTCCCGGCAGTCCCTTGCAGGTAGATGACACACCCTAGTTTTGAGAACAGAGAAATCGGGGCCACCTCAGCAGTTCTGGCACTGAGCATGCAAGCAGCACAAGAGAAAAGTTCCCAAGGTCACCTTCCATCAGCCACCTCCACCCCATCCCAAAAGCCCTAACTCAGAGGAGTAGGACCTTGGAGAAGGCTGCCCTCTGAGCTGGGCTTCAGGATATATTTCCCTCACAGACTTGGGGCCACACTCAGGAGCAGAGCAGATGTCTCCCCCTTCCATTCCCCACAACAGCCTGGTTGTGGCAGGCAGGTGGCTCCTGTGGCCTTGAGCAGGTCACTGCCTCCTTGGTAGCTCAGGAGTCTGTCCTCACCCTCCGAACACCCCAAATCCCAGCTGCCCCAAAGCCTCGGGGGAGCCTGGGGAACAGGTAGTTATAAGAAACAGCACGAGTCCCCCAGAGACACAGCACACCTGAGCCTTCTATAGCACGGTCACCAGCTCAAGTCTCATTGGAGCCACATTAAGAAAGGCAGAAACTGCATCCACCCATTCTACAGATGGAATGGGGGCCTGAAGGGGTCAGCGACTTGCCTGAGATCACCCGGCCAGTGGGGTGGGGTCAGAGGGGGAACATGGGTCTGCTGACTTCCAGCACAGATGGCAATCCCCTAGTTCCCTGTTCCCTGAGCAGTCGGTGCCCTGGTCCTCTCGCCTGTCCCGGCGATGGACAATGCTCCCTTGGCACACACCAGGAAAATGAGACTCAGGCAAAAGGGCAATGGAGCCATCCGTACGCAGAGGGGCAGGGCAGAGAACTGTGCCAGGCTAGTTCCTTCTTGTTGACTGGTGACCAGGTACCCACGGCCTGCCCATGGAAGGTTTGGCCAGTCCCTCTGATAGTTTCCCCATTGGCTTTGAGGGAAATGCAAACCCCTCGGTCTGGCATTCAAGGCCCTCAATAAGCTGACTCCAGTTCATCCCTACACACACCTTCCCTACACACTGACGCCGAACCAGTATCCCGATGTCCACCTCTCATGCCATAGCCAGTCACACCACCAGAAACACCCCCACCCCCTAGCACTATGCAACTCCTAATTCCACTACTAGCTGCCGTCACACTTACTGCCTGCCTACTGTGTGCCAGGCACTGACTCCCCAAGGCGGGGACACTACCCATCTCACGTGAGAGCAATGCCAACTGCCTTGGCAATATGAAGTTATGGAGAAAATTCCCACTACCCAAAAACACTGAAGAAAAGGCTTGTTTTTTCTTGCTGTAATAAATAAAATATTTGAAGTTTTTAAAATAGATCTTTCTTCATGTTTTTCTGGTGTTTGTTTTTCCTTCTGCGCATTCCTATCTCTGAGTGCAGCTCTGTGTTTTTCAAAGCAGCTCCCAGCCATCATGTCTGATCTGCACAAACAATGCTCCCAGGTAGGCAGGCAAACAAGGGCTCATCATTCCTGTTCCATGGAGAAAGAAAGGAGGCACAGAGGGAGGAAGTGACTTGTCCAAAGTCACACAGCAGAGACTGGACTTGGATTCCTGGCAACTCCCAGCCCATCTCCTTTCAGTCCCCAACAAATACCTACCACGAGCTGGGCACTGCCTTGGGTATTTGCCTATATTAGTCTCCTTAACCTCTGGAACAGCCCCTTCAGGCAAATAGAGTGGGTGGGTCTGTACTTTACAGATAAAGAAATGGGGGCTCAGAGAGGTAGGATAACTTGCCCTAAGTTGTACAGCTGTTCAGTGGCAAAGTGAGATTTGAACTCAGGTCTTCTACTTCCAAAAGGCTGCCCGGGGGAGGGCGTCTCATGTTGGCCGAGGTATTGACTAGTGGAGTGGGCACATCACTGCACCTCTGTGAGCCTTACCTCCTCATCCGAAATGTGGCCACGGTAACATCACACTGGGCTGTGGAAGGGGCCAAATGATGCCACACCCAGCTCATCTCAGTTGTCCCTGGTGCCTGTCCCCCCCCGGGGACACACCACACGCTCAGTAAATGCTTACCAAGTGTGCCGATGAGGCTCCAGCAGGAGCATTAAAGGTTTGGCTCCCTTCTCCCAGTGGGACCTCCCTGTTTTGGGGTGTCTCTCCACGAGCACCCCTGTGTCTCTTCTCCCTTCCTCCTCTCTGAGTCACTGCCTACAAGTTGCTAGTCTTCAGCCCTAAAAATAGAGCACATTTTGGGGCATAAAAATACCTACAGATGTAAACTACAGCTTCAGCCCCCTGCCCTCAGGTCCCGCTCTGTTGACCCCAGGATGGCCATCCCAGGGAGTCCCAGGACTGGTGACCCCTGCTTAACCTAGTAGGGACCTAGTTTTCAATCTGTCAGGAGGCCTTAGGCAGCAACACCCCTTTGCCCCATGATGTCCAGCAGAGCCAAACCTCCTTTCCTCGTTGGCACACGGACTGCCACCTCACACCTCACGCTCCCTGGCCAGGCTGAGCTGGCTCCCAGAGCTGGAGAAGGGCCCAGAGAAGGGGAATGATTTGCCTGGGAGGCACAGCCAGCAAGAGGCATGGCCAGGCCTGGACTAAGAACCAGCACCCTGGCAAACCTCGGATGAGTGCCCAGACGAGAACAGCAAAGCCCAGAGCCCCTCGCTGCCGCCTCCTAGCACCAGTCTGCCCCGGAGACTGTATCAGAGCCCACAGAAGCGCCTCTCAGAAAGCCGCTCTCCAGGGAGCAGGATACAGCCAGGGTGCCAGGGCCCAGCCTGGCAGAGGCTCTCAGAGGATTCCCCTCCCTGCACACCAGCTGGCCCCTGGCCTTGCTGGGAGGGCAAAGCAGAAACCAGGACTTGGCAAGCTTTCCCGGTGAAGTGGCAAAGGGAAGGGAACCCCGGGGCTGCTTGGCCTGGGGTGGGTCCTGTCTCAGGAGGGGCCTGTGGAGCAGCACCTTCAGGGACAGCAGAAGGGCATCAGGCGCCCGGCAGGTGTGGGGGGAGGGGCAGGAGGGGAGTACGTGGAGGGGGAAACACCAGACACTCTCCCACTACTCTCAGGGCCAGCCAAGCTGGGTTCATGTGAAGCAGAAAAGGAAGGGGAGGCTTTTCTGGGCGAGGTCAGAGGGGCCTCTGCCACCCCCTCCCGGGGTGATGAGGAGGTCACGTCCCACACACAGGAAGCTGATGTAAGGCACACGTGTGTGCGCCCGTGGTGGCCCGGGTGTGGGTGGGTGCATGTGCATATCTACCAGGTTAATTTTTAAGGGCGTGGGGCTCTCGTGTGCTCTTTCCTGTGTGTGTCTGGACCACGCATGTGCCCAGCGGGGGTTAACAGAAGCAGCTATCAGTCTGATGAGGGCTTCCGAGGAGACTCTTCTTGCTAACAATGACCTCCATCTCTGTGTGTCCATGTGCTGGCTGGCGTGTCTCTTGGCGTCTGTAGTGTCGGTCAGAGCTGGGGGCGGGGGTCTCGGCCTGCGTGTGCCCGTGTGTTCCTGGGTTTGGGGCTCGGGTATTTGTGAGTCGAACCATGTGTTTGTTTGTGTGTGGCTGTGCGCAGGTCTCGGCTGTCTGTGCAGCATGTGTGACTGCTCAGCGGCCTCTGACGGCCAGGACAAAGGCCTCCACAGACAGGTGTCGTGGAAGCCAGACCTGCCCCAGGAGTCCTCAAAGGGCCTCTCAGCTCTGGAACATGACAGCCGGGCAGCGGGTGGGGCCGGGTGAGAAGGGGCTAAAGTAGAGCCTCAGGGCTCCCTGTGCAGACGCTGAGGGTCCCCAGGCCTGAGCAGTAGAGACTACCCCCCACCCCAGAGCCAGAAAGGAGAGACCCTCTGCATTTCAAAAAGCCAAAGGAAGAATCCTTTTTGTCTCACGTAGGGGGAGGGTGCAGAGAGCCAGGAGAGGGGTCTCCTGAGGCCCCTGCCAGGCAGGCAACCCGGCACAGAGGGAAGAGGAGTAGGCTTTGCCCAAGGAAAGCTGTGAGTCCCAGGGTGGGAATACCATCACGGCTGTGGAAAGGGACAGCGGAGCAAGCAGGGGGCTGTGGGAGAGGAAGAAGGTCTGAGTTCTGGACCCTGAAGAAAGTGGAGGGGTTCCCCTCAACCTGCCCCAGCTTCCACACCCCCTCCAGACGCACATCCACCTCCCCAAGCAGGTCACCTGTGGACCACTCCCCACAGGTGGAGTGAGGGACAGAGAGGGAGACACAGCATCTCAAGCAGGCCCCAGGCTCACACACCCCGCCCACCCACCCCCAATCCACCTAGATCAGGAGTCAGAGAGTTGATTCAGCTCTGGCAGAAGGTGGCTCCATGACCTTGGGCAGTTTATTTAGCCTCTCTAAGCCTCAGTTTCCTCATCTGTGCAATGGAGACCTCAGTGTGCATGCATGCATAGATTCATACGCGCGCACCCCACGTGAAACACTGCTGTGCATAGGGAAGGTGCTCACGCCACCTGCGGATTAATTGTTACCTAGAATCCTTTCTGAGGCCATTAGGGCACTCCTCCGGATCCCCAACTGCTGGGGGACTCAGAGTGAGGCTGAGGTCCTGGATGGAGAAATGGGGAAGAATCTCTGGGACCAGCTGGGCGGGACCACCCCACCCCCATTCAGCTGCTGCCCTCTCCCCATTCAGGGTCAACTTTGGCTGACGTTTCCTCCCATTACTACAAAACAGACCCTTCTCCCCGCCAACTTCTTCCAGACACCCCGGGGAAGGAGGGACCATTGCCCTCGGGCAGGGTGGGCTAAGAGCTTGGGACTCAGCTCCCTTTGGGGAGGAAATGACACCTCCTACTTCATTCCTCCTCTGCCTTCTCTCCGGGGCTCTGTCCTGACCCAGCTTCTCCCCGCGGCCCTTCCTGCTGGCCTCTGACTACAGCGAGGGAAGGAATGAAGAACGGGGACAGATGCCAATGTGCCATGTGTGAGGGGTGGGCTGTCCTTCTTGGTGCCACCCCCAGGCCTGTGCTATGACCCCAGCAAGGACTCGAGGGTCACGCACAGGTTGGAGGTCTAACCACCACAGAAGGAGAGAGCTCGCCTCCTGAGCCGGTGTGTGTGTGTGTGTGTGTGTGTGTGTGTGTGCGCGCGCGCGCGCGCCCGCGCGCCCGCGCGCTAAGCCCAAGCCCAGGCGCCCCAAGGCTGGCACCAAAGCGTCTGCGGGGCGCGGGGACCGCCCTGTGGATTCCCACCGCGTCCTCAGATCCTGCGGAGCCCGGGGAGGGAGGCGGCGAGGGGGCGCTCGACTGCGTGACGCGGGTGCCCTGCTCCGCGGCGGGTCTGGAACAGGGGCGGAGGGAGCGCGCTCTGTCCCCGGGGAGGCAAGGACATCACCGCCCTCTCGGCTCAGGGTCGTTGCCCCTGAGCCTCCCCCCCACCCCCACTTCCCTCACTGAGGACCGGAGCGCCTCCTCTTGGGGGGCGTTAAGGCCCCGGGGTCCCTGCCCAGGGATCGAGGAAACGCGCCCAGTTCTCCGCGTTCCCTCCTCGGCACCCAAGGCGCCCCCTCCCCAGGCAGAAGGCAGGCGGGACTCCCACTCACGCAGGGGGGTGGGACCCGCGCCCCCTCAGCGGCGGCCTGGGCCGAGCCCGGCAGGCCCGGGGGGGGGGGGTGCTCAGCCGCTTCAGCCCAGGCCTGCCCCCCACGCCCGCCTCCAGCCGCGGCCAACCCGGCCCGCGCCCCCTCCCGCCGATCCTCGGGCCCCGGGTCCCCGCCCGCCCGCCCGTGCGGGGTCCTGGCGGCGGGCCAAGGGGAGCCGGGGCCGTGCCTTCCCCGTCCCCGGGCCGCACCCGGGCGGGGCGGACTCACCCGCGGGCCTGGGCCGGGCGTCCTGGGCTCGGCACTCCGGTGCCCGCGGCAGCCGCTGCAGCTCTGCTCGGACGCGGCTTCGCGTTCGCCGCCGCCGCCGCCGCCGCCGCCGCCGCAGTTCGGGGAGGGGGGCGTCACGTGACCGCGGAGCGCTCCTTCCCCGGCGCCGCTCCCCCCGTCACTGCGGAGCCCGAGCCGCGGGCGAGGGAGCGGGAGCGGCGGAGGCCCCCGCCCTGCCGGCCCCGGCGCGCCCGTCGCCCCTCACGGCGGGTCCCGGCGGCAGGCACTCTATGTCCCCATTTTGCAGAGGGGGAAACTGAGGGCCAGTGAGTGCAAAGACTGGCTCAAGCTTACGTGGCTGGTCTGTGGCAGGGCCCCGGGCGAGAACCCAGCGGTCTGGCCAATAACCCACGCTCCGAGGGGGAGACGGACGGCTTCTGGGGCAAGTGGGGACTACTTGGGAAAGGTGCGGGACACGCCCTAGGCCCCGCGTGTCTGGGGGGTGGGGAGGAAGGAAAAAGTGCTGGGTTAGGTGGGCCAGGAGGCTGTGCCCCGACAGCACGTCCTCTGCACCGGGGAGCTTGGTGTGAGTCCTCGAAGGAGCCTCGTGGTGACCATCCCGCCCTTAGCCGGTTAGCGGGTCTTGGACATCCTCCCTGGACTCGGCAGCTCGCTCCCCACTCCCAGCCTGACCCGGACCCGGGGAGGCGAGTCCCTGGCCTCTAAAGAAGAAATGGAGGGACAGAGCAGGAGGCTGCTGGGGTGGAGTTGAAAACCCAGGCAGAACAAGGCCACAGGGAGCACTTGAGTCTGCCTGCTGAGGCGGAGAGGGTAAGAGATTTCCCCAAGGTCACATGCAAGTCAGCAGCTGCCTCTGGGCCTCTAGGAGGGGACTCCACTGATGTCACACATCTCCCTCTCTTCTCCACAGGGCTCCTTGTCAGGGGGGTAACGGCTAGATGAATGGAGGGGACAGGCAGTGTGTCCACAAGGCCAGAGCTCTGGGGGACAATGAATGAGGGTATACTTGGCAACCCCATGATCACGTCCCATGTTACTTACAACACTGTTAGAGGAGATCTTTGAGACCTCTGGATCTCATTCCCATGTTCTTTTTTTTTTTTTTTTAATTTTTAATGTTTATTTTTGAGAGAGAGCAAGAGACAGTGTGAGTGGGGGAGGGACAGAGAGAGGGAGACACAGCATCTCAAGCAGGCCCCAGGCTCTGAGCTGTCAGCACAGAGCCCAACGTGGGACTCAAACTCACCAACCATAAGATCATGACCTGAGCCGAAGTTGGACACCCAACCCACTGAGCCACCCAGGTGCCCCCTCACTCTCTTGCTCTAATAACTGGGGAAACTGAGTCTGCAAAAGAGTTAGAGACAAATGTCCATCTCATCAAGCTAGTAGATCAAGCCAACGGGACCCTCAGAAGTCGGAGTCTAATAGGCCCACTTCACAGGTTAGGGAGGACTCAAGTTTTGTATTTATTTATTTAACTTATTTTTTTTAAGTTTATCCTTATTTATTTTGAGAGAGATGAGAGCAAGCAGGGGAGGGACAGAGAGAGAGGGAAACGGAATCCCAAGCAGGCTCTGTACCATGAGCCCACACGGGGCTCTCTCCCACAAACTGTGAGATCATGACCTGAGCCGAAATCAAGACTCCAACGCTTAACCGACTGAGCCGCCCAGGCGCCCCTCAACTTATTTTAAAAGTTTTTAAATTTATTTTGAGAGAGAGTGCGCATGGGCGGGGGTGGGGGAGGGGCAGAGAGAGGGAGAAGGAGAGAGAGAATCCCAAGCAGGCTCTGAAATGTCAGCGCAGAGCCTGACGAGGGGCTCGATCTTATGAAACCGTGAGATCATGACTTGAGCCTGAGCTGAACTTAACCACTGAGCCACCCAGGAGCCCCACTTACTCAACTTATTTATTGGCCACCTGCTGTGCTTAACAAGAGTGACTGTGAGTTCCACCTCCCCACTTCCTCCCTCCCCCTAACTCTCCCGCTGCCCCATCTTCCCAGTCATGGGGACTGCATTCCATGAAGGAAAAGATCTGGGCCCTCCGCATCCTCGCATCAGTCTCTGCACTGAGATATGCAGGGTCCTGAGTTTTCAGTCCCATGGGGGCTGGGACCGGGGCCATGTTTCTCCACCAAGACTATCACCCAACCAGGAAGAGATGATCTGAATGGTGAGTAGGAGGATGAGCCTCAACTTCATTCCACCCCCGTGAGCAAATGTGAAAAGGCAGAGGGGAGGTGTGGATCAGGCCCCAGAGCTCTCTGGCCCTTGTGTCAAGTTCTCCCTCCTGGAACGCTCTCGCCAGCCATGGGTGGGAAGGAGGCCCCAGCCCAGGGCTTCTCAAACTTTGAACAGGGTAGGAATGGCCTGATCCTGATGCACAAGGTCTGCAGCTTGAGCTCCTGCATTTCTTTTTTCTTTTGTTTTTTTAATTTTTTCATGTTTATTTATTTTTGAGAGGGAGGGGGAGAGAGAGAGGCACAGAGAGAGACACAGAGAGAGAGAGAAGGAGCAGGGGTGGAGCAGAGAGAGGGAGACACAGAATCCGAAGCAGGCTCCAGGCTCTGAGCTGACAGCACAGAGCCCAATGCGGGGCTCGAACCCACAAACCATGAGCTCATGACCTGAGCTGAAGTTGGACGCTTAACCGACTGAGCCACCCAGGCGCCCCTTAAGTTTATTTTTGAGAGAGAGAGAGAGAGAGAGAGAGAGAGAGAGAGAGAGAGAGAGAGAGAATCCCAAGCAGACTCCATGCTATCAGCGTGAAGCCAACGTGGGGCTCGAACTCACCAACAGTGAGATCATGACCTGAGCGGAAGTTGGATGCTTAATTGACAGAGCCTCTCAGGCACCCGAGCTCCTGCATTTCCAATAAGGCTATGCAGTGTTCTGGTGCTGCAGGGCCACAGACAACACTTCTGGCAGCTCCCGTAGAACGAGGTGGTCAGGACAGGAAGGCAGCAACCGCTGGGACAGAGGACAGATGCCTGGAACATTGTCTGCTTCCCCTGGGCCCAGCCCACTCCTGGGGACCCTTTGACTTCCTGCCCAGCATGGGGCCCGGGCCTGGATCCTTCTCAGGATGCACCAGGGCCAGGTAGTTGGCTCAAAGCTACAATGAGAGAGCAGTTAAATGTGCTTGGTCAAGGCACTTCTGGGGCTGGGGCAGAGGGATTTCGTGGTGGACCAACTGCCCCAGACAGATATGTTCAACAGGGCCCTGGTCCCAGGAGACGCTTGGGGAAATAAAATCCCATTTGTTACAGGCTGGATGAAAGCCTGAAGGCTTTGCAGGGCAGCAGGCACCGGGCTGGCTCGAGTGCAGCAGAGAGCTGGGCTCACACCTCTCAGGATGGGCACACAAATTCCAGAGCTCCCGGAAGCATCCCATCTCCTCCCATCCTCTCGCTGTTTTGTACAGTGGGCCAGATGGATCCTCGAATTCAATTCTGGTCACAATCCCAGTGCCTTTTCCTGCTTCACCTACCTACTCCCCCGAAGAGCCCTCTCTCCCTCCACGCTGTGAGACGAGATCCCAGGCCCCCAACTCTGGCTCATGGTAATTAGCTAAGGGCTAATGGTGCCATTCCGGCTTGTGAATGGAGACAAAGGTGTCCCACCTGAGCCGGAGCAAGGGGGGCAGACAGAGGCAGCTGTGGGGCGGAAACGCACTAGGCGAGCAGTTGCAGCTGTGACCTTTTATGGTCTGGACTGGCAGACTCCAAGGTCCCCAAGAGCCTAAGGTCCTACTGACACTGGGGGACTGAATGTGCCCGACCCTGAAGAACGAAGGCTCTTCTGTGCCAAGCCTCTCTACTCCTTCTTTATAATCAAGGAGCTTTCGATTACAGCATTTTCCTCTTTACAGAAAACCTCAATGCAAGAGGCTTATAATCTCCAGTGTGTCCTGGGGGGTGGGGGGCACCATTCTGAGACTGTCAGGGCCCCTAGGGAGAAGGCAACACGTGCCGTAGGGGGCTGGGCACGCAGCCTGGCATGGAGCCTAGGTACGGACGGGGAAGATTGGACAAAGGCTCCAAAGCTTTGCTTTCCCTGGCCTATTTCAATCCAAACCACTCAGGACTGACCGCTCACGCATGGCTGCCTCTGGGCACAAGCCTTTTCTTTTTCAAACACTTAATACATTGCAACCTGGCCATCACCCCTGCCCTCCCGACTGCTGACAAATGAAAGCTGGCTTCAAAAAACTGACATCTAAGAAGACTTGGAGAATGAAAATGTGGGTGGGCACAACAGTAAACTCAGAATAATGCACAAGGGAGTCCTAAAATGGGGAACTGTCCCCTGGAAAGAACTCCTCTCTCTGCTCTACAGCCCCCCGCCAAACCAGTTCAAAGGGAAGAAAAATGGGGATGGGGTGGCCCAGCAGGAAAAGCAGAGGGAGAAAACTCAAAAGTGGTGGGTCCCCAAGGTGTGGTAACTATGGAACACCAAGTAAAGTCTAGGAGGGGCTGGGAGACCAGAGAGGGTGGGCGGCCACAGGGGTGGCTGGGAAGAGAGTTCCACTCCAGTGAGAACCAGACCGGATAGGTGGTAGTTGGCCTCAGTGTCTGTACGGGGAGCTGCTGGTGACTTGGCAGAGAGGACGCCACCCTGGGGGACCCACTCATGGGTTACAGAAGTCTTTGGATCATGAATGTGAACATAGATAGGGAGTCCCCACTTTGAGCACAAAAAGAGACAAGCCCAAAGGTGAGGGCAGCCCTGGTCATCCCAAAGCCATAGAAGGCTCTCTCTCAGGACTCTGTCACAGAAGAGCTTCTAGTGGATTCTGAGGTGTTCATTTTTCCTTGCTGAGAACGTATCATGTGGGGGCGCCTGGGTGGCTCAGCAGGTTGTGTCCAACTTGATTTCAGCTCAGGTCATGATCTCACCATTCGTGGGTTCGAGCCCCATATAAGACAGATTCTGTTTCCCTCTCTCTGCACCTCCCCTGCTCTTTCTCTCTCAAATTAAATATGGGAAAAAAAAATCTATCACATGGCTACACGTGGCTAATGTGGAAACAGTGGAGAATAAGATGGCCAGAGCCCTGCATGCAGGAAGCTAGAGCAATCTATCACTAATTGGCTTGATTCATTTTTCTGGGATTGGAGTGGTTTTTGGTGCAGATGTAAGATCCAGCCCACCCCTAACTCTGGCTCCCAGTAAGACAAAAATAACCAATTCACTCTACTTCCAGAATTCTAGACAGTCTAGCACTGCTTGGATCCTCTTTCATCCAGAGAACCAGCAGTGCATGCTACAGAGGGGAGATGTGGCAAAAACTGCAGGCATAAGCCAACCAGAGAGGGGACTCAGACTGTAAAATGAGAGACATCCTTTGAGGCGAAGAGATGAAGCCCCACTGTTTCCTTCCACCCAATTCATGTTTGACTTCTACACATCTGGCTTCCGTTCAGCGAGGACCTGGGCCCAAAGGGGAACACACTTGTCCAGGAACATAAAATGAGCTGGTAGTTTAGTGCTCCCTTGGTTATAAACACAAATCAGAGGATAATGGACGGGGACCGAGACACGAGTGTGCGGAGGCTAGTGTGCCAGCTAGCAATGATTGAACCCAGGCAGTGGCTGGCGAGGCTCTCCAGCTCCCCTGGGGGGTGCCCCTCACTTCCCGTGGCCCAGGGCCTGCCTCCTCTGGCAGCACGAACACAGATCTGGAGCTCAAGCTGCCTTTCCAGCTGCTGGTACGAGGCTGGCTCCCGCTCTGGCTCGGAGGATTTTGCTGCATAGGCCCTGGCCTATGCAGTCCCAGCCGGGTCCTTGAAAGCGAGTTGCGGGGAGGGGTGGGAACAGATGATGCCCTCTATTTGGGATCAATACAGTAATTATGTTGGACAAGCTCTTAGGACTAACTTCATGGAAAATGCAGACAGCCTCATGAATGAGAAAGTGTGAAAACAGTATGGGAAGAGCCAGCCAACATGTCACTGATGCGTGTGGGACAGAGGCCATTTGGCAGGATCTGCTCCTTCAGGGATCACGATTTTGCCTCCTGGGTGGGACACAGCAAAGGCTTTGGGCAGTAAGGAGCTGGTGGTGGGTCCCAGCTCTAAAAGCAGACCAATGTTCACCTGTAAGAGGTCATTCAACTGCCAAGTCACAAGATGAATTCTGCAACCTTCTTCTACCCAAAATCTAATGAGGCTCAGAAAAGATACTTATATTTTACCATATGAAGAAATGTCACCAACTCATCTGACACGTATGCATTTTTTTTTTGCAAAGTGATAGGATTTGGTAAGCAGTATGCTGTACTGATTTGATAAAACTGGTCCTGTGGTTTAGGTGTTGGGGAAGGGCCAGCACAGGAAATACCTGTTCCACGTACTCTACTCTTGAATAATATTATTCACTAAGTCTCAAGAGGTAGATAAAAAATGACAAACGTGATTCTTCTGCATTGCATTGTGCTCCCCGGTGCCTGCACAGCCCTGCCTCTGAAGCTCACAGCACCTGTTTCTGATGATCTTGGCAATGACAATCAAAATATCGGAAGCTCCCCTCTAGGGCAGGACCTGCCCATCACAGAGACATAAATCTTCAACACACATTCTAAGCGTGTTTCAAATACCTTTCAACATAAGTCTGCAAATAAACACAGAACCAGGGAGGCTTACCATTTGGCCATTAGTTTCCTTTTCTCTACCGGCCAAGAGGAAAGATTTATGTAACAGGATGACTGAACACCTGTCCAACCATGATTTTAGCTCTAAGAACTTCCAGCAGAAGGTGCGCTCTAAAGAGAAGGGGTTCCGGGTAGCTTGGCTTCGTGGTTACATGCCCCCTGTTTGAAGACTTACGGAAAAGATTCCGTGGCATTCCCTCACAAAGGCTGGAGTCTTTCTAATGACAAAGAATACAAAGCAATTTACCCCAACAGCATTTATTACTGCTTCATCTTCACAGTGTGGGAGGGAACACAAGGCAGCAAATACTGCCCTTCTAAGAGACAAGGAAACCAAGCTGAAGCAAAGCGACTTTGTAAATGGTAGGATTATCTGGAACCACGTGACCCGACTTCTCCACACTCTACACATGTATGTGTGATCTGAACAGCTAGCAGACTCCTTAGCCCAGTGGGGTCAACAGCCAGACTTGAACAAAACAACAAAGGTTTTGGGATGTAGGAGAAATGGTTTTATCTCCTGCCCTGACACACAGGACTTTGGCATGAAAGCTGTTGCTCCGTGAAATAGCATCAAAGTGGTACCACATACAAATGTTTCTAATTTCTATTTCCATGAACAAAGGATTCCGGTGATGTTGATCATCAAATCCCCAGCCATTCTGGTGTCCACACAAGGTCTGAGCTTTGGGGGCAGTGAGCTGTTGGCCTTCAGAATCCCAATGCAGCTGCAGACAAAACCCTGCACCTCGGAGGTGGGTGTGGGACACAGGGCATTGGCAAAGGGGTGAGAATCTTCTTAAAATGAAAATGCTGGCTTTGCATCAGACTGAACTCTGTTCACAGTCCCCTGTAACACTGAGCAAACAAAACATTAAAATGCCAGAGAGAAAGGATGGGCTACTCCTCCAGGACTCAGTTAACAGGAAAGACAGGCTTTAATGTTCATTTCATTTCGGCCTTTTGTTTAGACAGAGATAAATCATGCCTCGGGTATTTAAAACAGGTTATTCAATACCAACATCAGCTTCAAATATTAACCAGGGTCTGATCAATAAGTCCACGACCACACGGACCACTAACTGGAGATTTAAAGTAACCAAAAACTAGTCACTGTGGATTATGACTACATGGAAATCAAGGGACACTCATTTCTTTTTAATTCTGCAGAAAACGAAGAATAATTCTAAACAAAAAAGTTCATTAATACACAGATTTTCCCAGGGAATGAAGATGGCCCAGTGGCAACCTGTATTTCAGGGAATGTCAACAATTTGTACCATCAGGGGTAGCAGTACGCATTAGTTTGGGATAAAGAAGTGGTCAGAAACAAAAGGTGGTGGGGGGGAGGTCTCAGGCTTCATAAATACCTTCTACAGAGGGCTGCTCTGATTAAAAAGTACACATACACAGTATAAAAAAAACTGATGGAGAGTCTCTGCTTCAGTGTGGTCCCAGCCCCGAAGACCATTGGTCTCTACATATTTGTAAATAGACACAAAGAATTGGGTTTGAGTTTATACTGTGTACCTGTTTTCTCCATGCCAAGCAGTGAGGGTGGCAAAAAGGTCCCAGCCTGAGGCTTCTCAACCTCTAAAAGCACTGGAGCGACCTGTGGATGCAGAGATCATGTGTCTGGGGCCTGGGCTCCTGCAATTTTCTTTTAATATTTAAGTAATCTCTACACCCAACGTGGGGCCCGAACCAACAACCTGAGATGAAGAGTCTCACTCTCTGGGCCAGCCAGGTGCCCCCCACCCCTGCATTTCTCTATTTTTAACGTTTTATTTATTTTTGAGAGAGGGAGAGAGACAGAGTGCGAGTGGGGGAGGGGCAGAGACAGAGGGAGACACACAATCCGAAGCAGGCTCCAGGCTCTGAGCTGTCAGCACAGAGCCCAATGCGGGGCTCAAACTCATGGACCATGAGATCATGACCTGAGTCGGATGCTTAACTGACTGAGCCACCCAGGCACCCCCTGGCTCCTGCATTTCTAATGCAGCCTCCCAGTGCGGCTGATGGGTGTGAGGCCAACACGGAGCCACGCTGGTCAGGGCAGGAGGAAGACAGCCTCGGGCTGAGAACAGCCGCCTGCAGCATCACAGGCTCCTGCTGGGCCCAGCCCAAGCCCACCCCTGGGCAGAGTTCTTAGAGCAGCCACTGCAGAGCCTGGGTTGTCATACTGAAAGATTTCCAAGAGGCTGTTACCATTGCATAAGGGGAAAAGACTTGAGTAACACATTTTAAAACTGATTTTAACAGCAAATCGGGAGACAGATCTGATTTCTAGGGGCTGCAGACATGTTTGCCAGTCCCTAGAAAGAACTTTTTCCGGCTGAATGGCTTCTTTGTGAGGAAAGGGGAGCTGCCCCATTGAACACACAGTGAACTTGTTAACAAGTCTTTACCTTGGGAAAGAGGAAGTTGCTTGGTGTATTAATACACTGATACTCCAGCTTCCTATTTTTTGGAGCAAAATAAAAGACTAGGATCTAACACCCAATTAGCTATCCGTGACCTCAACTCCGAGTCCCTTCCCCATGCTGACCGACCTCAGTGCAGGAACGGCTGGTTCCTGGGATGGCTTTCAAGGGTCCTGTGTGGAGCTCGCAGTCTCCCACACAGGCTCATTATACACCCCCCACCTTCTCAGGGGGCACAGACTGGAGGCATAGCAAACAGGGGAAAAACAAGCAAGAAGTTATAATTTGACCAAACAGCCATATTATTCTGATAAAAAGAGCTATTCAAAAGGGCTCTGCCAAGGTTACTGGTCCTCAAACTGAAACCTGCCTCCCCTGCCCATTATGTGAGCTTACATTTTGTGCGGGGGGGGGGGGGGCACCCTATCACAAACCAAAGGCAAAAAAGTGTTCATGAGAGATACGCTGGAGTTGGCATCTCGGCCCCAATATGTACATACACAACAGAAAACAGTGAAACCAACTTGTCTTAAGTCCCATTTTAAAATCCCTCAATATTCTTAAGAATGTGCTTTGGCTATGTGTTAATAACAGTAATCTGGAAATGGACAAAATAACACATCCCATCCATACACTTTTTTTGTCTTGTTTAAACAAAATGATCTAAACACTCCTTTCTGGGCATTTCAGGAAGAATGCTTTCAAAAAAGAGAAGTGAGATCCAAGAAACGGTAGACTTGGAGAATGGCAAGAACACATTTCTATAAAAACCTTGTGTTATCCAAATGGTACTTCAGTCCACTTTCCTCTTCTGATAAGGTGGTCGGATTTTTCAAAAGCACAAGATGTACTTGATTTCCCAAGTTCTGAATAATAGCAAGCCTGGAAGAAGGTGCTATCAGAGGTAATAAACATTTGCCATCCTTTCTGAATGCACGAAAGCCAGGGCCCTGAAGCCCAAACTGAGACCCAATCCCTCACTCACTGCAGGAGGCACACATGACCCGACACTCAGAGAGAGACCCCGGGGCAGCGGGCAGGTGGGTGTGCTGGAGCCGACACGGAGAAGAGGACGATAATCTGAAGACACTTTTCCACAATTAAGACAAGTTTCTTCACTTTCATGCTTTATTGAAAGTAAAATATGAATCAAAGACAGGTATTGGTAAGCAGGTTATGTCTCTAAAGAATTACTTTTTAGTTCAGAGCAGAATGTTGTCCCATCTACTGTGATAAAATCCTTTATGGACCAATGCATCTGGTATGAAACGCGAGCAAGGAAATATAACAGAACTTTATTCCCTCCCGTGACTATAAATCTCGTATGTAAACATGATTTACTGTTACTGCTACTAAACCGGTTCCGGCTTTACTTGTCCCCGCCCGCCCGCCACCCTCCCTTAAATATAAAATTTGAAACATTTCCTTCAAGTCTGATGTCCGTCAGTGCAATCTGCTTTATTTGACATAAGGCATTTGGGACAGTCACTTCGGAATAGTTTTCTGCCTTTTCAAGAGTCATAGAATGGTTTAATTCTTAAATCCATCTTTTCGTTAATGCCCTAACATATGTCAAACGCCTCTCTTCCCTTCTGGTCATTTCTTAGAAGTCAGCAAGTGTTCAAAAGATTAATGTCCAAGTAGACCAGTACCTGGGAAAAGAAACACATGTGGAGGTACAGCTGTGAACTGAAAATGAAGAGTTTCAGGTATTCCACTGGCCAAGAACGCATCACCAACAGGGAATATCCAGTTTAACGAATGAGCACCGGCAGCCCCCTGACGGTGAAGGATAAGAACAGAGCAGTAGACTCCAGGCTTTCGGCTAAACCCACATTTCGGTTGAAAGCCATGTGTTTCCTGTGCGGTATCTTCACACAAGTTAATCACATTTTATTGATGCTTTCATTTGATGGCCATTTTTCATAAAGAAATTTTTGCTTTGTTTTGTTTTGACCACTTCTTTGTAGTAGTCAATGTGCAGATAACAAAGCTGCATTGAAAGGAAGGCTTTACTTAGGCCAGTAGCTTTGCTCACTCACTTGTGTAAGCAAAGGACCCCTGGTATTTGATTAAGCTCACTCCGTGGCAAAAAAAAATCACAAGCTGCCACGGAGCTCTGGAGTAGGCCAAAAGGAATCACAATGGCAACGGTTAAGTCTGTAAATATCAAAGGGCTGTATTTGATGAATTAATAAATATTATTAATATACACAACTAACAGTGGCCATGATGTGACAAGACACCACCGTGTCTCCATCCACAGTCATAATCTAAGAAATGCCTCAATTCTAAATAGATGAATGAAACCTATTCACTGAACTGGATATAATTCAGCAAATTCCTTTCCTCTAATTCTCATCAGTTATACACGAAATGCTTTGCTCCAAGATGGGACTGAGAGGAGGAACGGAAAAAGTAAATATAAATGCCACTAGCTAATTCCCCACTCTTCCCACCGGCCCCACCCCGCCCCTCCAAATGAGAAAGAGTGCAAAATGGACATCTGGCGATAGAGACGTTGAACACACAGGCCTATCTGAGGCCTGAGTGCTGAAAAAGGTAATGAAGAAGCCTGAATAAAAAATGCATTTAACTAAAATTAATTTCAGTCATGAGACTATATTGAATTAAATTTTAAAATCAAATTACAGCCTTCGCTTTAAGAGAAAATTACAGTATGACTCTGACATTCATGAACAAAACATGACAAATGTAACTTACCTTTAAACCCTTCTTCTGGCATACATACTAGAAAAAGAGAGAGAGGAAAAAAATTCCAAAATGAAAAGACTGTCATGTGACAGACAATAATGCCTAAATTACTGCAATGCCTAAACACACAAAAAAAGTTTATAAATAACTTTTAATTACCTTACTCACCCATACGATTACCTTTGAAATTTTGGGTGAGAATAATCAGGTGATGATCTTTCTCTTTATTTTTATCAAAGCAACACACAAGTGAAATTCAGTAGAACAATGGCTGTCGCCGGAGCCCACTTGTACAAGACTCCAGGGGAGGCCTGGAGAAAACCCTGTGACAGATGCCCCCTGGGGCTCTGTCTCTCTCCACCTTCCCTCCATTCCCATACTCTAGAAGGAACCACTTCTGACTCATGTAGCCTTTACTCCTGGTCTTTATTTCCAGATGATACGCTTGCTCAGTTGACCCTTAAACAACTCAGGGTTAGGGGCACTGACCCACAGCATGGCCGAAAATCTACACAGAGCTTTGCACTCCCCCCAAAACTTAACTACTAATGGCTTACTATTGACAGGCAGCTTCACCCAAAACAGTCACTCAACATGTATTTTGTATGTTATAGGTATTACATACTGCATTCTTTACATCAAGTAAGTTAGAGAAACAAATGTTAAGAAACTCGTAAAGCAGAGAAAATACATTTATGGTGCTGCACATACACTTATTTAAAAAAGCCCATGTTGGAGTGGACCCAGCACAGTTCAGACCCATTTTGTTCGAGGTCAGCTGTATTGTTATTTCATAACGTTAGATAAATAGTATCTAATAACTTCCTCCATGAAAAATAAAGATTTAGTTTGTCTACCACCTGCCCCCTAACCCGTCTCCCCTCCTGACAGTGGTATTTTGTTGCTGTTAAGCCAGTCAGTGTCCAGTATTCACATTATTTTTTACTCCATCAACAAGTGCTCACAGTCGAACCTCTTCGTGTATCTCGGTCATACCTGCTGTCTGGTAGGACTTTCTCTTTCTGAGGTTGGTAACGGCTGCATTACTCGGGACTTTCATTTGCTCTGTGCCATCTCTAATTCAAGTGTAAACTCTGAAGACCTGTAAACCTCAAGGCAGTCACCCATCACCTGCACTCTTCCTGTGGACGTGCTCTGCCTGAGCGGTGCTCCCTGCTCCGATCTGGGCCGGGGGTGCTCACCGACAGGCGCAGAGCGCCTCTTCTAGGCTTTCCCGTCACCGTCTTCTAGGGCGGTTTTCCTTTGCTGGATCCCTAGTTTTGGTTCCACCACCGACTTCTTTCAGACTTGAACTCTTGTTTAAGAAGAGCACACCGTTCCATAGTATCTTGGCAAACAGTGTTTGAGAGAAATATTTGGAGGCCTCAAATGTGTTCAAAAAGCCATCAAATGTGAGGGTAGAACAAAATCTGTCTAGTTGTGGAATGCTCGATCGGAACTCCCTTCTCCTCAGAATCCTGTGGGCACAGCTCCATCCTTCGGTCTTTCTGACTCTTCATCCTATGAAGGGAACCCCTTTTCCTCCCACATCTCTGGATGTTTTTAGATTCACGTGTCCCTAGAATTTCACTGACTGCGTCGGACCCTTGGTACCGACCATTATTTTCATGAAACCCCTTCTGTCCTCTCAATGTTTCTTTTACAGAGTCCCTCGCTATTTGGTCTCTCTGTACTATTTAATTTTTGAGCTTTCTCATGCTTCCTGCATGGACTGCTTCCTTTAGCTTCCTTTCTTGAGGCTGTTGATTGTCACTGTTTGGTTCCAGGCCCTCGCTCCTCCACTTTCTGGTGGTCTGAGGCTGCCCATTTCTCCCTAGTGAAGCGTGAGGACTGGTCGGTGAATACTGGTGGGCCACACTGAAAGGTTACTGGGGAGACGAAGCACCTCATTCTCGCCTTCAAAGAGCGGAGACACACATCCTTGCTGCCCACGTGAGGTGCAGGTGGGGAAGGGACAGCGTGACACGACTGCCAGGGGAGGGGCTGTGCGCTGTCTCACTGCTTCTCGTGCAGGTTCCTCTTCTCAGGCTCAGACCTCACTCCCACTGCCAGAAGTACCTGGGGTCCCTCCCATGCGTCTGTCTGAGGGTCTGCAAGCAGAATGAACTTCGCTTCTGGCTGACCTCTTCTACTGGCAGGTTACCCGTATTTCAGATTCCGCAGCTCGGCTAAATCGCTACTACTCTGTTCTCAGCTTTCCACTTGCCCAATTTTTGCACACACTCTTCTCTATGATCTTCAAGGAGAAAGAATGTACGATTCCACCCTAACACACGTAAAACGTTTTCGAAGTGAAAAGTAAAAACATTGTAGATGGAAGCTTCACCAGGTGTAATTACCTCTCCTTCTAGCAACTTAACAAATTCCTAAAGCAAATGTGTCTTTACCTTGCATGACATCGTCCATTGCAGCATAATCTGCAATCGGTTCATCAGCCTAGAAAAACCAATGAAGACAAGTGAAAACCAGGGCAGATCCTCACCACGCAGATGGCAGGCAAATGCGTCCACCAGTGTCTTGCTACAGGACACAGATACACGAGCTGTCAGCCACATCCAGGACTAACAAAGGACATCCCTGCCTACAATGATGGGTCTACACTCATCACCCCCAGACCACACGTGGTGACATGGGTTACTTGCTCTTAAATACACCTTGCGAAATGGAAATCAATTCCCCTGAGCTTACTAAGCACAAAATGAATGAATGTGAGCTAGTATGCCAGTGGTGACAGTGACAGTGAGTTAGGTGGAAATCAAGTCAGACTGGTCCTCTAAAACGGAAGTTAGCTGAAAAAGACATTTTTGTCCCTCGTCAGCACCAGGAACAAATCACCAATTCCCTTTTCAGGACAGAGACCAGCACTGAGGCTGATGACCAGCAGAGACTCTAGCTGACCCTCTGAAGTGTAAGTCTGATGACAACATGGGCTATTGCAAGGGTTTTAGACCTAAAGTCCTTAAGGGCTCGACAATTCTAGGTTTTCATAATAACTCCACAGAACCTACAGTTGAAAGAAAAGCAAAAAGGAAACAGAAGGAAAAGGGCAGGTTGGTAGGAGTGTGGAGGAGTGGGTGTGGAACTGCCCCTTCATTTCCAGGGCCCTACTTTATCTCACCAGGATTGAGGCTCCAGAGTATGACACGCCATGTATCACACAACTCAAAAGCGTGAACAAATACAAACATGCTACCAGGTGACGCAGGGGCGTCAGGCACAGTGGGGATGCTTTTGGCCGGTACAAAACCAAAGAGGCAAAGGGAAGAGACAAAACCCAACCCTTCAGGGAGGGTAAGGACAGGACTGGGCTAATGAGGTGGTTCAAGGACTCTTTTTCTTTGACAACATCTCAGGACCCCGCCTTTGCAAAACACGTTCCACCTCTCCTAAATCTACTGTACCCGAAGGCAATTTCCATGCCCTGGACAAAAATCCCAAGAAGCCAACCAAAAGCATTTTGACTATCGTGGCCAAGCCTCATGTCTTACATTTGTTTCCTAGCTTGAGTGGCTGGTGCTTTTAAGCCAAGAGGAAATGAGGGGATGGTTTCATAGAAGGAGGGTTAAGGAATTCTGCTGATCCAGAGGTCTGGGTGGAGGCTTAATCTACAGCTATCATTTTTAACAAAAATGATGAAAACCCCACAAGAACCGACGATGTCCTGATCTCCACTCAGTCTCCACTGAGCCAGAGTGGGAGGATCTGGAGGCCAGCCGCTTACTGGCACAGCCTGCCGACGACCAGAGGCGATCTCAAACACTGTCGCCTGTGGGTGCAGGTCATCAAAGTCTTCTAGGGTCCCTTAGGGAAGGAGCCGACACCTACCTTTAACAAAATCACAGATTCGGGAATGACGCCAAGGGTGCCGAGGGTGGCACAATCATCGCTTAAAATCTTTCCATCAATGGACAGATTCTGGTCAAAAGGAGCAACTGAAAACGCGTGCATGATCTGTACCAATGTGAAACAAAGTGTGTATGAGACCAAAAATACTGAGATGTACACCCTACTGGAACACATGAATACGTGGATTCTTTAAGCAAACAAACAAACAAACAAACAAACAAACAAACGTCTTCAGAGTACAAAAGATACTATTCTTTGCAGTCAGCCTGCTGGCTCCACTCCTACTGAGACTAGAATCCTAGTGATCTGGGAACATCCTTAGGAGGCCTGATAGAGAACAACTATACCCATGGGCCCTTTTGTTCTGCGCCCTGCCACCTCCCCCACAGCGAGGGTGTGGGGAAATCAAAGCAGCAGGTGGACCGGGTGGATGGCTCCTGGGTTTTTAAAGCCTGGGCCAGGACATGACGGTCACTCTCCTCATGCCCAGGTCCCACGTCCTTTTAACAATCAAGTCAAAATTCTTTCCTAAGACCATCATTAAATTAACCAGCAGGCCATCTGCTTTCTTCTTTCTGTCCTAATTTCTTTAGCAAGGCTGGACTACATAATTCAGCCCTTGAGACTTAGACAGTCTTGCCTCTAGGAACCAAAATATGAACTTCTTACGGGAAGCAACTCCTTCCTAATTCTAGCCAACTGTTAAAAATAAGTACATTCAGGGGCCCCTGTATGGCTCAGTTGGTTGAACGTCTGACTCTTGATTTCAGCTCAGGTCATGATACCAGGGTTGTGAGATCAAGCCCCACATCAGGCTCTGCACCGAGCACATAGCCTACTTGGGATTCTGCCCCCAACCCCACCTGTCTCCCCACCTTTCTCTCCAAATAAAAAATAATAATTAAAAAAATTAAATACATTCAGAAAAACTACTATGCATAATACTTAAACATTTTTTTTTTCAAGTTCACAAAATTGTCTTTTTATCATTTTGGGGTAGTAATTACCAGTGGGCAGGCAAGGAGTTGGCCTCTGAGAGGAGTACACGGGTACCTTCAATATGGTCTAATTTGTAACTTGGAGGGTGAATTCAAGAGTATTCATTTTATTATGCTTCATAACATACTCAAGTGAATGTTTTATTACATGTATGTTTATGACCAACATCAATGTCATGGGAAAGCTATTCTACCTTTATATGCATGCTGCTCCTCTACTCTCTGAATCTGTAAAGATGTAGCAGCCCTGAGCCAACTGTGTGTATAATAGCGCCCAAGAGCTTTCCAAGACAAGAAGACCATGGCCGGAACAGTGATCTTGATATTTAATGGCATACAGATAATTAGGAACAAGGATAACAGCACTGGCCTCCTCCATGTTAGGCCAGAATCTTAGCTGGACTTCTCAAAAGGACACTAGCTCTTGAGAAACAGAGGTGGTTCTGGGGCGCCTGGGTGGCTCAGTTGGTTACGCTTCCAACTCTTGACTTAGGCTCAGGTCATGAGCTCATGATTGGTCAGTATGAGCCCCGTGTCAGGCTCTGCACTGCCAATGTGGAGCCTGCTTGGGATTCTTTCTCTTGCCCAATCCCCTCTCAAAATAAATAAAATAAACACTAAAAAAAAAAAAAAAAAAAAAAAAAGACAACACAGAAAGTTCTGTGGCTGACATATACTGATATCATCCACAAACTGCCTTTGAATTACACAATGGAGGCGTCCAGTACCAACAACTCAATGGGGGCAACGTTACACCTGCTTGGCTGCAGGAATGCTTGCTGGTATCCCAGAATGCTGTGTTTTCGCACCACCCCTGTGAGGTTGGACAAAGCAAACACCTCCAGACGCGAGCACCCTCACTGAAGGGGTGATGCTTAGGACTTGACGTACTGAGCACACAGACAAGGACATTTGACATCTGACAACTGATGACGCTTTTATGCAGACGCTACCATGAGTCAAATGCTTTGTTCAGTGTGGGAAATACAAACGTAGAGTGAGGAACCCCACCACCCTGGAGGGGTTCAGAGAGCGAGGGCAGAACATGGTGGGGCTGGGGGCAAAGGTACATGTCAGATCTGGGGAGCATGGAGGAAAGAAGAGTCGGTTCTATGGCTGGAGGCCAAGGCAGGTTTGTAGAAGAGGCTATGAAAGATGAACATGTATTTATGAGTGAGGAGAACATGCTACCTCAGGAGAAGGGAACAGGCCATTCAAGGACATGGCAGCCGTTGGCACAGTAACGCACAAGCCATAAAAATGCCTGAATCTAATTAATAGTAGATAGGTGCAGAGGCGCCTGGGTAGCCAGTGGGTCAGGTGTCCAACTTGGACTTGGGTCATGATCTCACAGCTTGTGAGTTCAAGCCCTGCGTCGGGTTCTGTGCCGACAGCTCAGAGCCTGGCGCCTGCTTCAGATTCTGTGTCTCCCTCTCTCTCTGTCCCTCCCCTATTAGCACTCTGTCTCTATCGCTCTCAAAAATGGATAAACATTAAAAATACACATATTTAGCACACAGGTACAGCATCCCTCATCTATGGAACATACGAGAAACGACGAAAACCCTATTCCTAAAGGGAAGCCACTGCGCCACTTGCTATGGTGCAGGAGTGTGTGGCCTCAAGGAAACGCAGGGGCAATGGCTTTGGCCGGCAGCCATTTAACTGCGGTGCCAATGTCTCCTCCTTACTAAGGCAGCACAACCCGCTCAAAACATGTCTGTGGGAAAATAATACAACTGAACACCGAACATCTGCGAAGGGAGAGGAATCAGTTGTGCTTCCATTTACTTTACGGTATCAGGGGTGACTGAATTAATCATTAGGCAAGGCAAACTTCTTAAGGTTTCAAGCAACAGTAAATGGGTACGTCTAGAAGAAAACGCTTACAATTTTACAAATGATGGCGTCCTATTAACTTGGAAATGTAGCCTCTCCAAGAGGAAAGGCTCCATCAAACATAAAAAAAAGGCATTACATACTTAAAAAAAAAAACAAACAAAAACCACTCACCACCACTATCTGAGGGCCACACTCGTGCCCACCACAAACCCCAACGCTGGCCAGGCTGCCAGGACAAAGTTCACTTCTAGTGGGAGCTTTCAAAGCGACCTCCACTGAGCAGTGAGGGGAAATTACATTTCACTGCCCTTTCTTTTGACTCTGGATCTCGCGGCTTCAAAGCCCGGGTGGGGGGGTGGGGGGGTGGGAGGAAGGACACGGCAAAGGGCCCATCCGAGAAGAACAATTGGGGGCTTCATCTCAATGGCTGCTGGCTTCTAACAGCTCCTCTGTGCAGGGAACATGCTCTAAACAGAGGTGATTTCTGCTGACTTTCGATTCGTTCTTCAAAAATGGTAGTCCGTAATAAAAGGAGCACGGGCTTTTTAAATGTCCTTATCCACAGGGGCTCTTTTTATAATTTAAAGGTTTTGAATGTTCGAGGTTTACCACTGACAGGCAAAAAGCCGGTGACGGAAACAAGCTTTCTCAGATGTAAAAGGTACAATAAGAGAGTAAAAATTATGCCAAAACGTTTATTTTCAGAACCATGGGTTCAACCGAGGGAAATACTGTTCCCAGGACAATCTGGAACATATAACACCCTCAAAGGAAGCCTGTACTTTTGCCTCAATTATAATGATAAATATCAGCAGCAAGAAAAAATGCAGAACCAGTAAACTATGCCACATGAAAGCAGCAAAGAGGGAAATTTGGTCGACTTTCTGGATATATTATCAGTGTCTGAAACCGATTAGGGGCCAGTTTTTTCTTTCCCCCCATGGGCATCTTGAACTTATCAGCCCCTCTGGTCTAGATTTTGGGACATTATTATCGCCACGCTTATTTACAGTACTTTAGTATTGATACCAAGAAACAACAAGATCATCTAGCATTGTCATAACGCCTACAGTGCAATCACTCAGCTGATGTGCAAAACAATGCTTGCTCTTGGAGGGTGGGAGTAGGATGGCGAGGAAAACAAACAAATTTTCTAAAATCCATGTGAAAAAAAAACCCAGGTGGAAAACATCACTCTATAAAGAGAGGTAACTTTAAAATTCTATCAAGTAGACTTATGTGACACACAAAATACTGTGATTAAAAAAAAAAATTCCAGACTCATCCAAGTGAATAAACAATGAAGTAGCTGCCTTTTATTTCCCCTTAAGCTTCACAGCAGATGCTGGTAACCGGCTCAAATACTTACGAAGTGGTCAAAGGAAAACATCCAGCACAACTTTGAAAACATCCAGCACAACACAGAGAGGGAACACTTAACCCTGAACGGCCTCGGCGACGGCGCATTCGAGGGCCCTCAGTGCTTCTTGTTATTGGAAGGCTAACTCAGACCTTGCTCCAGTTTTCAGAATCCAAACCACTTTCACCTTCACAGAAAGATTCTTGGCTATCTTGTGTGGCTTCCTAAAACATTTAAAATTTTACCCAACGTGGGGCTTGAACTCACAACCCGAGATCAAGAGTTGCCATGTTTCACCAACTGAGCCAGCCAGGTGCACCAATTCTTGGCTATTTTGAAAACTTTTTTTTTTTTTTAAGAGTTTTTTCAATTTAGGGGTCCTGTAGACATTATTCTGAAATCAAAAGAAACCCCTCTCAATGGCTTACTACTAGGAGGGTCAAGCCTGAAAAAAAAACAGACACACATAAACATAGGGCAAAGCAGGAACACAGGAAGGTCCCTTCTAAGTTGACAGCATACTTAAAAAACAAACATTGTATTTTCCTCACCTGAATTTTCAATTCTTTTAACGTTTGATTAGCAGAAACAAGAAGTGCTTTCTCACCACGAACTTTTCTATGTCGCATACTGCGCCGAATGACTTGCTTTTGATAGGCTATATAATTCTGATGGGTTATCTTTTGCCGCTTTGTTCCTCCATTGCTCTATAATAAAAACCCAGAACAAACAAAGCACTGAGATGATCCACTGTGTGACCCATGCTCATAAAGTTCATCGGATAGACAAAAGCAATTTACTTATTGGTCCCTTAACCATTTGAAATTCAGGGTCAACAACGAGTAGAAACTCACCAGATCCTTACTTAGTAGGCTCACATAAAATTGAAAAAGAAGAGGATGCATGAGATATACTGGTAACGGCATGTAAGCACCAGGTGTTTTTTTCCCCCCAAGAAATTACTATAAAAAGGACATTTAAAAGCGAAATGGTACCTTTGACCTTAAGTCAGGAAGACACACGTGATAAACTAATAAACTTTTAAGATTACTAAATTTAATCCGGAAACAACCTGAATCGTAGTGTTTGTATTACACGTTTTCGTTTTGAGAAGGGAAGGAAAAGCTAAGTATAAACGGCTGAGAACTCTGAAAAGAGAAGACATTATTAATAAGGACATCAAGCTTGGTTTAACGAAAAACGGGACACACTGTGCCTCTTGATGGGATCAAGAAATAGCTCTGTGAAAGATCTTTGTGAAAATTTTTAGACCTGAATCTAATCACACATTGAGAGCTGATTTCCAATGTACAGAAAATACAGAGACCAGAGAAACAAGCTAAAATCAATAATATAAGGGGGAAATCAGCTGTCAAAGATGAGGGACAATCTATAAGACATCAAAGGTCAAAAAGGAAAAGAAAGGAGAGAGGGAGGGAGGGAGGGAGGGAGAGAGAGAGAGAGAGAGAGAGAGAGAGAGAGAGAGAGAAAGAATGAGAATATCCCAAGCAGGCTCCATGCTCAGCATGGACTCAGGGCTCCATCACACAACCCTGTGATCATGACCTGAGCTGAAATCAAGAGTCAGATGTTCAACAAACTGAGCCAGCCAGGCACCACTGATTTAAGTATTTAGGGGTGAAAAGTCATGACGGATATGATTTACCTAAAGATAGTTCAGCAAAATATGCAGGGATACATACATATGGATACAGAATTCCTAATGCACCAGTCTTAAGAAATAAGGACCAAATGTCATTCTACAACACTCCCATAAATGCCTCATAAAGAGGCTAACAGTCAAGAGTCTTCTGTTAACCAGGCCAAGGAATGAAAGATACAAGATTCCTTAAACAATTTCCCACTGCTTTAATTAAATCTGGATGAGGTAAGCCCCAGGCCCTGGCTCTGGTTTCTGCAGTTGTCACTGAGTGTTAGCTGTGCATGAGCAGAGTGGTTCAGGGGCCATCAAGGACACAGATGCCACAGACTCATTACTGACAGAGACCCAAAGATTTACAAGGCAAATGAGGATCAGGACGCAAGCCGACAAGAGCACTGGCTCAGGGTGACACCCACTGGCTAGGCTCCATGCAAAGCTACATTCAGCTCTAGTCCTGAGGCTAGGGACACACAAGTGGTTCTAACATTCATAAAGAAAAAGTTATGGGGGGGGACGACACCTGGAGGGCTCAGTTGATTAAGCATCTGACTTCAGCTCAGGTCATGATCTCACAGTTCGTGGGTTCAAGCCCTGTGGTGGACTCTGTGCTCAGAGCTCAGAGCCTGGAGCCTGCTTCAGATTGTCATCCCATTCTCTCTCTCTGCCCCTCCCCCTGCACGTGCTCTCTCTGGTCTCTCAAAAATAAATGCACATCAAAAGAATTGTTTTTAAAGTTATGTGGAAAGTGGAGTTAAAAAAAAATAGGGGCACCTGGATGTCTCAGTCAGGTAAGCATCTGACTCTTGATGTTGGCTCAGGTCATGATCTCAGGGTTGCTGAGATCAAGCCCCATGTCTGGGGCTCTATGCTGACAGTGCAGAGCCTGCTTGGGATTCTCTCTCTCTCTTTCCCTTTGCCCTTCTCTGCTCATGCGTGCACATGCTCTCTCTCTCAAAATAAATAAAAACATTAAAAAATAATAAATTAAAAGCTGATGAAACATTTCCCTTAATCTCAACCACAGAAGGGAAAGATGAAGGTGGACCTAAATTCCCAAAATTATGAAGGTTAAAAATATCTACAATGTATCCAAATTTTACTTTAGAAATACAAAACACAATCAAACAACAAATCCCTGGGCATTAAGGAAGATATATTTTTTAATGGCTCTGATTTTAAATGGGTCTACAGCTTTTCCCAGAATTATTAAAAAAAAAAAAAAAAGGATTTAAATCCAACTATCTGACAAAAACCAGCCCACTGGTTTCAGATGGCTTTCAATGACCTAAGTGATACCCAACACTGGGTGCATTATTAACCTGAACCGTAGAAAAGGTCAAAGTCAAAGGGACTGGGTTGATCTAGCTTAGAGAAATAAAAGGGGATTTGTTCCTCCCCATTAAGGACAAGCAGAGATGCATCATTTCCTATTACAGGGATTTAAAACCGCAATTATAGAAACTACCTGTGTCCTGAACTGTAATACATTACAAAGAAAATGTATGAGGACCCTGAAGATCTGAAAAAGCATGCCATTCTTCTGGGACCATCTCTTTTCTAAAGGAAGGCTACATTTTTTTGAGGGTCAAAAATATTTAAAACATTCTAGAGTATGACAATATCCAAACAAAGAGAGGGAAGACAGAAGAAAATTATAATGTACACATAAAAAAAAATTATAGCATAAAAAGCAATGTTTCCCAGCATTCTCTGTCATATTTGTAAATATGAAATCTGGAGTCATCCACAACTGAGAAGAGCAACTCCACATCCACTCGTTAGAAACTGCTGTGGTTATAACCACAATGAATAAAAGTAGACATTCAAAAATGCTGGCTTCCCAAAATTCTAAATCACTTGAAAATGTGAAGAGATTTCTAAATTAACTCAGGCTGAAGAGCAAGGCTTAAAACAAACTTAAGGACAATATGAACGTACATATCGAGCTTTACAAACTATCTGACAAAGTGCATCTATTTATTCAGAAAATGAGTCAGCGACAACAGATTTGGAAAAAAAAAGATTTCCAACAGACTTGAAAAAAAAAAAAAAGATTTCCAACTGATTATTACACCATACATCCAACAGACAATCATTAAAACAATAAGGTACTGCCAGCCAAGCAATGAAAAGACAATAAAGTCCTAAGTCTGGATCGAGATGTTTGCTGCCCTCTGCAAGCATGTAATTTTAATGTATCAACTAAAATGAGCAAGCAAACTAGTCTGTGGGTCTCTGACTTGCAAGATGGATTGTATGAGCCATGGAGACATGAGAAGAGTTGATGACAAACAGTTAAGAGTGAACCACAAAGGCAGGTCTGCAAGCTCCAATCAAGAGATAATCTCAAATCCGTCCCAAGAGACAGAAGACCTACGTTGACGAAGATATGAGTAAGCGCAGGATTTACAATGTCCCGTCAAAAGAAAAAAAATCGGCATTCCTTTCAAATGTATGGGGTTGGCTATATCTGAAGGGAAGGAGCCCTCCACTAATGAAACTCAAATTGGCCTGAAAGGCTGGCTGACCGTGGTCCGCAGAGGAGGTGCACCAAGTGGCCGGTACTGTTGTTTGAGAGGTGCTCACAGCATTTCAGGAGATGGAACAAGGAGGGAAAACAGGTGTGGATCTCTCTCTGTATCAGGTGGAAAACTACACGTAACATTCACCACACGGAGACCAGAATTCAAGCATCAAGAGGGCTTTGCCGACTTTCTGATGGTGAAAATGAAGTAAGAGTATCCGTGTATGCACGTAACTCCCCTCCGTAACAGATGCAGCGGATGGAGAGTCTGACCCTTGCATTCCTTTAGGGAGAAGGTTAAACATAATTTGGCTACTCTATTGTAGCACCAAAGAGAGAAAATAAGTATCTCAGCTCATACTACTAAACCATAATTAAGGAGAAATTCCGTGTATTTCAGTTATCTACAGAACACCACGGAACTCAGTAGTCTGGCTTTTTGAGAAGCTGAAACTTATCTATACCATGTATCAACCAAATTCCCAAGTTATTTCCCATTCTTAATATCCTCTCCCCAATATCACTATGAACATGCAGAATATAAGCAGGACGAACATCCTAACAGAATACACACACAAACAGGAAACTTTAAGAGAAAAACATTAAATTCGTCAAAACGAAGTAAGAAAGACTAATGCTGATCGGCCATTTTACTAACACTTTAATTAGAAACCCAGAAATTTCTTCTATAAATTCAATTACTAAGACCATAGTTGATTTTGTTTGTAATGAGGGAAACTGAGTTTTCATACTTAAAGATTCCATGATTAAGCAACACACTAAGATAGGCGTCTAGTTTTAATCTTCTTTTCCAGCTAACCATTTGATCATTATATTCTGTTTTAGCCTGTCTTACCTAATAGCAACAAGTACATTAATTATGGAATAATGCCGTTCACAGGATTTTGAGAGAAAGCAGGGCCACTACTGCCTGCCACCGAAAGTGAGGAAAAGAGGACAAACAAGGGAGCCGAGAAACCAATGTCCCACGCAGGGTACAGACAAATGTCCGGGGCAGGGAGTGGCTGCTTTCAGAAAAGCGGAAGGTAGGACAACAAAAAGCAGCTTCAACACGTACTTGATTAAAATCAGGATCTTTTTCTCCATCTGGTTTAGCTTCTTCCTTATCCTCCTCTGTTTCAGAACTACTCACATTCAGCTCCGGAACTGAATCCTTCATCACCTGAATGCAAACACACGGGGAGAGGGGAGAGGTGGAGGGAGAGGGAGGGAGACAGAGAAAGAAGATGGTCAGAACCTTGCAGGGCAGGACTTGAATGGTGTGGGGGCTTTATCAACAGTGGGATAATAGACCAGGCAAAGGATCAAGGGCTGTTTCCTGTGCTCTTTTAACATGTTAGTTTTATCCTAGGACTTACTCTTATTGTATATAATGTGGTCATCATAAATGTAAGTAAGCAGTATCTGCAGAAGTTATTGCTATCAGGTTTTTACAATGATGTCATTTTGCAGAAGGTCAAAGAGGCTCTAAGTTTAGCCTGTACCCTAGCATGGGGACTGTCAAACCATTCAGACAGCTGGAACCACAATATTCCTTACAACTGAGAAAGGGAAGGATGGAGCAAGTGCTCTTTTACATTATGAAATACTGTTAGGAAACCCCAAACAATAAAGCTTTAGATAAACTGGATACTATTTTTTTTAATGTATTTATTTTTGAAAGAGACAGCATGAGGGAGGCGCACAGAGAGAGAATCCCAAGTAGATTATGCCATGACAGCCCCAAGCTCGATGGGAGGCTGAAACTCAGGAACGGTGAGAGATCTTGACCTGAGCCTCAGTCAGATGCTTAACCTACTGGGCCACCCAGGTGCCCCAAATGGATACTATTTTAGATACCACTGTATGCAGGGACTACTAGGCATAAGAAACTTAAACTTTTAGAGGAAACATGGAGACATTTATACTCATTAACCTCATTTTCTCAGCAAAATGAGGAAATAAAGGCTTTAGTTCAACTTGTAAAGGAGAACCGAAGAACTAAAGAGCATAATTTGTAAATTATCCTCCTAAAACAATGTGTTTGGTAACTATCATAAAAAAAAAATAGTTTCATCTTTAATTCCAACTATGCTGGAATCAAATTAATGACTTGCACAGAGATCTGGGTCAGGCTCTCCCTGAGCGTCATCCCTAACAATAAAAAGGTCCCAAATCCAATGCAAAGCAAGTTTTAACACTCCTGTTCCCAAAACACACCTCAATCTGTCTACTCATCTACTCTCAGAGATGAATGCAAGGGGCTCTAAATGGATCCTTCTTATTCCTGTTCTGTCCTTGTGAATTCCAAACACAATGGCCAGGATAACCTTTTAAAAACTTTTTTTTACATTTATTTTTGAGAGACAGAGTGAGACAGAGCGTGAGTTGGGAGGGGCAGGGAGAGTAGGAGACACAGAATCTGAAGCAGGCTCCAGGCTCTGAGCAAGCGTTCAGCACAGAGCCCGGACGCGCGGCTCTAACCCTTAACGAACCGTGAGATCATGACCTGAGGCGAAGTCGGACACTTACCGACTGAGCCACCCAGGCGCCCCCAGGATCACCTTTTTAAAAGCATAAATCATATCACACCATGACCTTGCTGCAACTCTCCAGTAGCTGACATCTATGCCTGGAATGAAATCCCCAGTCCTTGGTATGATGTCCAAAATGTGGCAGGATTTGTTCCCTACCCCACACCACTATACATCCATGGAAGAAACCTGACTTTAGACCCATCCTGTGCACTATGGTAGCCAGTGGCTACATGTGGCTCTTTAAATAGAATTGTATTAAAAATTCAGTTCCACAGCCACCAAAGCCACATTATAAGTGCTCCACAGTCACACGTGAACAGTGGCTCCATATCAAACATACAGAACGATTCTATCACTGCAGTAAGCTCTAACGGACAGTGCTGCTCTAGACAGGACTCAGTCTACGGTGTAAGCACATCAGGCTTGCCTCTCTGCCTCCTCCAAGATGGGTTTTCTGTCCAATTCCCATTTAACACTGCCAACTCCACCTATAGCAGTCTCGCACTTTACCCTGCTGGATTTCCTTCAAAAACACTCCTCCCTGCGTTATCTTATTAACTTGTGGGTTCCGGATCTTTCTGAAATTGAAGCATGACTGATATACAACACTATTACTTTCAGGTGTACAACACAATGATCTGACATTTGTATACACTGTGAAATGGTCACCACAATAACGCTGGTTACCATTTGCCATTATATTTCTTGAAGATTTACTTTTTGGCAAATTTCAAATTTCCAATATAATATTGACTATAGTTACCACTATATACATTATACACTCTATATAATAGTCATGACATCATTATTTTATAACCAGAGGTATGCATTGCTTGATCCCTTCCACCCACTTCACTCATTCCTTACCTGTTTTTAAATTTCCTTTATTATTATTATTTTTTTAACGTTTATTCATTTTTGAGAGACAGAGGTGTGAGTGGGGGAGGGGCACAGAGAGAGAGGGAGGGAGGGAGACACAGAATCCGAAGCAGGGTCCAGGCTGTCAGAACAGAGCTCAATGCAGGGCTCGAACTCACGAACCGTGAAATCATGACCTGAGCTGAAGTTGGATGCTTAACTGACTGAGGCACCCGGGTTGCTCCTTTGCCGATTTTTAAAAAATTTATGTATTTATCATTTTGAGAGAAGAGAGCAAGAGTACCCAAGTGGGGGAGGGGAGAGACAGGGAAAGGAGGGGGGGAGAGGGGGAGAGAGGAGGGTGGAGAGAGAGAGAGACAGACAGACAGAAAGACACCCAAGCAGGCTCCATGCTGTTAGCATGGAGCCCAATGCAAGGCTCGATCTTATGAACCCAGAGACCATGACCTGAGCTAAAATCAAGAGGCAGATGCTTAACTGACTGAGCCATGCAGGTGACCCAAGGTCACTGTAGTTGCACAAAAATGCAACTGATTTTTGTTTTTGTTTTTTTAAGTAAGCTCTACATCCAACGTGGGGCTTGAACTCACAGCCCTGGAACCAGGAGTTGCACACTATAGTGACGGAGCCAGCCAGCCAAGCACCTTGCAACTGATTTTATTATATATTGATTTTGTATCCTGCAAAAGAACTAAATTTGTAAGTTATAACACTTATTTGGTGAAGCCTTTAGGGTTTTCCATATATAAAATCATGTCATCTGTAAAGAGTGAGTTTATTTCTTCCTTTCCAGTTTGACACGTTTTTATTTCTCTTTCCTGCCTAACTGCTCTTGCTAGGATTTCTAATACTAAGTTGCACAAAAGTGGTGACAATTGAAATCCTTATTCCTGAACTAAAGGGAAAAGCTTTCACCTTTTTACTATTGACTCTAATGTTAGCGGTGGGCCTGTCATATATGACCTTAATTATGTTGAGGTATGTTCCATCAGCACATTATTGACTTTTTCTTACAAATGGATAACACATTTTGTCAAATGCTATTCTGTATGGAGATGATCGTATTATTTTGTCCTTTTTATTAATGAGGTGTGTCATATTGACTGATTTGCAGATGAATCATCCTTGCTTCCCCACTTGATCACAGGGTATGTTCCTTTTAACATATTGTGAAATTTGCTTTGCTAATATTTTGTTGAGGGTTTCTGCACCAGTGTTGACAAGAGATATTTGGCTCTAATTTTCTTTTTATGTGGTATCCTTGCTGGCCTTGAAAAATGAGTTTGGGAGCACTCCCTCACCTACTTTTTGGAAGAATTTGAGAAGGACAGGTATTAAATTGTTGTTTGGTAGAATTCACTAATGAAGGTATCTGGTCCTGGACTTTTGTTTGTTGGGATATTCTATTATCTCATGATTCAGCCTTGGAAAATAACGTTGCCAGAAATATATCTACTTCTTGAAAGTTCTCCAGTTTTCTTGTAATTGATTTCTAGTTTCATATCATTGTGGTTGGAATAGATGCTTGATAATCTTTCACTCTTCTTCAATTTACTGACTTACTTTGTGGCACAACATACAACCCATCCTGGAGAATGGTCCGTGTCCATTTGAGAAGACTGTTTTCTCCTATTATTGGATGGAATGTTCTCTCTATGTATATATAGATCTATTAAGTTCATGTGGTCTTATGTGTCACGTAAGCCCATGTTTCTCCAGTGATTTTTTTTGTCTGGATGAACCTGGGGTAGTAAAGTATCCTACTGTCAATGCACTACTGTCAACTTCTCCTTTAGCTCTCTTAATATCTGCCTTACATACTATGTTGGGTGCATGTTTACAAATGTTATATATTTATGTTCTTGTCGGATTGATTTATTGTCACGTAATGACCATCTTTGCCTTACTACAGTTTTTGTTTTAAAATTGGGGCACCTGGCTGGCTCAGTCGCTTAAGCATCGACTTCAGCTCAGGTCATGATCTCACGGTTTGTGGGTTCGAGCCCCGCGTCGGGCTCTGTGCTGACAGCTCGGAGCCTGGAGCCTGCTTTGGATTCTGTCTCCCTCTCTCTCTGCCCCTCCCCTGCTCATGCTGTTTCTTTCTCAATAATAAACATAAAAATAAATAAATAAATAATAAATAACAATCTATTTTCTCAGGGGGTGTCTGGGTGGCTCAGTCGGTTGGGCTGACTCCTCCAATGTTTTTAATGTTTTTGACATCATTTTCTACATCTTTTTATTTTTTTGATCCCTTAACTAATTACTGCAGATATAATACTACTACTTTTAACTTTCACAGTAGCTTTATTAAGTGATTAATCCACTTCCTTTACTATATATTTATCACTGAGATTTTTACTTTCACATTTTCTTATAACTAATTAGGATCCTTTCTTTCAGCTTAAAGAAGTCCCTCCAACAGTTCTCATAGGGCTGGTTTAGTGGTGATGAACTCTTTTAGCTTGTACTTGTAAGGAAAACTGTTTATTTCTCCTTTAATTCTGAATGATACCCTTGCCAGGAACAGTGTTTTTGTTTGAAAGTGTTTTTCCTTCAGCCCTTTGACTGGGACACGTTACTCCCTCTGACATGAAGAGATTTTGTGATAAGTCTTAAGATTCTCTAACTTTTGAGAAAGTCTTAATTAACGTGTCATGGTGTGTAACTTTTTGGGTTTATTTTATTTGGAAATACGTGGGCTTCATAGATTCAGGTGGCTGTTTCCTGCCCACATGAGGGAAATTCTCAGCCATTATTTCTTCAAAGAAGTTGTCTGTCCATTTCTCTCTCCCCCCACTTCTTGGACCTCTATGTCTGTTGTTCTGTTGCATGCTGCGCCACAGGCCCCTTAAGCTATGTTCACATTTTACTTTTTTTTTAACTGCTCTGGGTGAATTCTGCAGTGTATTCCAGATCACTGACCTTTCTAGTGTTTGAGGTAAGAATCTCCTGTAGAAACCCTCTAGTATATTTTTCAGATCAGTTTTTGCATTCTTTAGCTCTGTGACTTGTTTGATATTTTCTTATATTTTCTACCTCTTTGTTGAATGAAATTGTGTTCATCAATTATTCTCCCAAATTCTGTGAGCATCTTTATGACCTTTACTTTGAACACTTTATCAGGTAAATTACTCATCTGTTTTGTTAAGGGTTTTTTTGTTTTGTTTTGTTTTTTGCACTTTTTTGTTTGGGGGATTTACCTTGATCTTTCACTTGGAACCCATTCCTCTGTGTGCTCATTTTGCTGGACTGTTTCTAGGAGTTAAGTGGAACTATCTCTCCTGGTCTCGAAGGAGCGGCCCTGCGTTAGCACTGAACCTTACTATTTACCCTACTCTTACTTCTAGTTCGTCTGTCAAACTGACTGTTTCAGACCTGGGGGGCACAGAAAGGCAGTCCCCTCCGGCCATGAGAGCCCAGTGCCCTACTGGCATCCTCTGTGTAGGCTGGATCCATTCCCCACAGCTTTATGGTTCTTATGAATGTAAGCCCCCTTGGTTTTCAAATACATTCGGGGGCCTCCTCTCTCTGCTGCATGTCCTAGAGGCTGGGGTACCTAATGTGTGTCAAAGCCCTTCTCTCCTCAGGAAGGAGTTCCATATTTGTGAGATTCCTCCCCACGGTGGGTTGCTGTGCGAGGAGGTAGTGTTTTTGGGGAAACTGTATCTCTGAGACCTGTCTTGATGTGGCCCCTTTATCCTTTGTAAAGCACCTGTTCACCTAGTTCTCAAAAGTTCCTTACAGAGGGGATTATTCCACACGTAGGCTGGAGATGTGCTGTATCTGTAGGAGGAGGTTAAGTTTAGGATCTTCCTATGCTGCCATCTCAAACCTCCTCCATTTCTGGGTTTGGTCCTGATCTTCTGCATGAGTTACAAACTTTTTTTTTTTTTTTTTTAAAGTAGGTTTCACCCCCAGCACAGAGTCCAAGGCGGGACTTGAACTCACAAACCTGAGATCAAGACCCAAATGCTTAACCGACTGAGCCACCCAGGCACCTCAAGGGATACAAATATTCTTGAGGGCAGACACCTTGTCTTTTTCACCGTGGAATGCCCTCCCTGCCAAGACCATTTCTGGCACACAGCTGACATCCAATTATCATCAGTGGAACAAATTAATAACTTACTAAACCCACATATAATCAACGTAACTTTTCATTTTCACTCCTTATCCGATTTCAATTCTTATGCCAAATAGCTCCAAGGACACAAAAATGTGATCCCGGGCAGGCCTCAGTGAAAAGCCAACTGCAAGCCAAAAAGTGAGCTTGATCATTACTGGTCATGGCCACAAGAGGGACTGGTACCTTTTTATTATCCACAACTTTATGGACGTAGATGGTGGCTTGAGTGTACTCACGCAGGTCCCTCTGCTGTTGACACAGTAAGCCCTCTCTGCATTCTGGACAGAGTTCTAAAAAAAACAAAGTAAATCAGAAGTGGCTGAGGAATTAATGTCAAAGAAAAAAATATATATATAAAAACAAACATCAGAGTTTTATATATTACTCGTATTTTCTATTTTTATTCCATTGAATGCTAATAATAAGGAAATCCATTTACTATCAACAAATAAAGACACAAATAATGGAATGGGAATAGGACAGTTACCATCTGGGGTGTATTAGTCTGGACCAACCCACATGATCTCTAATTTTAAGTAGGGAATACAGTGGTGACTTCCTCTCCTTCCCTCCTGAAATGTCAACTTTTAACTACACAAAACGTATACAGATGAATATGAAAAACTTACTTGGCTCAGAAATATACTGTGTTTCTGAAGGGTTTACATCTCCCACTTCAGTTCTTGTGATTTTAATTACATGATCCACGACAAAGAGCTTTTGAATCATCTGCCACTCGCTGGGCCATATGAGAGCTATACTGTGCAGAAGAACCCAACATGCCTTAAGACACAGGGAAATTAAGAGAACTAACACAATCCACTAGTCTCCCAAAACCAAACATCAAAAGCAATATTTAATACAAAGAAGTTCAGAAGGAAAAGATACATCTTCCTCAACAATGAACAGATTTCCTCATACAAAACAATGATGCTTGTTATAGCAGTGAAAGTAAACGGACTGAAGTTATAGGAATCAGTATGGCAATATTTCAAAACCCAAAACTGAATACACAAGTTAGTTGCAGGATATCATATGATGCCCATTTATATAAAACATTTTTAAATATGCAAAATATTACGGGGTGTGTGTGTGTGTGTGTGTGAGCGTGCGCGCGTGGTTTTAAGTAGTATTTCTGAGGGTGCTAACCGTCAACTTCAGGTCAGTGGTGACTGTGAGGGATGAAGAGAGAGAGAGAAGGAGGAATGGAAGAAAGGATAAGTGCTGAGGGATGTTAGATTTTATTTGAACTTTTTAAATTTAATCTTATTTATTTTTAATTTAAGAGAGAGAGAGAGAGAGAGAGAGAGAGAGAGAGAGAGAGAGAGCGAGCGCACAAGTGGGACAGAGGGGCAGAGGAAGAGAGAGAGATTCTTAAACAGGCTCCAGGATCAGAACGAAGCCCAGAACAGGGCTCGATCCCATGACCCTGGGCTCATGACATGAGCTGAAATCAAGGGTTGAACGTTCAACTGACTGAGCCACACAGGCGCCCGTGAATTATTTAACTTTTAAGCTGGCTCATACACACATCTGTTTTATTATTATAGATATTTTCCAGATGTCCAACACAACAGCACCCCACCCTGCAAAGAAGGAGGAGGAAAAAAGAGAGCTGGGGGAGAATCTAGAAGACGTAGAATAACTCTAAGCTTCCATAAATGATGATAAGTATTAACACAAATAATGAACTCCCCACCTCTAGCTTACTGCCAAAGAAACTTTTTTATGTGTTCCAATTTTCACGATTTATATCACAGGCATTCTATCTTCTCTTACACAGTTAAAAATTATTTGGAAAGATACAATGGCAACACCAGGGGTGAATTTCATATTAAGAGCCCTTTGGGAAGCACCTGAAGGGTGGCACAAAAATTTTGATGTTAAGACCCCAAAATTTCTGATGACCAACTTGTTGGCTCCGCTCTGGTGCCAGGCTGCCTCCCTCCTCCTTGTCTGTTTTCTGAAGCCTGGTGGCTGCAGGAAAAACAACTACAATCAAGACCCCTGGTGGTTCTGGGATGCTGGAAGACATCTGCTCAGAGAGGCTGTATTGCTATTGGTACCAGCAGCATGGAAGAAAAAAGCAGAGCTTTGGGAAGGACAAAGCACAGAAAGACAGCAAGGTAGCCTTGGGGGACTTCTCGCCTTTTATGCAGAGGCAGTCTTGCCTTCTTTCAAAAAAAAAAAAAAAAAAAAAAGGTTAAGTGCTGTCTCCGGTGGAGTTTTTGAAAAGACACCCCCCCACAATTCAGCGAAGGCCTAATTTCTTCATACAGCAGCTTATGTCAGAGGAAACATTACCTAAATATACTTTATTAGTCATTAGAAAAATGACATGAAGAGAAGAAACTCACAGTTTAGAATCTTCTTTGGTCATGGAAGCAAATGTAAACATGAGTCCCCCATGGGGGCACAGAAGAGCACTATTTCCAACTGACGACACGGGACTACATCTTGTGGGTTTTCTATTCAAACAAGACAAGGAGAATCAACACTTCACTATAGCAATGACTCCAGATTTTTATTTTTTTTTTAATTTTTATTTTTTAATGTTTTATTTGAGAGAGAAAGAGAGAGAGAGAGAGAGAGAAAGAGATAGCGTGAGCAGGGGAGGGCCAGAGAGAGAGGGAGACACAGAATCTTAAGCAGGCTCCAGGCTCTGAGCTAGCTGTCAGCACAGAGACCAACGCGGGGCTCGAACCCACGAACCGCGAGATCATGACCTGAGCCAAAGTTGGACGCTTAACCAACTGAGCCAGTCAGGCGCCCCAACTTCGGATTTTTAAAGTAATTATTCTTAAATTAGACACACATTTAAAAGGATACTCGTTAAATAAATGTTTTTTAAAGATTTGTTTAACTTAAAAGAAAGATTTTAATATGTTAAAAGTAACCATCAATGGTATCATGATCAGAATCTGTAACTTATTTTAATTTTTAATGTATTTTCATTTTAAGTAGGCCCTACGCCCAACATGGGGCTTCAACTCACTGCCCTGAGATCAAGAGTCACAGGCTCTACCGACTGAGCCAGCCAGGTGCCCCTAGAATCGATAATTCTTTTTTTTTTTTTTAAAGTCATTGGGATTTTGATATTTATTTTTAAGAGACAGAGCACAAGTGGGGGGGGGATGCAGCAGAGAGAGAGAGAGGGAGACACGATCTGAAGCAGGCTCTGAGCTGTCAGCTGGAGCCCGATGCAGGGCTTGAACCCACGAACTGAGATCATGACCTGAGCCAAAGTCAGTTGCTTTAACTGACTTGAGCCACCCAGATGCCCTTAAGAATTCTTAAAAATATTAAATTGAACGGCAATTCTTAAAACTATTAAAATGAACGGCAACAAAAGGCAATAAAAAATCTTGGGTTCTACCTGACAAATTTCCGCCATTCTTCTACAAAGAACTGTGACACGATGTACAGAACATCCGTATCCTGGAACAGAGAAGCACACACAAATGCCTGTTAGCTCAGTGCACACTTTACTGAAATCCTTTAGGGAAAATGTTTTCCCATATAATGTGGTTCTCCTTCTTCAAGTTTTATAAATAAAATGTAAATACAGCCCGCTGCCAAGGAACCGTAGCTAGAATAAACCCACTGATTAGACTACTTAACCATGAGAATCTGGGTTGTTCTCTGAAACAGTTCACTGGGAATTTGTCAAGAGCCTTGAAAAGATAAGAATTCTATCCGTTGTGGGGATCATTATACCTCTGGCCAGTTACTGAGACATGGTCTGTTCTTGTCCTGGAACAAATTCGGGAGAGAAGTCTTTTGCTCATTTGCAATCATCTTATGTAAGGCTTCATTTTCTTCCCCTTCCCTTTCTAAAATCTGAAAAAGAGAATGAAGCAAGAAGCAATCAATCACCTCCTGCTGATGGCACAGGACTTGCCTACTCTCTCCCCCCCCATCCCAAGTGCCATGTCGGTTCTGAGCAGTCAGCCCAGGGAGGCGGCCTGCGATCCCCACAGATGCCAGCACAACCTTCCGTACCTTGCACTGTGAGCAGCATTCTCTGTAACTTGGAAACTCAGGAGCCTTTGGAAAGTACTGCTGCAGTTTGCTCCAAGCCTCTTTAGAAACAAGTCGTCTTTCATTTTCAGATATGCATAACTCCCCTGAGTTAAAAAAAAAAAAATTATATTTGGGGGAAAACAGCTGTAAAAGGTCAATATATACCCTTCAAAAATCTATCTCCTATTGCTTAAACTTCAGAAAAATTTGTATGTACTCTTTTCCTTATTTTCTGTAATTTGCTCCCTCTTTCCCTCGTTTCAAAAATCTGTAGATTTCATCTTTCAGGTCCTTAATTCTAAAGGTGGTAGCCTTTCCTGTATGTGCTTAATCTATGTCTGTGGTTGAAAAATCAGGTGATAAAAATCACATGAGACTAGGGCTGTGCCCTTCCTATCTTCCTGCCAGGGAAGAAAGCATTAAAAGGGCCTGCGGGGATGCTGGTTGCCCCTGTGACAAGGCAGGGGTTGTTCAAGAGGAACGCATCTCTACCCAGACTTAAATGCCACACTTGCTTATGTGTTTTTTCTTTTCTTTTTAAAATTTTTATTGTTAACTTATTTTTTTGAGAGAGAGAGAGAAAGACACAGAGAGAGAGAGAGAGCAGGAAAGGGCAGAGAGAGGAGGGAGATACAGAATCCGAAGCAGGCTTCACACTCTGAGCTGTCACCACAAAGCCCGATGTGGGGCTTGAACTCACAAACCATGAGATCATGACCTGAGCCGAAGTCAGACGCCTAACCAACTGAGCCACCAAAGCACTCCTTTTTTCTTTTTATGTTTATTTAGAGAGTGTGAGTGAGAGGGAAGGGCAGAGAGACAGGGAGAGGGTGAATCCCAAACAGACTTTCCACTGTCAGCACACAGCCCAAGACGGGGCTTGAACCCAGGACCCTCAAGATCATG
>CM053570.1:86122848-86137306 GCA_028646485.1 Cryptoprocta ferox | reverse complement strand
CGCCCCCTCCCCCACGATCCTCTGTTAAGTTTCTCCTGTTCTACTTATAAGTGAAAACATATGGTATCTGTCCTTCTCTGCCTGACTTATTTCACTTAGCATCACACCCTCGAGTTCCATCCACGTTGCTACGAGTGGCCAGATTTCATTCTTTCTCATTGCCATGTAGTATTCCATTGTATAGATAAACCACATCTTCTTGATCCATTCGTCAGTTGATGGACATTTAGGCTCTTTCCATGATTTAGCTATTGTGGAAAGTGCTGCTACGAACATTGGGGTACATGTGCCCCTATGCATCAGCACTTCTGTATCTCTTGGGTAGATCCCCAGCAGTGCTATTGCTGGGGTCCTAGGGGAGTTCTACTGATAGTTTTTTGAGGAACCTCCACACTGTTTTCCAGAGCGGCTGTGCCAGTTTACATTCCCACCAACAGTGTAGGAGGGTGCCCGTTTCTCCACATCCTTGCCAGCGTCTATAGTCTCCTGATTTGTTCATTTTAGCCACTCTGACCGGCGTGAGGTGGTATCTCAGTGTGGTTTTGATTTGTATTTCCCTGATGGTCTATCAACTAAATTCATTCTTGACCAGCATCTCTCAAAACAAGATCAAACCAGTCACGATAGATTAAGTTCACCAAACACACTTGGATGGACTAATCCCCAAATATTCTTCTGATAGACATAGAAATCTAGTATTAAACAGTGAGTTTGCACATTGTGCATAAATACCCTCACCCACAAAATCTAGTTCAAACTATAATAACTTGGGGCATAGAACATCTGAAGAACTCATAAAAATAAAACAAAAAGCTGTCCAACTGCTAAGCAATCTGTATAATAAATAATAAAGGTTTAAGTTACAGGAACGTTATCCAGTTAAAAGAATATAAAATTAACTGGAGAACAACACTTAATACATTGAAAATATCTGCAATAAATACTGAACTCTACAGTAGTAGTCAATCTCCTAATGGAATATAAGCTGGTGATTAATTCACATAAATCTCTGATGTATTAAATAGACACAAGGCTTTAGAAATACATCACGATTTTACTATACATATATGCAAATTCAAAATAAGGACTTCCAGATAAAAATGACATTTAATAATTGTACTTTCAGTGCCTCCTCAGATATCATTAAACCAGAGCAAAGGGATTTTTTTTTTTATTTATAAAATCATCGTGATAAAAAAAGAACACAGAGGGGGAGCAATGCCAACAGAAATGTTTGAAGCTCAAGAGCAAATGGGTAAGATGGAAGAAAAATTAATTTTTAAAGTGTCAAAGGTAGGGAAGTACCCAGATTTGCTACACAGCAGAATGGCCCCCACGGACCCGGGAACTAGAAGTAACAGACGTACGGATGAGATTACAAAACTGCAGAACAGACCAAAAGTCTCTATTATTTAGAAGGCAGTAAAAATCCTCAGCCTCTTTCCTCTCTGGCCTACAGATAACAGTGCCTCTACCACAGAAGACCGCAGGCTTCCCTGAACACACAGCAAGTGGCAGCCCCTGCACTGGGGTACAGAAAGTACAGACATGAACACGGTCGTGAGCTGAGGAGGGGACAAATAAATGTTTCACACAGAAGGCAGAGACTCCCCAGCACACTTCTCTCTTAAAACCCCAGAGCAGTGACGGCCCAGTTAGCTCTGTCTGAGCATGAAAATGGAAAATGTCGATGGAGGAATCCGAGAACAGATACCAACACAGAGAACTCGTGAGCGCAACGGCCCAGCCACAGCACCCTAACTGTGAAGCGCGTCGTCATTAACCTCTGCCGCACACCGGGCATCCAGAGAGCATCTTGCACAGTACATGACGTGCGGCCTAAGCCAAGATAGGCCGGGGTGCGATGTCACAACAGTGTGGACAAAGTCTTTTTTTCTTTTTAATTTTTTTAAATGTTTTATTTATTTTTGAGGGGGGCGGGGAGAGCGCGAGGGAGCGCGTGAGCAGGGGAGGGCCAGAGAGAGAGAGGCTCTTCAGAATCCCAAGCAGGCTCCAGGCTCTGAGCTAGCTGTCAGCACAGAGCCCGACACGGGGCTCGAACCCACAAACAGTGAGATCATGACCTGAGCCGAAGCCAGACGCTCAACTGACTGAGCCACCCAGGCGAGTGGGGACAAAGTCTTACAAGATACAAAAAATGGAAGGAAAAAAACACCTATAAAGAATGGCTTTGGACACATGGGACACTGAGAGAGCAATTCCTTCCTGGGTTTGCACAACTACCCTTCAAGTGTGGTGACCTTGAGCAGGTGATTCTCATCTTTCTGTGCCTCAGTTTATTTATTCATCAGTATGACAGATATGACAGTAACACTAACCTCTCAGATTGTCATAGAGAGTAAACACTATACACTTACAAAAAGTCCTGGGCACAGGGTAAACATTCAATAAACGTCCACTATCATCTTAATATTATTAGTGCTGTTACTACCACCACAGCAGCACAGGAAGGAGCTTAAAAAAAAAATTTTTTTTTTTTACATTTATTTATATTTGAGAGAGTGAGACAGAGTGTGAGCGGGGGAGGGGCAGAGAGAGAACGAGACACAGAATCCGAAGCAGGCTCCAGGCTCTAAGCAAGCGTTCAGCACAGAGCCTGACACAGGGCTCGAACCCACGAACTGTGAGATCATGACCTGAGCCGAAGCCAGATGCTTAACCGACTGAGCCACCCAGGCACCCCGGGAGTTTTAATATAAACCTAAGGAGTGAAGTGGGTTTCTGAGGAAGGCACAATGCGCCGCACCTGTGCACCCTGGCACCAATGGACATAGCAAGGTCCAAAAAACGGCTGTTGAGAACCTTCCTTTTGAAATATTAGGTAAAATAGGGGTGCCTGGCTGGTTCAGTCAGTGTAGCATTTCACTCTTGATCTCAGGGTTGTGGGTTCAGGCGCCTGCACTGAGTGTAGAGCTTATTTCTTTTTTTTTTTTTCTTATGTTTTTACTTATTATTGAGACAGAGACAGAGCCTGAGCGGGGGAGGGGCAGAGAGAGAGAGGGAGACACAGAATCTGAAGACAGGCTCCAGGCTCGGAGCTGTTAGCACAGAGCCTGATGCGGGGCTCGAACCCATGAACCGTGAGATCATGACCTGAGCCGAAGTTGGCCACTTAACCCACTGAGCCACCCAGGCGCCCCGTGCTTATTTTAAAAAATGGGGGGGACACAAAAGCACCTGGGTGACTCAGTTGGTCAAGCATCCGACTCTAGATTTCAGCTCAGCTCATGTTCTCACAGTTTGTGGGTTCGTGCCCTGCACCAGGCCCCACTGGCAGAGCCTGCCTGGGATTCTCTCTGTCTCTGCTGCTCTCTAGCTCATACTCTCTCAAAATAAATAAGCTTTAAGTAAATAAATGATAAAATAAAATTCTAGATAATGTACAGCATCAAAACAACACTGAGTTGAGATCAAGCTAAAGATCTAAAAAAAAAAAAAAAAAAAACCGCCCCGGCTCTTGTGCTCAACTTCTGCTGAAGCGTGCAGCCTATGTCCTGAAATCACATTCAGGGCTGCCATGCTTTCTGTCAAACCTGTAATACTGAAATGACAAGATGAGACAAGAGGTGGGAAGACAGAGCAAAAGTCGGTGAGCTAAGGATTAAGATGACATCCTACTTCCGACTATTTTTCAGGAGCTAGGCACCACCAAGCAGGAAACTAGCACTGTGCCACAGAATCCTCAACTCTCAAAAGGGAGGCAATTACCCCACTGTCCACACCCAAGCTGATGGTTTAAAAAAAAAAAAAAAGCTGATATCAAAGCAGGAGAAAACTGATCTACTCTTGGCTATTCACGTCACCTTTATCTACTTGTTCTGTCAAGCGCTCCGGAGGGCATGTCTATTCTGCATGTGTGTCCCCAGTGTAAGGGGGAGCAAAATGGGAGGCCGGGTGGGTGATGTGACAGGAAGGATAGATAGGCTTGCAACCCATAACCCATAAACATCCAAATCCACATCCCATGATGATACCCTCTCCAGGTTGTATGGCCAGTAAATGAGTGAGCTCAGCCACTCAGCTAGTAAGATAAAGCACAGTGTGATAACAGTCAGCAAGATCAGCATGCCAAGTACCACTCACATGACAAATATTGTCATGAGTGTCCTCAAGGAGTCTTGACACAAAAGCACTAGGGTGCATGAGGGTAAGTGGATTATCATGCACTGGTTCACAATGAACTAATGAGATAAGAACCAGATATAGTTAGGGGGCTCCTGGGAGGCTCAGTTGGTTAATCGGCCAACTTCAGCTCAGGTCATGATCTTACAGTTCATGAGTTCAAGCCCTGCGTCAGGCTCTTTGCTCACAGCTCAGAGCCTCACAGCTCAGAGCCTGGAGCCTGCTTCAGAATCTGTGTCTCCTTCTCTCCTCTCTGTCCCTCCCCGGGTTGTGCTGTCCTCTGTCTCTCAATAAATGAATTAAAACGTTTAAAAAAAAAAAAGAATTGGATACAGTTAGAAATGAGAGGGGAGGAAGGGGACTTAGGTACTAAGTGGCTTTGAGAAGTTGATGCCTCTTTGATGTTCAGAGAGCTAACAGAAGGGAAAACTATGTGTCATATAAAATGAGTCCCTTGCAAAAAGTTACTTATTAGAAGTGAGCGCTAAGACCAAGTAAGAAATACATAGGATTGATAAAAACTTGGAGATTATTATTAAGAGAACATAGCACACAGTAGCTATAGTCAATGGATATCTGAGAAACAAAACTAGAAATAGCCTTAATAAGATGAAGTATATGAATTTTGTTCTGAAAGAATTCAAGTCAAACAAAGACTTCCAATCATGGGACATAATGGAGATTCTTGTCTTCAAACTCAGACCAGTCCTTCAATTTGACAAGGGACAAAGTTTCTTTTCTAAACATGGTAAAATCCTATTTTGTATTTTTTAAAAAAATTTTTGCAAGGAGAAAACGATAGAGGAGAGGCACTGGCACGAAAGCAGGCAGGAAAAAGTTAACTGGGAAAAAGGACAGAGAACAGAAACATTAAAAATCAAGCAGATTAGAAAAAAGCCAGTTACTCCGCCATGCCAGCCATGCCAGGGCCTACTCCCTCAGAAACCCAAGGGAAACACTTAAAGTATCTGTGACACACTAAAGTCAGACTAACAACACAAGACGTATGCTTCTAGGGGGGCCTGGGTGGCTCAGCCGGTCAGCTCAGATCAGCTCAGGTCAGCTCAGGTCACGATCTCGTGGTTCATGAGTTCAAGCCCCGCGTCGGGCTCTGTGCTGCTTCAGGTTCTGTGCCTCCCTCTCTCTCTGCCCCTCCCCTGCTCACACTCTCTCTCCCTATCAAAAAATAAAATAAAACATTAAAAAAAAAAAAAGATGTACGCTTCTAGCTTACCATGTGGGCACAGAATGTCTTCATTAAAATTTAATTCCTCCTCCTCTTCTTTCCTTTCTTCTTTTGATTCATCTGATCAAAAGAAACAGATAATAATCATTCTAGCTGTTATAGTTGAAGGTCAAAGAAGCAGTACCACTGTGCACAATTATGAACAAAGAAAACTTAAAACGTTCTAAAAATGAGACCCAAGTGATTCGTACACGGTTATGCTAAGAAGCGTTATGTTTCTTTCCCTTTAAAGGAAAGAAAAATATCTGAATGGCAGTTTTACTTTTCAAAGACTTATATTATGCAAGAAAATGTTCTTTTCTTCAAATGGAAAAATACTTTATATCTCCTTCCATTAATTCTAGTCAAGCTATTCAGAATACAGGATCTTAAACCGAGTTAATCATCTACATGTCATGTTATTTTCTCCTACCTATTCTTTTAGGGGCTGAACAGAAAACCTCAGAAAAGGCTAATGAGAAATAAGGACTTAACCTTTAACATCAAAAACATATACTAAGAACCGTGCTTTTCCTGTTAACATGTCTCTTACAATATCTGCTTTTCCTATGTGTCTGCACTGTGTCACCATGAATTTATACTTGTGTATATGAGGAACACAATCAAATAAGTCTTAGGCATAAGGAGATTAAATTTTTTTAACATTTATTTATTTTTGAGAGACAGAGAGAGAGACAGATCATGAGCAGAGGAGGGGCAGAGAGGGGGACACACAGAATCAGAAGCAGGCTCCAGGCTCTGAGCTGCCAGTTCGAGCATGGGGCTCGAAACCACGAACTGTGAGAACATGACCTGAGCCAAAGTCGGACACTCAACCAACTGAGCCACCCAGGCGCCCCGCATAAGGAGATTAGATTAGCTATGTAGGGGTTTTAGTTTATGTTAAGTACACATTTTTAACACACTTAAGATAATACATAAAGAATATTTACTAATCATTAAAAAGCTCAAGTGGAGGGGCACCTGCTTGGTTCAGCTGCTCGAGCATCTTGGTTTCGGCTCAGGTCATGATCCCAGGATCAAGTATGGAGCCTGCCTGGGATTCTGTTTCCCTCTCTGCCCCCCTCTCCCACTTGCGCACATGTGCACGATTTCTCTCACAAATCAGTAACAAAAGAGAAGGAAAGGACACTGACCAGGTAACTGTCTCCTCACGCTGTCACATACACAAACACAATGAACTTCCCAAATAAATGACCATGGTTCATCTCGATGATAATTTTGAAAGGCATAGCCTTGACACTGCTACCTCATTTTTCGCCTACCAGGCTAGTAAAAACTGGTGTGAATGGCATACTCTTTATGCTGACAAAAAGCATGGAGAAACACGCCCCCAATATACTTTCTGGAGGAAACTGACTAACACGTGTCAGTGCATGGCAGTTCTATGCAGGTATGTCATGGTATAGTTTATGACAACCACCGACACGATAGTTTGGAACATTACCTTTATTTAAGGTGTTGCCGTTCATTTTCCCGTTGCTCTGGTCGACGTCACCGTCTTGTTCATCTAGTTGTTCGAGCGCCAGCTGACGCCAGCTGCGCAAGGAAGACTTCCCCACCCAAAATCCGTCGTTGCTGCGGAACAGAGACCGGGTGACATCACGCAAGCAGTACTTCCTGATGCCTCCAGCCCCTTCTTTACTTGCAAAGGCCACAACTAGAATGAATTACTAACATTCAAAATGTGTTGTTGTCCACACAATTTTTAACCCACTCCTGCGTTCTGGCCATTCTTCCTCTTCCCTACTGAATAGTGGATCCCCGATTCTGGGTCCATCCACCCCCAGTCGTGTCCGGCTTCCTTGTTACATTCATGCCCAACACAACGCAGCTGGTTACCCTCTTTCACGCGACTACTGTTCACAACTACACAGAGCTGTGCCTTCAGGGACACCCGCAGGTGCTCACACACACACCCACGGCTACAACAAGCACACATTTGAGGACTGTTTACAGAATAATGAAAAACAGTGAAGAATCTTTATTTGGAAAATATACACCTTAAATTAAACCCAGACATAAGTGCCATACTAAATGCCACCTGGCTTTGTTGGTTCTGGGTGCAGGATACTCTGTGGAGTGGTGCTGGACATACTCCATGTACCCTGGGAATTTCTGACAAGGGCGCTCCACGGGGGACCTTTTGTTAACACACATCATAGTCTCTCAAGGGGGCGCCCCCAGGCCTGCCAGGAGTACTGATAATTCTGCCCCTGAACACACACCAGCCCGCTGCTTGGTTTGGTCAGACGGCAGATCCACACCTCTGCTTCTACTTTTCTAACAGAGGGAGTACAGTCACAAAGGCTGTGTGACCTGACGTTTTTTACCTTTGCCACAGTGGCAATCACTGCGAGATTTAATCTGGCTGTCAACTGCCACATCACTCTTTCTTCGAAAAATCCTAACTCCTGTTGTCTATAACTAAGAAGCCATTTCGTTATTACTTCTTACAGCTATTTCAGTTTGTCAAGAACAGCATGCACTGTGTAACATACCCCTTCACTGTTGCTTTGAGCAGATTATTAACAGTTTTATAATCTTCATTTAGTTGATTCTTCAGACGTAACACACGACAACGTTCTACCACACACTCCTTACACAGGGCTTTCACTAGAGGGAATGAAAGGAAATGGTTCACTCACATACTAATTTCCTCTCTTAGGTGTCAGTACTTCACAGAAAACAGAATTCTAAACCAAAGTCACATGTTTTGACAGCAGAGCAAATCAGTATATATTCTACATTACTTAGGTGATACAGATTTCAAAACAATATTGATCTGTACATAAAGAACGCAAGATGAAATGTCATCATACGCTACAACTACCTATGTCATCTACTAGTTTACAAGAGTTGGATGCATATTTTACAAGATGGTAAACAGTGGAGGCTCTAAGCTGGGGGACGCGCAGAAGAGTGTCAACATCTCTGACAACTATAAATGTAATATTAAATGAGAGCTTCATGGGGGTATGAAATATTGGAACACGTCAAAGCACAGAACACTAAAGGGAAAAACACCACCAACGCCCCAAACTCACAGCTATAGGAATCATATGATATGTGATTTTTTGTTTTTTCTTAGTTTATTTACTTTGAAGGGGGTGGAGAGGGGCGGAGAGAGAGAGAGAGAGAGAGAGAGAGAGAGAGAGAGAGAGAATCCCAAGCAAGCTCTGCACTGTCAGCACAGAGCCCAAAGTGGGGTTCAAGTGAGCCAGCCACCCAGGGACCCCCGAACTGTGATTCTTCGAAAGATCTAATCACTCCTTAGTTCACAGATCATGAAACAAAAACAAAATGGGAAAGCAAAACTCCAGATGTGTACGAGAGAAGGTCTGAGTCTTGGAGCTAAATGCCAATTTTCATGCAGTAAGTTGTACACATTCAGAAAACAGTGTTTAATTTAGGAGAAAGGGGCAGGGTGGTCACACAATTTTGGCCTTGTGTTGCCAGTTGCTCATTAGAAAGGAAAGTGTTTTGAGGAGAGACAATCAGAAGCAAACAGACTATGGATAGTATGTGGTTATATATAGCTCTACATTCAAGGTAGCATCAAGTAGCTTCCATTCATAAGCTAAGTGAACAATCTACAAAAGTCAGAGTAGAAGATGTGCAAGCCACCAGACCAAGGTTCAAGTACTTTGAAGAGTACTGTACGAACTAATAGAATACTACCTCATGCTTTCCTCAAAAGGAAAATTCTGTCTTTGAGAGGGCAAAATCCACCATCAAAACTCAAAGAAGAAAAGTGTCAGCTTCTTTTCTAGCATTAAATATATATACAAGGTCTAGGAGCACCTGGGTGGCTCCATTGGTTAAGTGTCCAACTCCTGGTCTTGGCTCAAGTCATGATCTCACGGTTCGTGAGTTCGAGCCCTCTGTCGGGCTCTGTGCTGCCAGCACGGAACCTGCTTGGGATTCTCTCTCTCTCTCTCTCTCTCTCTCTCTCTCTGCCCCTCCCCTGTTCGTGCGCTTGGTCTCCTTCAAACATAAATAAACCTGAAAAAATAAAATAAACTTATGAGGTCTAATGCTGCATAACTTCTCTCATTAGCAAACCCTTTCTGCAAAGTATAAAGAACATTTGGTCTGGCTGTCAGTTTGGGTCAGATGATCAGAGACCACAGATGAGGACTTAATGCATTACTTTTTCAACGGAGAAAACACCTCGAATTACCAGTTAGTCTTGGTCCTCCTCCATATCTACTATAGAAAATGTCAGCCGCGTATTCAGATATTCTCTTCATAATTGATATCTTATCAGGATGAAGCTTGTCATGGGAACACAGGCAAGCATGATTATCGATAGGCTTGGTGGGTGTTGATTCATCCAACCATTTCTGTAGCCACTCGAGAGAGACAAATTCATAGGGCTCTGAGGAAGAAAGCAAAAGAAAGCACCTATGTATTTTTACAGCTTTTTGACTAAGTGATATTCATTTTCCTCAAAAAAACAATACAAACTCTGTCCAAAGTTAGCAGAATTAGAAGAATCATTATTCAGGGAAAATGTATCAGGAGCAGGACATAAAACTCCATTTAACTAACCCTCTTCTAGGTCAAGGAGCTGTGCACGAGAGGATACTGCACAGTTCCCTAAGAGAGAGGCTGGTATTATTAACCACATTCTACAAAAGAGGCATCCACAGAGAGAAGTGTCTTGCTTGATAGCACAGCAGAGCTCTGATCAGGACACCCACGACTATTGCCTATAAGCCACGCTCCACACATCGGCTCGCATATCATATAACCTCACATTCCCTATTATGTTCATTTCATAAATGATTTTCATAAACACTTTTCACCAATATGTGAAATACATCTGGAAATGAAAATAAAAAGGCTGACTGAGTTCGAAGTTAGAAATTAACCTCAAAAAAAATTTTTTTTTTACAAATTGACCTCATCAGCTGTAACCACACTTTTATAAGCCAGTTTTAACCACTGAACTTTTCTTGATCCAAAAGTATACTGATGTCAATTAAAACGTATTTGATTTGCCCACCCCGATCCGTATCATGAACTATTTGTTATATAATGTATATCAAGAAAGTAAGCTATTTTCTGCAAATTCCAGTATGAATTAAACTAGAATTGAACGGATACCGACTTTGACGTTGCAAAAATTTAGACAAAACTGAACCATCTCAAAATGAGTTTTCATTTGGGAAAACAGAGTCCCAGAATTCCCTAAAAGTCAAAATTAAAGACAAAGGGCCAGCTTTGATTACTTACAAAGATCTCCAGTGAGTCCCAGCATAAAACATAGAAGAAAACATACAGAGATTGAATTTATGTAATTGTATTATGTACTACTTCTGATGAGATCTGAGGAGTAGACAATTCAATGCAAAGCCCATTTTGACCATTTGTATACTTCACTTAGAGTTAGTGACAAGTCTAGAAAACTATTTTCCATTTAAAAGTTCAGTGTGAAACACTTCAATTTTTACAAAAACAAAATTCAGCATGATCACATCCCGTATTTGTTCTAAGACTGTACACATCATCAACTGAGAGCCTTCTGAGGGATTGGTCAGCCCTAGTGCAGCTGTAGAGAAAGAGCTCATGACTGCCAAGTTGAGACCAAGGTCTAATCCAAGTTCTGCCACCAAGAAACTGAACTTGAGCAAGTCACTTAAACTCTCTATGCTTCAGGTCTTTTATTTGTAAAATGAAGGTAATAATACCTGCCTTCTACCTACCTCACGGGGATGTTGTTGAATGTAAAAGATAAGATATGTGAAGCATTTTGAGCTTTTTGGAAGAAAAGAGATATAGAAAAGTTAATCATACATTCACACAATATATAAAGAGGAGACCTTAAGATTCAGTATAGGTAACATGGGTGTGGCACTCTACCATATATAATACCTCCCAATTTTATTTGGCATTTATTGAGTTTAATCTGCCAGGGACAGAGTACACCAGGTTATCTTAATGCAAAGGCAAAGACAAATGATCTCTGTCCAAGAAAACAAAATGAAAGTCTTAGCATATCTAATCTTTTCTCAAATATAGTCACATAGCTTAAAATTTTTAATAATCTGAAGGCCAAAGGAGGGAAAACTGAACTGTGACACAGAGCAACATTCAAGAACCATTCACCAGGTAATCCCCTTTCCCCAGGTGCTGGGGAGGGAAGAGCAGACAATGCCCGCTGGAAACAGAAGCTGTAAGGATCCTGACCCTCACAAGAAAAGGAGTCCAGGAAGTACACCAAGCTCTCCATGCCAAGGGCCGTCTGCTGGCACTGAAAGCCCAGGGCAGCTGTAACCCGGACCCACATGATATCAATGTGGCTCAAAGGCAGTCTGCGTGACACCACATTTTCCAATCCCCAACTAGAATCCCAAGGAAAACTTCCAAGTGAAGGTTATCATTTTGGTTTTGAGCAGTTACATATGAATTAAAACTAAGACATGAAAATCAGAAAAATCACATCTGATTTTATAGTAAGAGGAGGAAGAAAGAGAGCAGAGAGCGGGTCTGGGGTTCTGATGGAATTCCATGTTATTAATTGTACTGATTTTCTAGATTCGGGGTTTTAGTGTGCTGGAGGAGCCATGGAAGGAAGAGGTACTGTGGGTCACACAGCTCTTTCCACTTTCAATCTCGATTACTATAAAGAATATCAATCTCTGCCAAGAGTTTCCCAGAGAATCAGGGATGAGCTCACGTCTCAAGAGTTAAGGCAGATCTGCTTCTGGAAAGTTTTTAAACTACTGACGTTTCTGACCTAGAGAAAGACTCATGGCAGGTTCTCTGTGATTTGTGGCTCAGCAAACCACCTCAGGACTACCTTCCCAAGGCATGAGAAATCAAGCACCAAAAAGGGATGAGCACTCTAATCAGCAAGGTGGAAATACTGAACTGTAGAATGTCTCCCCACTTCACACAACAAGAAAGCTTGTTATGCTATTTACCAAAGGGAAACGTACATTTTGGTTTAAATTACAGGAATTATAAAATTCTACAAAGACTGTGGCATCAAAAATATTTGCAACACTTCACCTAGAGATAAACTATCTCTAAATAATGGTAAATTATCTAAATTTCAATAAAAAGGGCCAAAGTGTTTGTATTCCCAAGGAGACATATATTTTAGGATAAGAGACATATATTTTAGGATAAGAGACTCTTCTTTTATACTTTTATATAAATGTTCACAAAGACAAATAAAGTAAGAGTTAGGAAATGCCTAACAAGGACTTGGATTGGCAGCACAAACCATAGTCATCTGTTTTCAGATTTTTCAACACTTAACACGACATAGATTTTCTACTATGTATGTTTACTGCAAATGGGAGGGGAAAAGTTCCTAATTGGTAAAAGTATTGATAACAGAGATCTTCTAAGAACACAAGAACAGTTTCTCATAGACTGAAAGCAGTAGGAGATGCACAAGTATGTGTTAATCGGACACATCACACCTTCCGACAATGTAGTTTTCAAAGAGTGGTTCAAAACTGCATTTTACGTTAGATGCAGTTAAGTCCCTTTCTCTCGTCCAATGAATGCAGGGAACTAGGAATGCAGTTCAAAAAACAGATTTCTAGGTCTCAACGCCTTTGAATAAGTTTAGGGATCTGAATCATATTCATGTCCAAATCATTTCCTGTAATATTAAGGTCAGTCTCATTCTTTAGAGTAATCCCAACCCTTGGGACAGAGACAAACATATGACAAAAAAAGGTCAGAATCAAATAAAAAGCGGTTTAGAAAGAACTCTTCAGAGTTACTCTTAGAGATTTAGCAATTTATATTCATCTTTTAAGTTATACCAGTAACGGAATAATAAGATATCAAAAAAAAAACCACAAGTACAATTATACTTGAGTATTTATTTTCAAAAATTAGGATTAAATTGCCTCTCTTTACGTAGGAATTGGACATGGGGAAGTCTGTCTATGAAACGACAAAGACATCATTACCAATGGCACTGTAGCCTTAAAAAGTTGGGATTTTCTTTCTAAGGCACTAGGTAAACTCGAATAAACATACACGGTAATGGGATGAGCTGGGTTATGTGGGATAATTCTTAAGAAATTAGGGGTCAGCAGAAACCTCTCCTATTCTTAGCATATTTGATATTAAACTTCAAATTAGTGTAATAGTATCATAAAAAATAGTACATTGAAAAGACTCCTGGGTAGTGAGTTGCATCCATAACCCAATTAGATTTTTACTTAAGAACAAATATCTCACAAAATAGAAATACCTGTAAGACTCATACATATGCAGAATGCTGACCTAAAACTTATAATTTGTTAAGAGCTTCCCATTGTGAAAAGTACATGATAATGAAAACTACATGGAATGCTATGCATCGAATTATTGCTGGTTTACATAGTAATTTTGTAGTGCTTAAGCTGGCGTTAGTGTGTTATGAGAAAGGGTAGCGGAAACTCTGTTCATATACATTTGTGAACACGAAAGAAACAAGGCACATAATGGCAGCAGTGCTGTCCCAGAATATCTTACAGACCAGCTCCAGCAGGTAACCTTTGGTACAGCTCCTTAACCTCTTCGTGTTTTGCTTTTCCTTTATCCACACTTTGCTTACGCATCTCAGCCATTTCAATACACCACTCCTCAAACTTGGAATTATCCCGATCTACCAGCTCTTGAAGAAAGGCTATTCAAAACAGAAAGACAAAAACTAATGTTTTTGTGTTTTCAAAGACACAGAACCATGCCGATCTCTATAAATTGTATCCAATACTGGTTAGGATTCTAACGGCAGCTTCCTACTGCCGTCTCCCTTTCTGTAAGAGATCGATAACCTGAAGACAAAAGTAAAAATGGAAAAAAGCCACTGGAAAGATACTAGGTAATTCCCAATCCGGTTCTCTATGACTTTAACAGACAACTGTAGTCATCAAATGGCTCACAAATACCACTTCAAAGCAGATGATGCCACAGACCACCGTCTAGTAGTAGGTAAGATGACAATTTAAGAATGTCCTCAGGCCTGGAGCAACTCTTCCCCACCCCCCACCCCGTTTTAATAAAGTAAGCTCTAAGGCCATGCCCATGGTGTCACTTCAACTCATGACCCTG